>JAKWJA010002497.1:4008751-4408736 GCA_027704765.1 Solanum habrochaites | reverse complement strand
AGTTTTTTCGTCTCTTTCCAAAGCGATTGAGAAATTAATGAGTAATTAAATAATGGTTGTACAATTACGTACCAACCACCGAAATTTGCAGTAAAAGTCTTTAAGATTAGGTTGAAAAAATTGTATCTATAGGTTATAAATATATATTATGTTGTTCTCCCCTCCCAATTATAATATTAATTCACAATATAGACAAAGAGAATAGTGAGCGAGATCAAAAAATATAGAGCAAACTTTTTGAAATCGAGACGAATATATAAAGTGGTTAGTTAAATAAAGTTAACCCCCCAAAGTTAGTATATTACATCGAACAAGATAAATCATTACCACACGCTCATATTCTTTTTGTTATCACTAGTTGTTAAAATCCACAAATAATTGTCAATGATAACAACCCAAACTCCCATCCTAAATCCATATCTCACATTTTATTGCCACACAAATCTTGATAATTAGAGCTAAAGGCCGACACGTACTCATTTTGCCAGTAGTAAAAACGTGGAATGTAATACTTTGTATGTTATGGGCAAGCCCCCCCAAATTCATCTCTAGGAGGTAAATATTTCTTGTTTTGAGTGCAATATTCGTCTCTCCAATCACAAAAATTTGGATATTTTTCTCTTGTCACCAAAACAACTCCAGATGCTTCTTCAAGAACTCCTAGCCAAAGGGCTGCAGCATTTGCAACAATATCAACAAATCCAAATTTGTCACCAACAAAAAACTTCTTGTCCTTTAGCTCATTATCAAGAACTTTCAACATATCATAAACTTCCTCTTTAGCTTTCTCTTGCTCCTCTCCTTTGAAAAATATACTTTTCCTTATTGCTAGCCCCTATACAATACATAAACATACATTAAAATTCGACCTTAATCGGTAAGCAAGCACTTTAACTTTGAAAAATATATATTTAGACAATTCAATTGACCAATGTTTCAATATAATTGACACAAAGTTGAAATAAAATGTCTAGATATGTGTACTCAAAGATGATCTGTTTAATTACAAGTCGAGTCTATCTATGTATTATATGTATTAAATTCTTAGTGTATTTTACTTATACATATATAAGTTTATGAAAAATCATATATAAGACCTAATACATAATTTTATGAAAGCAAGATACCTTTATCTCCAAGAGATTTAGCCTAGAACAGCTAAAGATCGATCATAAGGTTCTTTAGGAGGCGATGGATGCCGTCAAATTGCTCGTCGATGTATTCAAGAATGATACTTGATTCACAAAAGGGCTTGCCATTGTGAATGAGCACTGGAACTGCCTTGTAAAATGGATTAGATTGAAGAAGTAAAAGGCTCTTATTATGTAGATCATCTTCTATATATTCATATTCCACACCCTTAATCTTTAGAGCCCATTCAACTCTTTTACTAAAAGGACTATACCATAAACCAATCAACTTAACATCAGCCATCTCTCAACTTTGGCTATGTTTTTGCTTTACTAATTGAGGGAATTTGTGGTTGTGATCTCCCTCGAGGTCTAGGGTCTTCTTTTATATATGAAAAAAATGAAGGTGCATTGATGTTTCCAAAAGTAATTTATTTTGACACTTACATATATATTTTGTTTAACAATGGACATATTAGATCAGCATTTTAAAATATGAGCGTCAGCTGTGTTATTTATACAATCATTTTAGATTTCTCTAAAGAAATTATTAAGTGTTTATTAGGTATTTTTAATTTAGTGTCTCTGATATCCGATTTTGGAATAAATAAAGGATTAATTTTATTTTAATTATTTATCAATGAACATAATTAATCATTTAATTGTGCTATATTGTTTTATCAAATATAATCATTTTAAGACACTAACTTTCAAGATTAAAAAGAAACAAATATTTCATTTATTATAGCATTAATATATGAAATATTAAAAAAGATCATCTATTTAATAAGAAACAAGAACATATAGTGGGAGAAGGAGCCGATATAATGCATATTTTACATTTTCATCACCTAACTGAATTAATATTTTATATTATATATTATATGTGATATATATAATATATATCATATATAAATTAGAATATCAATTAGTGAAGTTTATCCGTGTTAATGATACCAATAACAGTACATAATACTGAGTATATCATGCAGGCAAAATTCTTATGTGTATATAGTGTAATTATTTAATAAGGTAGAGTTCAAAAAATTAATATTTTTATCATTATTTTTACATTTAATAAAATACTTGCTTAATTTCTCCATTTTAAATTATTTGGACTCATGACCGGCCACGACCCATCCTCACTCAGACAAGCCACAAGGGTGTCAAATTAACTAAGGCCGTGGCTTTATAAGTCCCATGATAGCTTGGTTTAAAATCTTGATCCCAGTCTACTCAATTAAGGATGTTGGTTAGATGAGGTTTCATTGATCACTTTTTTGTTTCTTCTGCTTTACTATAAATTAATGATCTTTTAAATTTATTATCAAATTAGAAATAATAAATAATTGAAAATTTAAATCAGATAAAATAGCGTATTAAGCTCCGCTGTCTCATATATTTTTTTACGTCATTTGTGAATCCAAAATTATATTAAACTATGAACAAAATAAATCTTATTACATTCAACTTTAATATTTCAACAATGAATTTTTAGAAAAATCCAATTTTTAAATTGCCACAGCAAAATCTTGAAATTTCACTTGGGTGGTAACTCATTTGGGGGGGAAGCATCAACAGGCTGAATGTAATGCTCGAGGTCACGGATAGCATTCATCTCTGAAGGAAAATATTACCTTAGTTGTTGGATGTCAATATTCATTGCTCCAAGCACAAAAATTTGGAAGATTTTTCACTTGTTGCTAAAACGAGTCCAGTACTCTTCAATAATTCCAAATCAATGTGCTAGCAACCATTTGCAGCAATATCAGCAAATCCAAAATTTGTCACCACAAAATACTTCTTGTCCTTGACTCATTTAAGAATTTTCAACTCTATAATCTTCCCTCTTTAGCTTCTCTTGTTCTCTCCTTTGAAGAATAAACTTTTTCCACACGCACGTGCTGACCCCTGCCCAACAAACAAACTTTAATAAGGGTCGTCGACTCGTTGTTGATGAGCTAATTAGAGTTATGCATGTAATTAATAATATAATAATTAGCTATGATAAAATCTATGTTCATAAAATAGTTATGCATAAGGATCATACATAGTACCTCCTCAACCTCTGCCTTAAATTTCAGAGACACACTACTACTATACTCCGTTCTATTACCCCTGAACTTAATCTATAAAAATTTTCTTCTACCTCTTTTTTTTCGGCCTATGTGACACTAGTTTGAAGAAAAATGTCAACACACGGTTTCCGCTGCCCCACAATATATGTCATATAGACCGAAAAGGGGTATAAATTTTTATAAAATTAAGTTCAGGAGGTAATAGGATCTTAGTATAATATAAATGTGTCTCTAAAATTTCTTGTGAGTACTTGTGCATAGGTTAAGGGGATCTTGTGGCAGTTCCCTATAGCCAACTGTATACATAAATGTCCTCTTCAATCACTTATACTGATTGTTTTATTTCTAAATTACAACCTCAATTTTTATTCATTTTTACATAACTAACTTACCTCCAAATCACGATCAAATATGTATTCATTATTTAGGCTAGAATATGTACTCAAAAAACAAAATTTTCAATCAGCGGCATAAGTTAAAAAAGCAAATATACCTTATCATCGACATTTTCGCCCAAACAACTCTCTAAAGCTCGATCAGAAGGGTCCTTTAGCAAATGGAAGGCCTTAAATGGCCTCATCATGTATTCAAGAATGACCATAGACTCACAAATGGGCTTGCCATTGTGAATTAGCACTGGAATTTTCTTGTGAATTGGATTTAATTGAAGAAGCAAAGAACTCTTATTTTGTAAATCTTCTTCTATAAATTCATATTTGACTCCCTTGATCTTTAGAGCCCATTCAACTCTATGACTAAAAGGGCTATAACTTAGACCAAGCAACTTTACTTCTGCCATCTTACTACTTTGGTTCTCAATTTTTATTTTTTTTTTGCTCCCTTGATGTATAGTGTTTTTTATTTTTATAGAGGAAAAAAAATAGGGATATACATTAATGTTTTTCTTGTTTGACTATTCAATTTTTTAATATTAAAAATTATATTTGACTAACTAGCCACTTGTTTGAACATCTTTCCTATTTTTGTAGGAATAATACAATAATAAAGATGACTTGTGCGCTCATGTCACCAACATTTTGGTCAAATCTAGTGGCTAGAAAAATCACTCTCTTTATAAATGATACTTATAGTTTTAATTTATGCGGTCTATTTTATTATAATGTTATTTTACGAATGATTCCTTTTCATTTGGTTTGATGCCTTTTTTTAAACTTTCAATCATGTAGCGTGGCTTTGCGATAACATTAATGAATTTTTTTGTTTATTTGATATATTTGTAAATTTAAAATTAAACAAAATTTAAAAAAATTGAAAATATTAAAAATTAAAATGGAGGTAGTTGTCAATATTTCGTGTCACCTTTTGGATTTTTTCTTTCATTGTCATTTGATGAGGAAAATGATTTATATTAATATAAAAATAAAACAATCACACCGGCCCCGACCAAAGGCCGAAACTTCTAGGTTCCTTAGCATTTGACATCTACTAGCATTCTCGGACAAAAATTTTTATATTCAAAATTTGAATCAAATAAATAAATGGATCAATGTTGTATTCGAATATAAAGTGATTTTTTTGCGTAAATTTAAATATTTATTAAAAATTAATAAAAATGTATATCAATTTAAACCATGAACTCCTAACAAAACTGATTGGATAAGTTTAGTATAAAGGATGGGTCATGAGGAATTGACTATTTTCCCCGCGCTAGAGTTTGTAGTTCGCTTCTTTGAATTATTGAAATGTCTAAATAATATTTGTCCAGTTTTACGTAACACTTAAAAGAGTTGTTTCTTTTCAAGACATTTAATTAAAGAAAAATTAGTAGAAAATACTATTTATTTTCTATAAAGGAGTATTTTTTTTTAAAATATTATTTTTTTTGTATCAATTTCTTTAGTGTTCATTTGTCACATGACGGTTTAAATCATAAGATCTAAGAAAATATTAAGCTTGAAAATTGACCTTTCTGTAGTGATCATTATTAGATTGACAATGATTTATCCTAAAATTATTCATGTAGAAAATAATAACATGACAAGAAAATTGTGTCTTCTCCCTACTATCCGAAGGGCATAAAAAAATGTGGTCCGCCATTATCTATTTTGATTCATTATCATGAATGAGAACATTCATTCATAATAATTCAAAGATATACTGTAAAATTTAAAGGAGCTTTTTATAGAATTTTTAATTTTAAACACAACGAGTACCGACGATGGAGCATCATAACCTAAACACTCATACAAAAATCATTTTAACACTGCTAATTACTCTTTAATAAGCAATTATACTACAACTTGCTCACCAGGAGATAGGATTTACGCTAAATGAATAAAGTATTGGTGCCTAAATAAGATATTATAACTAGTCGACAATTCATAGATTTACTTTCAATTCTTTTATTAAATTTGAATCACATATTTTCTTGGCCGGGAGCCTCAATGGTCGCGAGCTGATTGATGTTGGGCTTATAAGCCCCAATTTTGAATTGCCTTGCAAAATTTGAACTCAATTCTATCCTGTTAACGATATGAGTTGGGTTAATCTCAAAGATTAAGTCTTATTTGATGATTTTAGTTATAAAGATACAATTTTTAAAATAAATATTATGTCAAGTTAAAATTAGAAAAAAAATATTTTTTAAAATAAATTAATTAAAATAGAGGAGAGGAAGATATTAAGATATATTCGACAATCAATATATTTAATTTTTACATCTTATATCACAATTTATTTTTATTAATTAAAATGTTGAACCATACATCTTTTTGTCTTTTAGGCCTCATCCGCGTCCCACTCACCAAAAAGCGCGAGCTGACTGATGTTGGGCTTTATAAGCCCCAATTTTGAATTGCCTTACAAAATTTTAACTCAATTCTATTAGGTATTCTCGTTAACGATTTGAGTTGGGTTGGCCTCAAAGATCAAGCCTTATTTGACGATTTTAAGCACAAGGATTCAATTTTTAAAAGAATATTATGTCAAATTAGAATTAAAAATAATAATTTTTAAAAATAAATTAATTAAAATAGAGGAGAGGATGTAATATATTTTACGCAAAAATATAAATATATCCCTGAATCATTGTAAATGGTGTATATGGTACCCGGCTATCATAAACTTTGTGATGGATGCCGCTGGTGCCACGACTAAAACTAGAGTGTCATATTCCCTTCACTCGTAAACGGAAAGACCTAAATAGGACATGTGATGCAATATTATTCATCGATCCAATATTGAATTGATGAATAAAATTATGAAACATATATTTTTGTTAATATAAATAGGATATATTCTCTAATTTTTGGACGATAAAAATATTAGTATTCTTAAAGAATGATAAAAAATATCGACGTATAATTAATGATATATTTATCTTTTTCCTCAAAGTTTACACTTGGATATTGGAAACATAGAAGCCAATAATACAATGCTTGCATACCATGCTCAATAAGTTAATCATGAGAAAATTAGTGGTGTATTTAATTAATTGTTGTACAATTACTGACCAACCACCCAAACAATAATTGAATAGAAATTCTTAATAGTCAAGTTGGATTTAAAAATAAAACAAAATAATTAAGTGTTAAAAAATATTAAAAATTCATTAATATACCACAAAAACAGGATTGGAGTAGAACGTGCTCTACACTCTTTAGAAGATTCTTTTGTGAAGAGTTCTTTACACTTTTGCCCCCGCAAACAAAAAGATTTGAATTCTTATTATTTGTATATTGAATTTCAAGATAGCAACAATTTTTTTAAATCTTTGCGGATTCTCTGTTTTTTAAATGTGGGACTCATATTCGTGAGTTGTTTTTATGAAGAAAAAACTTCTTTCACTATAAAAAATGCTCTTTAGTGCAATTAGTTAATGACAATAATTTAATTGCTGTTAATAGATGTATATTTAAAAAATAACGATAATTAATATTCCTTTAATAAGGTCGTAACGAAGTCTAAGTCATAGTATAATCTCTAATAATTAACTAATGGCCGATAAAAACTTTATCACTTTTTTATCAAGTGTACATGTGTCATGTAACCATTGGATTTGCACAAAAAACACATCCGAAATCCATCTCTTATTTTTTATTGCCACACTAAATTTCTTAAAATTCAATAGAGGAGTAATCATTTTGTGAGCATCTACACGTTGAATGTAAGCTTGTAATGGGCAAACCAATTCATCTCTTTGACGGTAAATATTCCTTGTTTTTTGAATGTAGTATTCATCTCTCCAATAGCAAAAATTTGGGAATTTTTCACTTGTCACCGAAAACAACTCCAATTACTTCTTCAGAACTCCAACCAAAGGGCTACAAGTTCAGCATTTGCAACAACATCACACAAATCCAATTTGTTACCAACAAAAAACTTTTTGTCTTGAGCTCATTATCAAAATTTTCAACATCTCATTAACTTCCTCTTTAACCTTTCTCTTGGCTCCTCTCCCTTTGCGAAATAGACTTTCTCATTGATGGCCCCTAACATAACAATTGGAACTTAATTCAACAAATTTTAAAGATATAATCGACAACATAGAAGTAGCATTAGTCAGTCAACAAATAAGTTATTGTTGGCCATATGATTTTATTACTTTAATTCAATTTACAACACGACATATAATATATATAAAATGAATTCAGACTTGGTTGTATCCGATAATAAGGTACTTTACTTTGCATGTGCATATCTAAATATATAATTTGGTCTCAATTCCACTAAGGCACTCTAACTCTTTAATGTGTTCTTGTAGACACCCATGCTGACATGCCACATAAATTTTGAGCTGTATAGATGATCAGTTTATAAGTTAAATATTCAATTACAGAGTAGAGACAGGTTAAGGAGTCGATAATGTGTAGTCCTTAAAGTTTATTAAATATAATTTATAAAGTGATTCAGATTATATTAATATTAATAAATTATTATGTCCAATAATATTATGAATTAATTAATTGAGTTAATTATTGAAATCTAATAAATATTGATTTTTTAAAGCCCGTTCCATAAAGATAATTGGACACTTAAATTTTGATTGGCCGAAGGAAATTCTATTCTAATCACAACTCCTCTATTTTAAACTATAATAGGTGTTCTCGTGATTTGAAAAAAAGAACCAATAATTCTAACAAGAAGCTGAGAAAACTCGTGGATCAAAAAACAAACAACAATTCACTACAGTTTAAATTCAGAATTCAATGTTCAAAATTAATGATTGAAAAATTCAGTCCTCAAGATCAGATAAGTTCACGTTCAAGACGATCAAGATCAAAACCTCGGATTCAAGATCAAGCTCAAGTCCTTGAATTCAACTAGGTCAAGATCAAGACTCCAGCCGACTTTAGATCAATCTTGAGCCCTTGAATTCAACTATAAGTCAAGATCAGCAAGATAAGTTTAAGTGTATCAAGAACGATCAAACAACCTCAGTTCAGATCAAGCTCGAAGCCCTTTAAAATCAACTATAAATCCAAGATCAAGATAAAGTTCAAGTCAAGATCAAATAAAATTCATGTTCAAAGAGATCAAAATTAGTTCAAGTTTAAGTAAGTCAAATTGCAAGATCATGAAGGCGCAAGAGCCTTGATTTATATCGAAGGTGATTAAGAGATTATGAGATTCTACCCTTCACTTTGAAATAATAAAACATTATTTCATAATTTTCCGTTCTTGATTATTATTATCTTGATGCCAATTTTACCGTCAACAATTTACACATTCAAAGTTGAAGTGTTTAATTACAAGTTGAAGTAAAGTTAAAGTATTTGTATTATGCTTTTATATAAGTACTAAATCTGCAGTATAAATGGCAAATTTCCACCTATTCGAATCTATAACATGAAAGCAATATACCTTATCTTCGAAGAATTTAGCCCAAAAACGAGCTAAAGCTCGATCATAAGAATCTTTAGGTAAGATGGAAGGGCCTTCAAATGTCTCGTCAATGTATTCGAGAATGACACTTGACTCACAAATTGGCTTGCCATTGTGAATGAGCACAGGGACTTTCTTGTGAATTGGATTGGATTGAAGAAGCAAAAGGCTCTTATTTTGTAGATCATCTTCTATATATTCATATTCCACACCCTTAGTCTTAAGAGCCCATTCAACTCTTTACTACACAGGCTAACTACCATAGACGCAATCAACTTAATATCATGCCATCATCTCAGCTTTGGTTACTGTGGTCTTTTGGCTGCACTAATTGAGGGAATTATTTATGTGGTTGTGATCTTCCTTGAGGTCCTAGTAATTCTTTTAATATAGGGAGAGTTTCGATCGTAGTAGTTCCCAAGGAGTGCATTAGGGACTTTCTTGTTTGACTAGTGGTTAAAAAAAGGGGAAAAGGACAAATAGATATTTTGTAATCTTGAATTTAAAAAGAAAAGGCACATAACTCTCGTTAAAAAAATAGTGCCTATATTTTTTTATATATATTCTTCGCTAATAATTGTGCATATTTACTTTTTTTCCTTTACATATACACTAAATTTACTATTTTTTATAAATTTATTTTATCTATTTGAAACCTCTCTCAACCCGATTCAAATTTATTTTATGATTGATATTAAGTTTTTTTTTAATTGAGATGATACGTAAAACTTATAGCTGACAAGTAAATCATTCAACTTTGAGAGTGCATATTAACGGACAACTAAACACTTCTATCATAGTATCTTGTGAGAACTTGAGGCTGGCATTTGGGATAGGGTCTAGACGCTTACATTTTAATTTTGAATTTCTAGCGAGCTTTCTCAAACAAATATTTTTATTCATAAGTGAATCCAAAAATTAAAATAAACTAAATGAAATAAAGATGAATCTTATAACATGCATGTTTTTTTTCTTACATACCACTAGTTCAATTCGAAATCAACCTTCAATTGAATTAACAAAAACTAATCCCTAAATCCATGTCTAACTTTGATTGCCACACAATATCTTGAAATTTACTAGAGGTGTACTCATTTTGAAGCATTAATAGGCTGAATATAGGCTTGGTAACGCATAAGCAATTCATCTCTTGAAGGTAAATATTTTTTGTTCTGCGTGCAATATTCATCTCTCCAAGCACAAAAATTTGGAAATTTTTCTTTCGTCACTAAAACAACTCCAGATACTTCTTCAAGAACTCCCAGCCAAAGTGCCCCACCATTTGCAACAATATCAACAAAACCAAATTTGTCACCCACAAAAAACTTCTTGTCTTTGAGCTCATTATCAAGAATTCTCAACATCTCAAAGACTTCCTCTTTAGCTTTCTCTTGTTCCTCTCCTTTAAGAAGAATACTTTTCCTCATTGATGGACCCTACATAACAATAATAATGTATACTCAATTTCAAAAATAGGAATATACAATAGTCAATAACAATAAAAGTACATTAGTTGTTGTTGACTAATCTTTCATTTAGTTCAACTCTATAATAGTGCATAATACATAAATAAACATTCAAATTCATTCTCGGCTGATGAGTAAGTACTTTAACCTCAAAACTATGTATTCAAACATATTAATTATTCTTAACTAACAGTTAAATACTCCAATTCATCGTCACTAATATGTCTCGTTGACACATAATTGAAGGTATCTAGATGATCGTATTATAGGTTGGAATACTATTCAATTGACACAATTAAAACGAGTTAATACCTAATAAAACAAATGTCTCCACTTATGTAACTCAAAAGTATTTCTAATTAATAGACTTATATATCATGAGAAAAAATATATACCTTGTCTTCAAAAAACTTTACCCAAAATCGAGCTAAAGCTCGATCATAAGGGTCTTTAGGCAAGATTGAAGGACCTTCAAATGCCTCATCAATGTATTCAAGAATGACAATTGACTCACATATGGGCTTGCCATTATGAATTAGCACAGGAACTTTCTTGTAAATTGGATTGGATTTAAGAAGTAGAGGACTCTTATTTTGTAGATCTTCTTCTATAAATTCATATTTGACTCCCTTAATCTTGAGAGCCCATTCAACTCTATGACTAAAAGGGCTATACCATAGACCAAGCAACTTAACATCTGCCATCTCTCAACTTTAGTTAACTATGTTTTTGCTTTACTAATTGAGGGAATTTTTATGTGGTTTTGTTCTCCCTTTGAGGTAAATGCTTTTATAGAGGGAAAAATAGGGATGTTTCTTAGCAATCTGCCAACTGAATAATGTTTCCTTTTTGACTATTCGGTTTAGTAATCTAATTATGCTTTCACATTCATGGCACTATAAATAAATTAAGAGGAAAAAGAGTAAATATATTTCTTTAATCTTGCCATTTAGAATGACATGCCACTTGTTAAAAGAGAAATCATATTTATTCTCTATCCGTTTAACAAATGGTGCATACATATATTTTCGTTATCTAATGAATCGTGAATATTTAATTTTTTTATTTGTAAACTATTTTTTTAGTTTAATATGACGTTTTTTATTTTCGTTTAATATGTATTTTACACAATGAAAAAGACATTTTCGCCTTTCAATTTTGTTCTTATTTAAATTTTTTCTAAGAGCTTTATATACATAAAAAAATTTAATCTGATTCAAATTATTACTTTTTAAGTTAATGGTCTATCGAGAATAATTTATTTACTCTAATGTGTATATTAGTAAAGAACTGTAATGTATAACACCTACCCTATCTTCCTCTTCCAGATCATACTTTATAGAATTGTGTCTGACTAAATATGTCGTTATTATTGTTATAAGGTTTTTGTATAACTAAAAGATATTAAAAAGTCAATTCCTTTTTTTCTTTTTTTTTTTAGAAGTGAGCAATACAATAACAAAGATGACTTATGTGCTGAGGTCAGCCACTTTTTGGTCAAATCTAGTGGCTTGCTATGATTAATTAATATGCAATTACTGACCCACCGACCGGCAAAAGAGTTGAAACTTTCTAATAGTCAAATTTTCAAATGTGCAACCAATAAATTTTGTATTAAATTATATATTTGATTAGTATTGTCTTTGTTTTAAAGTAATTCAAACTGTTAGATATTTTTCATATTTTGAATTAAATTTAATTATTTAAGGAGAAAAGATTAATTGTTTCTTAAACTATTTGAAAAGGTTTAGATATATCTTCCTTTTAAAGTTTGATTTACTCATGTCCTCGTTATCCATTTTTGGTCCAAATATGTATGCCTTTATGGCGTAGTTTGTCATGTTGAACATATCCAACTCATTTTTTTTATTTTTTTAAATGTCACACCAAATTGTCATTTCATTTTAACCTTCCCATATGAGATGTATATGAAATGGAAGATATTCGATCATAAACACCTAATCCACCCATAAATCAACTTCTTTTAAATTCACTATCCGATTGTTAAAACAATTTTGTTAATTATTATTTTTGTAATCTATAAATGAGCAATTGATTAATAAAAAATATAAAAAAATAATAAAATTAACGCCCAAAAATTCAGACATAAATATAGTAAACCTTAAATCTAACATTCAAATTTTAAATTTTTTATTTTCGGTAATCTCGAAAATGAGTAATTGATAAATCAAAATATGAAAGTATAAAAAATATAAAATAATGTCAAAGTCACAAAATAAAAAACTAGTAACCTTTCATTTTACAATTTTTTATAATTTTTTTTTCGACAACTGTTCCCAAAAATGAGTGATTTATTAATAAACAAAGAAAAAAATATGAAAACATAATAAAAAATTTATGTCAAAATTTACAAAATAAATATATGTACCGCTAAATTCAGTAATTTCAAAATTTTTTTTTATTTTTATATATTTTTTTTTTCATGTTTTTCTATTTTTTATTTGGATATTTTTGTGTAATTTATATTTTTTCATATTTTTTTTTAATGAACTCATTTTTGGGATTTGTCGAAGATAAAAAATTAAAAAAAAAAAATTTGAAAGGTTGAATTTAGGTTTTGTATTATTTTTTAATTTTTCGTTAATTTTTATATTTTTTTCATATTACTCATTTTTTTTTTTTTTTCAAAATTTAATCGAAGAAATAAAAAATTTTAAAAAAGTTTAAAATTGAATTTACGGTTACTATAATTATTTTCTGAATTTTGGTGTAATTTTAATTTTTTTCATATTCGTCCTATGGTGTGTTTATTAATCATTACTCATTTTCGTAAATTTATCGAAAAAAAATAAAATAAACAAAATATTGAAAATTAGTTTGATAATTTATTTTAAAGGGGTTTATTTATGGGTCGGATTGGTGTTTATGAGTCTGAGATCTTCTATTTGCCATATAAATGCATGTTGTAAAGTCAAAATACATGACAATTACATTTGACATTTTAAAAAATGAAAAAAGACTTGATATGTCCACATGACACTAACCGCCCATAAGGGCATATTTGGATCAAAATTTGAATGGCGAGATTATGAGTGAACCAAACTTTAAACGGAAGATATATCTAGACCTTTTCAAATAGTTTAGAAGCATATTTGACCATTTTCTCATTATTTAATTTTGACATTATTTTTAGAAATATTTTTTCTCTTACTCCACATTTGAATATTTTATGTGATAAGTTCAAGAAACTTTAGTTGTTTTTTAAATTATTATAAAGATTAATTTGACAAGAATCAACAAGAGAAAAATGAAAAATAATATCTAATTTATATTCTTAATCTTCTTTTCTAAAGAATATAAAACACCAAACAATTTAATTATTTTGAAATATAGGAAGTATTATAATAACACCTATGAATAACATACATAATTATACACTTTGATTTGATTTTAGTATTTTGATAACTCTTTGATAAATATCAAACACTCTATGTTCTACCACCCAAAATTGAACGTGATGACACTCGTCTTATCCCACCAAGACAAGTCAGTCTAAAACTCAATCATTATAATAAAATGCGGAAAATTCATAATTTACTAAAAAAAATATCCCCAAAATATGGTTGTCACGTGTACAAGCCTATAAAGAATTACAATTGATTCAAAGGAAAAAAAATAAGTCTCAAATGACATTGTTTCTCGAGTTGAACAAGATCATAATAGGATTAGAGAGGTTGGCTGAGATAACAAGCAGTCTACCTCCATTTCTCCACAAAAAGCCTCGACAAGTTGAAGAGAATCTCACAAAGTCCGGGCTAGTAACCTACAGAAATTGTAGTAGCAGGGTTGAGTACCCAAACCGTACGGTACCCAACAGTAAACTTCCTAAACCCCGCCTTTAAATTGATAAATACGGGTACTTCCTTACACACCAACGCAAACCTCCACAACAAAACCTACTAAAATAAATCAGTCCAAGCTTAACAGTTCTATTTTTACATAGGCATATATACTCAACAATAATCTCATATTCATCATTACACCCTCCACAAAAAGGCACTTCGCAATATCAACAAAACACAAGATCAAGTTCATTAATAGAGTTAACCCAAACATCAAATACTTTCAATCATCATAAAATATGTAATCATACAGGATAAAGAATGTCATGTGATACGATGCAATATGACACCATGAAATATTACTCTAAATACCAAGGTCTACGTCCCACCGTATTTACATATCCTCCTCGGAACATCGAAGTTTTCATGACCCTTGGGGACCTCGCGAGGTTCCATAACCCCACGGACAATCTCCACGTTTCTTCAAATTTCTCTGGACGATCTTTTACAGCTCAATCATAATCATTACTGTTTCTAGTCGCACGGACGATCTCCACGTGCCCAATAACTCATAACTCCGATCTCAACACGGATTTATCTCCACTGTTAGACCTTACTCATACCCAATCTCATGTCAAATGCATGTGCACAATAATATATCCAAGAAAGGGATGCGGCAACATCTTAATAAATCAAATGCGGCTATGACCTAGAATCACCTCATTATAACAAATATGGATTCAGGTAAAAGAACAAAATCACACATAATAAATCAAGTCATACATATATCAGCTAATGCCCATATGCTTTGGCATTCTCGAATTACGATCCACATTTTTATAGTAATAAATTTTGCATTTATAATACTGGTACTCGTACCATTCTCAACCCATCAACGTTTAATCACATTATCTTTTATTACCCCCTTTTCATCGTTACAATTAATCAAGGTGGACAAGTCAATCCTTGACCAAGTCCGATTACTCCCAAACACATACCACAAGGAAATACACGTTTTCATACACTTAACAAGGGTTTAGAAATCCACTTGCCTCAATTAATCAACAATTTACTCCGGAATTTGAGCCTTTCCTTTTCGTTAAGCTTTCAAATTAATGCAATCTGATGGAGTGCGACTGCTCTCTTCATCTTATTCCGTTCGTTCTCTTTTTCTTTTTTTTCATCAGCAGCTATCTCAAATTTTCAGTTAGGGTTTTGGGTACTTATTTCTTTTATTTATTGATTTGTTTATTTATTAATCTTTTTAATTATTTTTTTGTTCTTTCATTATTAAAAGCAACAAAATAATCATTTATTAAATCTGAAAATAATATCTCTTATTCTTATAGGCCATAAATTATTCATAGAAGCCACAAAAAAGAATTAATATAAAAAAAATGGTTAAAATTCATAAAACGACTAAGAGGATCGTTACACTATGAGCTAACAAATACCAATTTTTTAAAATGTCTACTAAATACAATAATAACAAAGTCGTGATATAAAAATTTTCAAATATTAATATATTATCCAATATCTATCATATTCATATTAATCCTAATTCCTTGTACAACGTGAATAGTTAAGCTGCCCTTTTTGATAGAGTTTAAAATTATAAATCGATACGTGAAATCGTGTTAGTATCGCAATTCATCGCACAACCACGTGAGAAATTAAGAAACAGAACTTTCAAGAGAAAGAGATGAGATATCTAGAGAGAACGGAAATCCAATTTTTCGTGGTAATACAACACCGTGGTAACTTTCACGACGGTGGGTATATTGTAATATTAATAAATCAGAGTATTTTTTATTACAGAAAATAAATAGTAAAGCCTAAACAGGTAGTTCAATTTCTTTTTTCGTATACATAGTTCGAACTAATACTTATTATCCATTCGAATAAAAAAACACTCCCTAAATTCACTCAACTTTTATTGCCACACAAAATCTTGAATTTTCAAAGATGATTAAATAGGATTGATTTCTCAAAATACTTAATTAACTAGTTATTATTTCAGAGAGTCAATTTTTTTTCAATTAAGAAAATAACTTTCTTAGATAATAACTATTAATTAACTGATCATATGAAGAAATCAATTTGAATAAGGAGGTGTTGCAGCAGCTTGAAAGCGAGCTTTGAAAAAAGCAAGCAACTCATCTCTCGAAGGTAAATATTCTTTGTTGTCCCGTTATATAATTCTCTTCTCCAAGCATACATTTTGGTATTTTTTCTTTGTTCCCGAAAATAAATAATTGAGTTCTTCTTTCAAGAATTCCCATCCAAAGTGCAAGAAAATTAGCAGCAATATCAGCAAATCCAAATTTATCACCAACAAAAAACTTCTTATCCTTCAACTCATTATCAAGTATTTTCAACATCTCACAAACTTCCTCTTTAGCCTTCTCTGATTTGTGAAAGAAACTTGTCCCCACTGCTGACCCCTACAAATAAGTACACAAATATTTATTATATTCTCTTTGTTACATAAAGAATGGTCTAATTTGATTTGATACGAAGTTTAAAAAAATAAAAAAGACTTTTGATCATGTGGTCATAAATTAAAGTTATGTTAAACGTACAAAATTGTCCTTAAATCTTGTGGTCTTAAACACGCCACGTGATAAGTTTTTACCAAAAAAAGGAAAGAGATTCTCCATTTTGAAACAGACTAAAAATGAAATGAGGTAATTCCTTTTTAAACGGATGAAATAATTATTTAATAGCAAAGATAAAATTAACCTAGCATGATATTGATAAATTATTCAATAATTTTATAAATTATAGACAAAATAGTATAGAACAAGTAAAGATGAATATAGATAGTAAAAAAGGATATACCTTATCTTCGAAAAACTTAACCCAAAAACGAGCTATAGCACGATCATAAGGGTCTTTAGGCAAGATGGAAGGACCTTCAAATGTCTCATCAATGTATTCAACGATCACCATAGACTCACAAATGGACTTTCCATTGTGAATTAACACTGGAATTTTCTTATGGATTGGATTTGATTCAAGAAGTAGTGGACTCTTATTTTGTAAGTTTTCTTCTATAAATTCAAATTTCACACCCTTAACTTTTAAAGCCCATTCAACTCTGTGACAAAAAGGACTATACCATAGCCCAAGCAACTTCACTTCTTCCATCACAATTTTTGTTCTACTATGTTTTTTTTTTTTTTAATATGTTGATGAGTTTTATATGTTGGTTCTAATGATTTGTTCTTCTTTTATAGAGGGACGGAGAACAAGTATCTTTATAATTTTCTTCTTTTTGACAAAGTCAATTTTCTAATTTAATGATGTATATTGACTGAGGACTTTTAAGTCTTAAAATAAGTGGTAGTAGTTGAAGCATGAAGGTTGTGTTTACGTAGATATAGGTGCAAGTGGATATACATCGAATCATCATTTAAAACTATCATAAATTTTAATTTGTAGTGATTTGGTTAAAACAGCTAGTAGTTGACGCCCGAATGTATTGCTTGATTTGGCATGATGTTTTAAAAATAAAATAAAAATTTACGAAGCTTGTAGGCTAAAATAATCATTAGATATTAGTGTGATCGTAAATCATTTTATTATTAAGAGCATAATTATACTAAAATGACTTTCTTTTTTTAGACAAACTAAAATATATAGAATGTCAGATAAAATGAGACAGAGTTAAAAAATAGTTTTTTTTTTTAAATTTGAACTACCAATCTTTATTTTTATTAAAGTTTTTCTATTAAAAACTCATGATTCATTTTTTGAGGCTTGCAACATCAATAATGATTTTCAGATGATATTTTTAAAATTTATAAAATTTTGCATATGCTCCAGCAGTTCAGCTTCCATATTGTTAAGTCCGTTTGTATTAAATGTGGGGTGTCAATTGCTGATTATTCAAATATATCCTTCTATTATGAAGTATTTGCACAACAAACATAAATTAAAATTTGAACATGTTTGGATGTTGAGTCGCTCGTGTGAACTGACCCGATCCAATTCGTCATGTAGGCTCTCTCGCTTCGTTCTATTAAAAGAAAATGAGGCCTTCAAACTAGCTTCATTTGAGAAGTAATTTTATTTAAAACGCAAATTCAAGCTCCGCTTACAAATTCATATATCTTAATTTCATTTTTCTAATGTATACGTAGTTCGGAGTCTAAAGGCTGAAAAATATTGACAAAATTTTTAAAGGGAAAAGAGTCAAATATGCCCCTAAACTATTCAAAAAAGTCTAGATATACCCTCCGTTTAAAGTTTGGTTCACTGATGCCCTCAAACCATCCAACTTTTGGTCTGGCATATGGCCCTTATGGACGTTATTTGTCCTGTTGTGACATATCCAACCAAACATCATTTTTATTTTCTTTAAAATGCCACATAGAATTGCCATATCATTTTGGTCTTAAAACACCCAATAACATTTATATTGAAACTTGGAAAGATATTGCTGATACTCCATAACAACCTAATCCTAACCCATAACTCCAACCCCTTTCTAAATCATTCTCGAACCCCATTTTCACCACCCACTTTTCCAATCAACAATTTTGTTTAAAATTTTTATTTTTTTGATGTAAATTTCGAAAATAGAAGTGATTAATAAAAAATAGAAAAATACGAAAAAAGTATAAAATTAATGGCCAAAATGCATAAATAATTATAGTAAATCCTTAAATTCACTTTAACAATAAACAATTTTTTCTTTTATTTTCTTTGCGATAATCCGCTGAAATGATAATTGATTAATACAAAGTAGGAGGGGTAGGCATAAACAGCCGAAAAACCGAAGCCGAACTGAAATTTTTGGGTATTTCGATTTTTGGTTCTGGTATTCCGATTTTTTTTTTGTATTGTTTGATATATCGGGGAGAGTTCTGTTTTCTTTACATCCTGTACTGTTGGCTGTTTCCCTTCATTGATCTTTAGGGAGGTCTTTTTTACAGCCCCTGCCCTCTTCTCTTCTAATTTCCTCCCTTCCTCCTTCTCTTTGCTCCTTCTTCCTGCTTCCCCTCCTTTTTTCCCCCCCCTCCGCCCCCCTCCTCGCTCCTCCCCCCTCTGCCTTTTGCCCCTTCTCATTTCTTTTTCTCTTTGTCCTCCCCACCCCCCTCTCGCCCCAGCATTCACGTCCCTCCTTCCCATAAAATTCCTCCTCCTCTTCATCTTCCTCCCTATCGCTCCACCTTCTATTCCCTGCTCTTCTTTCGTCTCTTCTTTCCCTATCCTTTGTCCTCTCTCCTCCCTCCTCTTCTAGCCCTTCCCCGCCCCTCCAGTTTCCTCTCTCGGTCCCGCCGCCGTCCCAGCAGTAGCCCGCCAAGCAACAGACAACAGCCAGCGCGACAAGGGCCAGCAGCCAGCACGACAGCAGCAGGCCAGCCACCAGCCGGCTGGCAACAGCATGCGGGCCAGCCGCCAGCGGCAGTCAGCCAACTAAACAGGCACGCATTAAAAAACCGCGCATAAAAAACAAACCGAATTAACAAAAACTCAAATCGAAAACCGAAATCTTTAAGGTTCGGTATTCGGTACGGCATTTCCGTAGAACGAAAATCGAAAAACCGCAAAAAAAATCGAACGGACCGAAATACACGAATGGTCCCACCCCTAATACCCAATTATTAAAAAATATAAAATTACACGGACACTGCAGAACAATTTCAACAAAATCATAAAACGGTAACCTTAATTCAACAGATTTCAATATGTTTTTTAATTTATAATTGTTTTTCCGACCAATCTCGAAAATGAGTTTATTCCAAGCAAAAAATATAAAAAAATAAAAAATTACGCAAAAAAATTCAGTAACTAGAACATATAAAATATTGAAAAAATATAAAATAAAAAACCGATTTGTTGAAATTATAGAATCTAGTTACTATATTATTTGTGGAATTTTGACGTCATATTTTTTATTTTGTTTTCATATTTTGTCTCCGCCTTTTTATTAAAAAATTACTCCTTTCGGATTTTCCAACAAATATAAAATTTTAAACACAAAAATTGTAGATTGAAATGTTACCATACTTCTTGTGAACTTTTAAGTGTTACTGATTGACTATTTTTTTACATATTTTTTATTAATCAATTACTCATATTTCGCGAGATTTTCACAAAATAAAAAATCTCAATAAAATTGAAATATCTAATAGATTTAACGGTTACTATATTTATTTATGGATTTTTGGCATTAATTTTATATATTTTTTTGCATATTTTTTTCTATATTTATAATATCAATTTACTCCATTTTCGGGATTACCGAATCAGTAAAAATTAAACAAAATTGTTAAAAATGGGTCGGATAGTGATTTAAAAGGAGCTAATTTATCGGTCGGATTAGATTTTATGAATCCGAAGATCTTTTCATTTCATATAATGTTATGTGGTAAAGGGCCAAAAGACATGCAATTCCATGTGGAATTTAAAAGAAATGGAAATGATTTGAGATATGGGCCCAACATGACACTAACTCCCATAGGGCATATTTGGACCAAAAGTTGGACGGCGAGGACATGAGTGAACCAAACTTTAAACGGAGGTTCCATTTATGTTGATTGTGCCGCGTTTACAAATTTTTGTAGTGATTAGTTTGACTACTTAAAAAATTATGATTTGAAGTTTCAAACTTAATCTTAGAAATATTCATCTTACCTGTAAATGAAACCTAATATTATTATTGGTGAAGACTTAATCATCAATGGTTTCTTAAAGTTGTTCGTATAATTCACTTATATACATCAATTAAGACTATTTATTATCTATTGAACACTTTTATCTATTCAAAAATTGATCCTATTAAATATTTTTTAATAATCAGCAAAAAATATGAAGAGTGTAATACACTTGGGCTGATATGGCAACACAATTAACTAAAAAATGACATGTGGCATCGGACCCCCGAAATTATATATTTTTTTTTATCACATCACAAAACCTCCATTTCAACTTCATCTTTTCCCCAAAACACATTATTCTGAATCACAAAACTTAATTCCTTTTTCGAATAATTTGAAGATTAACTTTTTAAAAAAAGATACATTTTCATACAAAGAGTGAAGAAGAAAGAAAATTTTGTCGGCGATTATTTATTTCTACATCGATCATAAAAAGAAATTAATAGCTTAAAAATTAATTCTTTCAATTTTTCGATTATCATCTTTGATAAATTTAGTGGGTTTATATTGATTGATTAATATTATTAATTTTTCAATAATTATAACCTTTTGTCGCGGCGATCGAAACATCCGATAAACTTAAAACGACTCCCTAGCTGAAAATTATACTGGATGTCCCACCCTTGTGCGCCCCCCCCTCTCAGGCTCCCTTCTTTTTCTCCCGCAATCCCACCTTCTTTCTTCTCTTCTTTTCTTATCCTTTCCCCTTTCCTCTCTCTCCTTCTATTCAGCAGTTGATTTTCATTATCTTCACTATTGGAACGAACACTTTTTTCATGCATATACGAAAGACGGCCAACCCATGTGTTTAGAAGCTAAAATGGAGAAGGTTTTGTAAACTAAATTATGGACAAAATGAGTAGTAGCGGGTGTGTGATCTTCTTTCTTGAAAAGAAAATGTAAATAAAAGAAGAAGAAAATATTTTTAAGTTAATTATAGTGCCAAGTGTCAGTAAAAAAAATAAAAAAAAATGTAAACAAAATTTAAAAAACGCTATTTTGAATCTTTTCAGGCGCTTCAAGAAAGTGCAAAACACATTTTTTTGTCATATCAGTGTTTTGTGTTTAATAGGTATATGTTTTAAACAATGTAGGTGTCTAATAGGTATAAGTCCTAGCTAATATATCTAAATATATTACACGGACAACTTTAATGAGCTGTGGATTAATTATTGTATGATCACTAATCCATAGCAAAACAATAATTTAATACAATAGAATACAAATGGGTAACAGCCATTAAGCTTCATAATTTTATTCAAACGCAAAGTCAAGCTCAGTTCATAACTACATATATCTTAATATTTTATGTATTTATTTATTTATTTTCCTAATGTATACGTAGTTCGAACATGGAATAACACTGATATGTTATTGTTATTGTATACACAGCTCGAACCAATATAGTAATTAGATTGAACTCCTGAATTTATTCGGCAACTGATGCAGCTAGAATGCGAGCTTTGAATTTGGCAAGCAACTCATTTCTTGAAGGTAAATATATCTTGTTTTCGTTGCAATTAATGTATTCATCTCTCCAAGCACAAAAATTCGGATATTTTTCTCTTGTCACCAAAACAACTCCAGATGCTTCTTCAAGAACTCCTAGCCAAAGGGCTGCAACATTTGCAACAATATCAACAAATCCAAATTTGTCACCAACAAAGTACTTCTTGTCCTTTAGCTCATTATCAACAACTTTCAACATCTCATAAAGTTCCTCTTTAGCTTTCTCTTGCTCCTCTCCTTTGAGAAAGAAACTTCTCCCCACTGAAGAACCCTGCTAACTAAAATACTAAAAAGTTAGATATCAATAACAATTTTACTTATTTCCGTATATCGAAATTAAGTTTAAGCAAATTAGAATCAATTATATGCTCATATCATATCAGACTCTAATAAGTCCAATATTATACAAATAAAAAGCACAACAAATTTTCCTTATAAAGCACAAAAGAACATAGGTATAAACCTACTAATACAACTAAAATATACCTTCTCGTCAAAAAACTTAGCCCAAAAACGAGCTATAGCACGATCATAAGGGTCTTTAGGTAAGATGGAAGGACCTTCAAATGTCTCATCAATGTATTCAACAATTACCATTGACTCACAAATTGGTTTGCCGCTGTGAATGAGAACAGGGATTTTCTTGTAATTAGGGTTCGATTCAAGAAGCAGAGAGCTCTTGTTTTGTAGATCTTCTTGTATAAATTCATATTTGACGCCCTTAATCTTGAGAGCCCATTCAACTCTGTTACTATAAGGGCTATACCATAGACCAAGCAACTTAACATCTGCCATTTTAGGAATTTTCTATTGTTGTTTTGATCTTTTGAATTTTGTTCTTCTTTTTATAGAAGGTAAAACAAGGAAGTGGTTTGGTAACCAAGCAAATGGTACTTTTCTTCTTTGACAAGTCAATTTACATGTATTAGGTAAAAATTGAGTAGAAGGTTCTATTCAACTAATAAAAATCTATCAGACTCAAATCAATAAATGTATGATGTATCTAAGTTGTCAAAGGCTGCTTTCTTTAAGGCGCGTTCAATCTTGAAACTTAGAAAAGCGATTGATGACCGACCTATTTATAATGTGGAAACTCATCAACGAACGTACCTATGTCCCAAAGACAAAATAGGATAAAGGGACAAATGATAAATAAATATTTTGCAATTTACAGAGAAATATTAGCCGGCATAACTAGTACTAAGTAACATTATTTTCAGGTGAAGCATTTCTATTGGACATAGTAATTTATGGTCTGAGTGGAGTTTTTCAACTTATTGAAACATTAACTTCATTATATATATTTATAAGTAGCAGTTTTTTTTTAATATCAAATTACTAGTCAAATGTTTTTTTCTTATTAAATTGATACTCATGTCTTTGATCTCATAATAAATTCAACTATATCATTTTTCGAGTAAACAACTACAAACAAGCTAGAGAACACAAGGTATCCTTGACTCAAACACATAAATTAAAATCAATTTTATTTAGAAAATGAAGCTAGCTAGATTCCTTTGATTTACGAGTTTTATTCCAAACACAAGATACCTTAAAAATTTTACGCAATCAATTAGACAAATCCTCATTTAGCTCCAATTTCAGCTAGTGCTTTAGCTTTGAAAAAACTAAGCATCATATCTCTATCGGGAAGATTTTCTTGAACTTCACTACACTTGAGATACTCATCTATCCAAACACACAAATTAGGAAACTTTTCACTTGTAATCAACACATTTCCAGTAGCTTCTTCAACAATTTCAACCCAAAATGGGATGTAATTTGCAGCAACATCAACAAATCCAATTTTATCTCCACTAAAAAACTTCTTGTCCTTAAGTTCATTGTCAACAATTTTTAGCATCTCATAAGCTTCTTCTTGTATGTTTTTCTCTTGTTCCTCTCTTTTGCTCCATAGACCTTTCCTCACTGCATCCAAGCACTAAAAACCACAAAAAAAAAAAGCGTTAATTAATTTCACGTATGATTCCTGAACTAGTACATATATATGTTTTGTAATACTAATAATTAAGTTATAATTTGATTGATTACTACGTATAACAACTCACCATTCCATCAAGGAACTTAGCCCAGAAACGTGCTATAGCACGATCATAAGGGTCTTTAGGCAAAATGGACGGGCCTTCAAATGTCTCATCAATGTATTCAACAATAACTATAGACTCACAAATGGGCTTTCCATTGTGAATTAGTACTGGGATTTTCTTAAGGATGGGATTCGATTCAAGAAGTAGAGGGCTTTTGTTTTGTAGATCTTCTTCTATAAATTCATATTTCACTCCTTTAACTCTCAAAGCCCATTCAACTCTACGACTATAAGAACTACCACTAACACCAAGCAACTTAACTTCATCTACCATTTTTGTATTTCAAAGAATGGATTTTTTTTAATGATGGTTTGGTTTAGTCTTATGATTTGTTCTTGTTCTTATAATCGTGAGAAATTTTTTAAAAAAATTCTTGTTGGCCAAGCATAAGTATTTTTCTTCTTTAATTTCATTACATTTAGTATTTGTCTAAGGTTGATTTTGCATTTGCAACTTGTGTTTGTGTACTTCGATATATGTGGAAGTCAAAAGTCATATAGTACTTCTTTTTGGTATATGTAAGGAAGTTTCTAAAGTAGGCATCACGCATAGGACGATGTTTGAGTGAATGATGAGTCAAAAAGTAACGCTTAAATGCTTTCATATTTCTTTCTTTCCACTTGGGGTTGTTTACTACAGTCCAAAAGTTATATAAGTTCGAAACTTTAATTCATGACTTTTAGCTTATTTTCATTTGTTTTGGCTTGGAACTTATTGAGATTGATTTCTAAAAAGAAGCTTTTTCAAAATATATATTATTTTTAGTTAAATCGAAATGACTTTTAAGTCGAAAAATAAAAAATAAGAAGAGTCAACAGATTAATGTCCGGTGTAATTATTGAGCTTGATTCATTGTAACAAAGAGAAGGGGGCAAATATATGTTCGTTAACTTTGCAAAAAGAGCCTGATTGAATCAGGATTTTCACACTGAGAAGTTTCACAAGTGGGTGTAAAGTAATCCCTAAAAAAGGAGATTTCATATCCAAGGAACTCAAACCTGAGACCTCTTGATTAAGAATGAAGTAATACTTATCACTCCACTACAAAGCTTGTTGGTTATTGATATTGTTAGTAATATTACTGAAACTAAAAGGGAATAAGAACTAAGTAAATGCATGACTAAAGTATTTGGTAAATTGCTAGCTAAGTGGTTACGTATGCCACTAAATATCTTGAACAAACATGAATTAATTTAATAAGCATTTGTTCAAGTGTTACGCAATTAACGTTTGATCCCAACACTACAAAAAAAATTTCAAATTGCCAACAGATTTTACTAACAACTTGTGTTGATTAGTATTCTATTAACAAATTACCAACATATTCATTAATATTTTAAACTTAACAAAGAAATTAACAAGATTACCAACATAAATCTACTAAACTAGTAGTTTAGTTGGAATTACGGCGGGGGAAAAAATGGCGCCAAGTTAGCAAAATTCTATCCAATGGATTACCAACAGAAATATACTAACGCACACTTTGTGTGGTAATATTACCACGAAGTATATATGGTTGATCAATATGACAAAAAAATTGTTTATATAATTTATTAACATATTACCAGTGAATTACAACAAAAACATTTACCAAGACATGATGGTGTTGCTCCATTTACAACCAAATATATGCTAAATATTTACCAAACAAAATATAAATGTGTTGGTATAAATTAGTAATGAATGTAAATTTGTTAGGAAAACTTACAATCAATATTAAATTAATTTAAATTTTGCCGACAAATAAAAATTGTAGTTGAGTTAAATTGCTAATCATTAAAATAGTTGTAAATAAACACCGATCACTAATCCATTGTAAAATTTACTAACATATTAATAAGTTGGAATATTTACATATGAATGTACTAGTTGAATAGTAACTATTACCAACTCTCATAAAATTTATTGGTAAATTATTAATACTAACTTATTTTTAATATTAGTAAATTTATCAATTGAAGTTAAGTTTTTGGTAAAATCAGTTATTATAACTGTTGAGGCTTCATGTTATTTGGGTCATTGGCGTTTTAACTTTTAACTAAACATTTGACTTGGTCCAATTTTTGGTTATAAACGTGCTCAGATTATAACTCCATCAGTGTCAATTAGCTTTGGAAAAGGCGTTTTTTTTTTATATAACGCGCAAAAGGTTGGTTCAGTTTGAAGCTGTAATTTTTTTTGTTTTTTTGTGTCGTATGTGTTTTAATTTTATGTTAAGGCGAACATTGGGATTTGAGGCAATATTTTGTAAAGTGCTCTCAGAGATGAGAATTTTGTCAGTATATAATTAACTCGACAAGATTCATTTTTATTCTAGTAGGATGGTGGATTTGATTTGTGCGGCTCAGTAGGTATTTTAAACCTAGAAGAATTTGACAAAATTTAATTTTCTGTTCAAATATTGATAACGTGCTCAGATAAGAATTCGTAGTGCAGGTAAATGGGAAAATTCATTTTTGATGTAATAAGATAGAGGGTTTGGTCTTGAGGCTTCTATTTTTAGTTTATGCGGTAGACTTATAGATTTAAGTTTTGGCCAAAAATTTCACTTTAATCAATATTGTTGGTAATCGTGCCGAATTTGAATTTTGTCCCGCAGTTAGACATATCAGTTCAGTTTTGATCTCCGATAGGATGGGTGGTTCGAGTTTTTGCGGACTTTGTTTTCAATTTGTGTCATAAGAGTCTTAACTTTTGCTTTGCTAAATTTGAATTAGGTCATTAATTTTTATGGAAACATGCTCAAATTTGAATGTCAGCCCCCCCCAAACATCCCCACTCCTTCCCCCCTACCCCCGCGATTAGCTTTGGAAGGTCATTTTTCGCTTTGTAGGATGGTTGAGTTCGGAGTTTTAAGTGAGGAAGTTGGAGGTTTCAATTTAGTTTTGTACGATAGGCGTTTTAACTTTTGGCAAAATTTTGATTTTGCTTAGTATTTCTTGTAAACGTGCTCTGATGAAAATTTTGTCAGCGCGATTAGCTTTGAAAGGTCATTTTATATCTACTAAAATGGTTGTTTCAGCTTCTGAGGCTTCCATTTTCAATTTGTGTTGTTAGGCGTTTTAGGTTTTAAGTTTTTGCAAAAATTTAGATTCAATCAATATTATTGGTAAAAGTGCTCAAATTAAATTTTATGATATAATGATGTGTCATATTAAGACTAATTTAACTTGTTATCATAGATTTTTCATTGTTTCATTCAAATATGATTTTTAAAATTGATTAATATTTTTGAATTTATATTCGTGTTCTTAGATTTTTAATTGCAATAAATTAATAAATATTTTACTATTTGTTAGATTATTACATTTTAATATTAAATTTAACATATGAAAATTGCTTTATTTGGAGTTATAAGAATGAACATGGGAAGGGAGACTTCTACATCATCAATTAGCATGAGTTGTCCATCACTTCTTATTCATCTTAATACCTCCATTACTCTAGCACCTATGTAACTCCTATGTAACATATGTAACATATGTACTCCTATTGTAACATATGAACCTAGTTAACTCCTATTTAACTATGGTAACTCATATGTAACAGTGTAACATTATGTAACTCTTAAGGCCATTATATTCACTATTTACTACCTCAATATCTTCCTATTTATTGCTAGGAAGACTCTTGTAGTATAAATAGGGTGCGTCTCATTGGTTGAAACACAAATCATAGAGAAAAACAAAGAGTGAAATGAAAGAGGTAGTCTAAAAGAGAGTTCTATTAGTTGAAGGGAGGTGTTCTTTTTGTGGAGCTTTGGACTCAATCTTGTCCAGAGTTGTTGAGTTATACTTTGTGAAGGGCTGTCTTTTGTTGTATCCTGATATGAGGGGACAAGTCAAAGGAATACTGTGGACCGGGAAAACATTTGCTGAAGTGGGCCTTGAATCTCCCTTAAAGAGAGCGAGATATCCGCCGCCTCAGCCTGAAGAGATTTTTCTTCATTTTATTTGCATTGAATCTTGCACTTGATTATTTGTAAGCATTTCTTCACTAAACAATTTTAAGGAGATTCAAAGATGCACAATGAAAAAACGCGATGTCAAGATAGGAGATTTCTCTAACAAGCCATTCGGTTCAATGGTAACCATTCAAAAATGGAAGGGTAAAGCTACTTTCTACTTAAAGTCTTCTCAATGTTCTTACGTTTTAACCGAGAAGAATCCAAAAAAGAAGACATCCACCACTTGATGATGATGAAAACTATTTCTCATCTAGAGAAGGTGGAAAAGTACGATGGTGATCCTATAAGTGGGTCGGTATTATCTTCTTAATGGTCTATTTGAATAATTTTTATGATTATTATTGATAGAACTTACTCTAGTGAAAAGAAAATTTGGAAGGCATTGCAGAGTACGTATGATACGAAGAAGGCTTGGAGCGAAAAAATTATGGCAGTAGAGATTTTTTCGTTCCAAATGGTGGACAACAAATCAGTTGGTAGATCAAGCTCAAGGACTTCATCATGATTGTTGGAGAGCTTGGTCCGAAGGGTTTAAAACTTGGAGATAAAACCTTATGGTTTGTGGCATAGGATAAACTTCCACTTCTTGGAAGGAAATTTCAAAAAAACTAGCGCACACACAACAAAAGAGAAGCAAGAGGCCAAGATGCCCTTTTAAAACAGAAGAGAAACAAACATCACAGGAAGGTAAATTAATCACTATAGAATATGCTCTCTTGAAATCACAAAAATTTCTAAAGCCTAAAAGAAAAAAATTCAAGAAAAAATTAATAGTAGACCCTCCCCAAGAAAAATAATGGTTGAAATTGAAAAATCACCAAGCACAAAATCAACAAGTCAAAGAAAAGGGGACCATGCTTTGTTTGTGGCAAGATTTGACAATGCTGATTTTGCAGGATTCCGGAAACGTGGTCCTAACCCTCAGGCAAACGTTACCGAAGAACTTTGTGGGCGGGGATTACCGACCATTAATAAAACATGGTTGAGGAATGTTGATGGATGGGGGCTGATCGGGTGAACCGTCATGTCTGTTTGACAAAAGACTGGGTTAAAAAATATACTCATTTTGAGGAGCCCAAAATATCATGCTGGTGATGCTCCACACACTCAAGTGCTTGGAAAGGGGGATGTGAATTGGGTTTTACTTCTGGAAGGATTTATTAACATTGGAAAGAAAGATGTACTTTAGACTCGTTATAGAAAAAAATTGATGTAGTTTTCTTTCAATAAAGAGTCTTTAAACAAACATTATTGAATCTGATCAATATGTAATAGTGAAGAAAGTATTTTTGTGGGGAAGGGGGAGCATGTGATGGGTGTTTTAGTTGGGGGGGGGGGGGGGGGGGGAAATGTTGAAATGATATAAAACTTCTACTTCTGTTTATTGCTTTCTTCTACAATTTTGGCATGCTCGTTGTGGGGTCAATTAAGATCGTCGTGTTGGATCTGAGTAGTTTTAGTTTAGGATAATCCCAATGGTTAAAAAGAAATTTTGGAAAGTGTGAGGCTTGTGTAAAGCAAGATCCACTAAAGGCCTCATTTTCAAGTTGAAAAGAAAACTAATTTTTGAATTAGTTCATACTGATATTGTGAACTGGTGGCAATTAAACTTGTGTGAATGTATAGATATTTTATCACTTTATTGATGATTTTCTAAGTTTAAATATGTTTAGTGATGTGAAAAATAAAAGTGATGCTTTTGAAAATTTCAAAACTTATCTCATGAGGTTTTGAAAATCAAGTTGGAAGAAAAATGAAAAGAATAGAAGTGATAAGGCGTTCGTGATATGAATCCAATGAGTTTAATTCTTTTGTAAGATCATTGGAAATAATTCATGAAAAACTACTCCTCCTTACTATCTTCGTATAATGGAGTAGCAGAAAGGAAAATAGAACTTGGTTGATGCTAATGCCATATTATTGAGTCACATGCACCTTTAAATTTTTGGGGTTGAAAGCTTATCTAACTGTTGTTATGGTGAATCGTGTGCCTCTCAAAATTCTAAATTGGACACCTTGGAATTGTGGAAAGGTTACAAGCACGTTTGGGATATCTAAGAGTGTGGGTTGTCTAGCCCTTTGTGAGGCTAATGGATCCCAGAGATTACCAAATTGCGGTAAGAACAGTTACTACTTTGTGCTGTTCTTGGTTATGCCTTCAAATAGTACAGCCTATAGATTTTTTAATCTGAAGAAATATTGAATAGAATTGGTGATGCTATGTTTCATGAAAATAATTTCTTTTGATATAAACCTAGTGGGATGTCAAAGGGATTTGAACAAAATATTTTTCACTACCTAGTTTTCTACTTCCACTTGAAAAATAAAGAAGTTGATTTTGAGTTAAGACGAAAGGTAAAAGAGCTAGAGTAGAAAAAGATTTGGTCCTGATTTTTATGGTTTAATGTTGAAAATGACCCTCTAACTTGAAAGAAAGCATTATCTTCACAGATTCACTTTTTTGGAAAGAGGCTGTATGTAAATGATGAAATGGAATCTCTAATTTCTTAATAAAAATGGAAGTTATTGAGTTACCACGGGTTGTAAAACATGGTTTGTAAATGGGTCTTACGGAAAGTTGAAAACCATATGGATCATTGATAAATACAAAGCTTGGTAGTTGCAAAGGTTTGAAACAAATAGAAGGCTAGAATTTTTTGATACTTTTTTTCCGGTAAACAAGAATTACATCCATAGGACTTTTAGTTGATATTGCTGCAATTTTTGATTGAAAATCATCACATGGATTGTAAAAACGGAGTTATAATTGGAACTACATGAAGAGAAAATTTATATGGACCAACCCGAGTGTTTTGTTGAAGCAGACCAAGAAGGCAACGTATGTAAAACTACTAAATCCCTATATGGCTTGAAACAGGCACCAAGCAAGTCATGAAAAGTTTGATGCCTGCATGATTGAAAAGGTTTTAAGACAACATATGAGGTGATAAGTGCATATATCATAAGTCTTGAAAATAATTCACATTTGATCATTTCCTATAGTTGATGATTTGTTGATCTTGGCTCTAAAATGAATGTTATGCTAAAGCTAAAAATATTCTAGAAGACATTTGATATGGAAAAGATCTTGGGTGAGGGCAAATTTTATTTTGGAATAAAAATAACAAGAACAGTGACGGGGATTTTCCTTGACCGTCACATTATGTTGAGAAAATTTTGAAAAAATATAACTTTCATGATTGCAAGCATGTTGCACTCCTTTTGATTCAAGTGTCACTTATTTCATGTGTGAAAGGGAAAATGATGTAATAAATCAAAGGAATATGCTAGTATAATCGGAAGTTTTGAGATATGTGACTGTGCATAGGCCTGATCTTGCATGCAGTAGGAGCTACTTGGCAGCGGTTACAAGCAGCCAGGGTAATGAACATTGGCATGCATAAAAGAGTTATGGATATTAATTGGAACGAAAAATTATGGTTTGTTCTATAAACAAAAATATCTGCTGAAATTAAGGATTTTGTGATGCGGCATTGGAAACACCCTGTCAGGTGATTTGTTCTACAACTGCGTTAGTCTTTACGTTAGTGGTGGTGTGATGTTTGTTGGAGACAAAAAAAGCAAACTATAATTGAACTCTTACCATGGAGGCTGAACTAATGCTTTGAGCTTCAGCTAGTGAGGAAGCGAATGGGTAAGAGATTATTGTTTCCAAATCATTATTTTGAAAAACCAATTCCTCCTATTTTTAATCATTGTGATAGCACCGCGCAATTGATAGCGTTCAAAACGTTTATTACAATGGTAAATCCACAGACCGATAAGGAGGGGAAAACCAGTAAGTTAAGATCGTATTTGACAAATGGTACCATTAATGTTGATTATGTCAATCTTGTAATTCTGCAGATCCTCTTAGAAGGCCTTAACAGAGAAAAGGTCTGGAGAACATCGAGGGAGGGATTGAAGCCTGACAAATCGTTGATCCATATATGAGAAACCCAACCTGGGGACTAGAGATCTCATAACCGGTTCAAAGGGAAAAAGAAAAAACTAATCATATGATGACTCTGTTGTGAAAAAGCACTATTTTTTTCCTCCCTATGCCTGTGAGTTGCATATTTCCTTGTAGTTGAAGGTTGAGTTGTATAAAATCTACATGAATATCTGTAGCCCGTCTTTTTTTTTTTTTTTGGGTGGAGTGTATGTTACAGGGCACTCTCGAAAGATTTCACCTATGTGATGTGTGGAAGTAGGTCGCTTCCTATATGAGAATGGAAGTTATTCTCAAATGCACGTCATGAAAACGGGGATTAGAAATGGCCCATTTAAAGTGCTGGCTGTTAAAAGCTCATGTCAAACACCTTGAATCGGAGGATGGCGTGAGCAGTGATTGATTTTTATTTCCCTTCAGCAGTCCATATAGTTAAGTTTTTTTTCTGAGACCACAACGAACTCTGGAGTAAAAGTTATTGTTTCACTAAGTGTAGGTTCAATGCAGAGCACCAACCTTCATTATGCATAGTAGTTTTCCTTCAACTGATTACTTCTTATCTACTATTAAAAGAGTGGGGGGATTGTTAGATTATTAGCATTTATTTAATATTAAAATATTAAATGGCTTGATTTTGGAGTTATAGAATGAACATTGGGATTGGATGACTTCTACATTATCCATTAGCATTGGTTGCCATCCGTGATTTCATTCTTAATACCTCCATACTCTATTAACTATGTAAACATATGTAACTCCTATTTAGAAATATGTAACATATGTACTCCTATTGTAAACCTATGTAACACCTATTGTAACCTATGAACTCCTAAGGGCCATTATCTTCACTATTTACTACCTCCATTATCTTCTATTTATTGCATAGGAAGATTCTTGGAGTATAAATAGTGGTGCGTCTTCATTGGTTTGAAACACCCAATTCATAAGAGAAAAACAAAGAGTGAAAGAGTTAGTCTAAAAGAGAGTTCTTATTAGTTGAAGGGAGGTTGTTCTTTTTTGTGGAGCTTTGGAATCAACTCTTGTCAGAGTTGGAGTTGTTATTAGGTATACTTTGTGAAGGCTGTTGTATCCTAGAGGGGACCAGTCAACAGAGGACTACTGCTGGACGTGAAAACCTTTGGTTGCAGTGGGCTTGAATATCGCCTTAAAAGAGAGAGAGATATCCGAGCCTCAGCCTGAAGAGATTTACTTTCTTCATTTTATTTCAATTGTAATCTTGCCAATTTTATTATCTTGTAGTTTTTTCACTAAACTATTGAATGGATCATTAAGCTAATAATATTGAGACTATCGCAATCAATACTAAACCTAACATTGAAACTTGAATGAATCTATGACAATAAACTAACAATCATATTAGAAAAATAAATAATCATACTAACGTCATTTAATGTCCGGAACAAAAAAAGGGATACCCTGTGGTGTTTGTGTGTGGTAAATACTTATGCAGATTTCATCCTTAACCAAGAGGTCTTAGGTTTGATTCTCGTTAGGTGCATAATTATCTTTGCTAGGGGGTGCTTTACCACCCAATATGGAACTTTTCGGTGTGAATCCAGATTTAGTCGGGTTTCAATGTGGGTCCCGAACACCAGATGGAAAACAAAAAAAAAAATTAAAAAAGTATTAAATTTATTTGTTTAAATTACCAACACAAAATTTTGTTACTAATATTCCAAACCATTAAGATGTATCGAATCGAAAATGAAAGAAAAAAATTATCAACTACTTTTTAATCAGTTAGGTAAAGGTAACTAACACCATCCCTAACAAAAATTAGTTGGTATAAATTTGCCAATGAACACTTTCAGGGTCGTTTCAAAAGTTTGTAACATATTTGGGTGTTTACCAACTGCATTTTTGGTGGTAAGTTACCAACCAATTAAAATCGGTTGGTAATATTTACTAACGAGTTTTTTAGTAATGGATTACTATAAGTTGACATTTGGTTGATAACTCAATTTGCCAACCGATTTAATCAATTTACCAACGATTTTTTTTTTTTTTTTGGAAATTGAGGAAATTTAGGAACTTTCAACCACTGCCTAGATCGATTTTTTACTTTTATAAAAGACCATAATGAAAGACAAATCCATAGTCAATTAGCAAACAATTATAACCAAAGTTGTGATATGGCACAAGTGAAGCTGCTAGGTTTTTGGTATAGCCCATTTAGTCACAGAATTGAGTGGGCTTTAAAGATTAAGGGCGTCAAATATGAATATATTGAAGAAGATCCACATGACAAGAGTCTTTTACTTCCTCAATCAAACCCATTCAACAAGAAGACACGTGATAAATTCATAATGGCAAGCCCATTGTGAAGTCTATGTATTCTTGAATGGGAAGGAAAATTGGTATATAATAGCCAAATTAATAACATTAAAATAAATAGAATAGCTAGGGGTTGATTTAAGTGTGCTCCATAGCAAACGTTTAGGCTAAAATTTGGACACGTCTCTCTCCCAAAAAATCTCGCTCGCCACTCTCCATTCTCGCTGCCTCTCTCGCTTTATACACAGAAGTGTTTAATTCTGTTTATGTTTGTCTTAAGCGAGAGAGAGAAAATTGAATATACACATGAAAAATATCCCATATCTTCGTGTTTATAACTTAATATAAATTTACAACACATTTTATTTCAAAATAGTGCCAGAGAAAAAGGTCAACGAATTATACAATTGCGAATTATACAATGCAGTGAACTACCATTTTTTCTAGTTTTAATTTACAACAGAAGGTCTATATTGTGTTTTGTTTTTGTATGGAAAGCGAGGAGGAAAAAAATATATCTTCTTGCTTATACACTTATATGCAGCGAAATAGGCAGTGAATTATACAATTGTGCATTAAAATGCAGTGAAATAGGATGCGAATTATACAATTGCAGAGGAAATAGGCCAGCGAATTATACACTTGTATATATATAGCGAATTATACAGTTTTATGTTTGCTGTGGAGCGTAATTATGCAAAGTTTGTCATAGCATACAAATATGAATTTTTTGTTTGCTATATGTGAAAGTTGCCCTTCTTGAATATATTGACGAAACATTTAAAAACCCTTCCATTTTGCCTAAAGACCCTTATGATAGAGCTTTAGCTCGTTTTTGGGCTAAGTTCCTCGATGATAAGATAAATTTTCATCTTCATGCTATATATATACCTATTTGCATAACTATATTATATACAGTTTAGAATACGCCTCGATCATAATTTTGTATATAGTAACATTGTTAATGAGAAAATTCATATTAAATAGTAGATTCTAATTTGCTTGAGATTGAGACGTAGTATATTGTTGAGTGTGTACTTTGTAGGTGGTAGCGGTGATAAATGCATTCTTAGGCAAAGGAAAGGAGCAAGAGAAAGGTAAAGAGGAAGTTTGTGAGATGTTGAAGGTTCTTGATAATGAGTTCAAAGACAAGAAGTTGTTCGTTGGTGACAAATTTGGGTTTGTTGATATTGTTGCAAATTTGGTGGGACTTTGGATGGGAGTTTTCCAAGAAGCATCTGGAGTTGTACTAGCAACAAATGAATTTTTTTTAAATTTTTGTGCTTGGAGAGATACGTATATGAATTGCAGTCAAGTCAAAGAATATCTACCTCCGAGAATTGATGAGTTGCTTGTTTTTTACCAAGCTTATATACGCACTCAAGCTACAACTTCTGCTTCTCCTAAAAAATAAACTCATAATCATATAAGTTTCGGATTATGTATCAAAATAAAATTATGAATCCTGTAGATGCAATTATGTATAAGTTTCTCGTTTTAAATTAATCTCTAGATTTTGTATTATCTTCCTAATAAAATTATTTATTAGACAAAATTAGCTTAGCCAAATAGCAGCGTAATAAGTGTGTTGAGAAGGGGGCGGACCCCACAGTGCACGTACACCCGTTAACTCAAAAAAATTATTATACTTAATTATATATATATAGAATAAATATATCTTATATATATATATATATCTATATATATATATATATAATATATCTATATATATATCTATATATGCGGAAACTGATAGAAAATGCAATATATTAAAAAAAGGCATCCTAAATTAATATTGCAGTGTCCTTGGTCTCTTGGTAGAAGTTAGCAAATACCTCCTTCCAGGCCCAGGTTCAATCTTGGTCAACAATTCTTCTTTTAAAGTCTTTTTATTACAAAGTCAAGCGTCCATTAAGCATTGAAAATTTTGTTTCGCTTATGTTCAAATATTATTGGTGCATCATACTCTTCAAATTTTGGGTTCGCCTCTGATGTTGTGTTATTGTATTAGTTTATTGATTGGTTTGTGATTGTACAATAATTAATCAAATTAAATTACTAGTCAAATATTTTTTCTCGATTCACGATTTAGGGCGATTTTAAATTTGATTTAGTTGAGGCCTAGTTAAAAAGCAATAGCTTTGTGACTTGATTTTTGTAGTTGACTAAAACTTAGTAATCGTTTGGAGTGGCGACTTATCTTGTACCACAAAACATATACTCCAATTACACCATATATGTACAAGTCAAATGTGAACAATTTTAATTTGTTAGCTAATTGCTTACGTAGGTTATCAATGCCTTTGAACAATTTTAATAAGCATTTCTCTTTCCAAGTCTTGTACAATGTTTAACCTTCAACCACTCCCTTGATTATTCCTTCTATAAAAGAAGATCATGATACAAGACACAAACCACCAATAAAATTTCCTTTTAACATAGTAGTAAATTAGTAAACAATTATAACCAAAGTTGTCATATGGCACAAGTGAAGTTGCTAGGTTTTTGGTATAGCCCATTTACTCATAGGGTTGAGTGGGCTCTAAAGATTAAGGGAGTCGAATATGAATATATAGAAGAAGATCGATATAACAAGAGCCCTTTACTTCTTGAATCGAACCCTATTTACAAGAAAGTCCCAGTGCTCATTCACAATGGCAACCCCATTTGTGATTCTATGGTCATTCTTGAGTACATCGACGAGATATTTGAAGGCCCTTCCATCTTGCCTAAAGACCCTCATGAGCGAGCTTTAGCTCGTTTTTGGGCTAAGTTCCTTGATGACAAGGTAAATTCATCTTCATTCAATATATTCTTATTTGCATATATAAATAGTCGGTTCTGACTTATTTAACATTGAGGTGTTGTAACATTATACTTTGTAGGTGGGAGCGGTGGTAAATACATTTTTACGCAAAGGAGAGGAGCAAGAGAAAGGTAAAGAGGAAGTTTGTGAGATGTTGAAAGTTCTTGATAATGAGCTCAAGGACAAGAAGTTCTTTGTTGGTGACAAATTTGGTTTTGCTGATGTGGTTGCAAATTTGGTGGGACTTTGGATGGGAGTTTTCGAAGAAGCATCTAAAGTTGTATTAGCAACAAATGAAAATTTTCCAAATTTTTGTGCTTGGAGAGATACGTATATTAGTTGCAGTCAAGTCAAAGAATATCTACCTTTAAGAATTAATGAGCTACTTGCTTTTTATCAAGATCGTGTTCGTGCTCAAGCTACAACTTTAGCTACTCCTCAAAATTAAATGAATACTCTTATATGTGTTGGATTGTATTGGAATAAGATTGTGATTCTAGTAAGACTCTCGTAGATTCAATTATGTATAAGTGTGCAAATAAAGAAAAGAAATTAAAATGTGTGTTTGTATGAGATTGTGCAAATAAAGAAAAGAAATTAAAATGTGTGTTTGTATAAGATTAAGAAATTACCTAATAAAATTATTTGTTAGAAAAAGCTAGCTTAGCCAACTAGTAACACACCAAGAAGTGATAAACATGGGTCATGTACTGATGAAGTGTTTCACCTTTAATTAAAGGTTTGGATTCGAGTCTTGAGTATAGAGAAAATTCAGTTGAAAACACTATCACAAATAAGCCCTACGATGCGCAATTCAAATTTATTCAGAGCTCTAATGTGGACTCAAAACACTAGATGTAGAAAATAAAATAACAAAAGCTAAATAATAAAATTTTATTAAATTATTTAACTATATTAAATTTGAAAAATTTGAAATATAAACATGGGTGTACATAATACAATAAGTCACAACTCACTAGACTTGTGATACGTGCCAATTGGAAAATTCAATGAACCCTTCAAATTTTTGACTAAAAATAAAGTAGAAAAAGAATCAATTCTTTTAATATGTTGCCTACCCACACTTTATAAATGGAAGACATTAATCAACAAACATTTAAATAGATAATGATAATCCTGTTAATTGGAAAATTCGATGAATCCTTCAAGTTTTTGGCTAAAAAAAGGTAAAAGGAGAATCAATTCTTTTAATATTTTGACTACCCACATTTTATAAACAAAATGACATTAATCAGCAAACATTTAAATAGATAATGATTATCCTGGCTTCACCGGTTTGAGTTTTCGATCATTTTTTATTTTTTCAAAAAAAAAATATTTCAAATTACTTCAGTATGCTAAAAAATAATATAATTTTTTATTTATTTAGAATGAGCGGCGGTAATTTGATTTCAGAATCTTTGATTGCTCCGATATTATAATGAAACGTATAATCATCTTATTCTAAAAACTTAGCCACTAAGAAAAAATATATTTTTATTAATTAATTATAATCTCGATAATAACACGATTTTTTGTTTGTTAAAAGTAAAATATTACAAGAATTTCTTTAACAAAAAAAATAGGAACCTTTCAACCACTCCCTCAATTTTCCCTTCTATAAAAGATGAAAGAAGATTATAATTCAACACATAACTATAACTAAGTACCTTCAAGAATTGATGAGTTGCTTACTTTTTATCAAGCTTGAGCGCGACTTCTGCTACTCCTTAAAAATAAACCCCATACTCATATAAGTTTTGAACTGTATCAAAATAAAATTGTGAACCGAGAACAAATCTTAATAAGTTTGTAGTTCTAAAATAATGACTATAGATTTTGTATTTCTTCCTCATAAAATTATTTGTTAGACGCTAAGCTAGCACAGCCAACTAGTAACACACTTAGTCACCACAAAAGTGTATTGTCTTACTGTTCTAATGTATTGCTTAGTTAGTGATTCTACATGTATAATTAATCAAATCATGAATATCCTCATTGAATCGGAAAAGGAAAAGGAAAAAAAAAAGAGAAAAGTATGCCACATTGTTTGATGAAATAGTGAGTGGCATAAGTAAAGAAATATTTAAAACTATCATGACTTATAATATAGTATGTGTAAGCCACTACGAAAATATATATAATTCACATGTAGTTCAAGTAAATGTCCACACAAAAAAAAAATCATTCTTTTCTTGTTTGACTCTATAGATATAAACATCATTTAATTTCTACAAATTCTCAAAAAGGCAAGACTATATATATATAAAACGGAAAAGGGTCAAAAATAACCTTAAACTATCAAAAATAGCTCATATATACTCTTGAAGTATATTTCGGCTCAAATATATCCTTACCGTCAAACTATAGGGTCAAAAATACCCTTCTTATTAACAGAATCGGTTAAATGCCATTTAAATGTCATGTGGATGTCACATGACATGCCACATAAGCCAATAGAGTTCCACTTATGTCACATAGATTAATAAACTTACCCCTAATTTCCCTCAATTTTCTCCATTTTCCATAGAATTTAGAAACGATTTCACAAAATAAATAAGTTCTAAGGGAAAGAGGTTTTATGTTCTTCAGTGAAATCGTTTCTAAATTCTCAAGGAAATAGAGAAAATTGGGGGAAATTAGGGGTAAGTTTATTTTCTACATGGCATGAGTGGAACTCTATTGGATTATGTGGCATGCCATGTGGTATCCACAAGACATTCAAGTGGCGTTTAACAGATCCTGTTAATGAGAAGGGTATTTTTGATCCTATAGTTTGAAGGAAAGGGTATATTTGAGCTATTTCGAATAGTTCAAGGGTATTTTTGACCCTTTTCCGCGTATAAATAAAAATGGATTCTAAGTCGTATACATAGCAATCTTAAAATTCTATGACTTTTATGTTACACAACAAAAACCTCAATTCAAGATAACTATACTCCTTGAGCGGTTCTAAAAATTGTTCTGAATATTACCTAATGATCATACGTGATAGGAGCTTGGTGCTTTAAGATGTTTTGATAATATCCTCACAAGTGCAGGGACCTGATCCTCTGCAAAGTATGAAACTAGTCCTAACTGTCAAAGGTGTTGGACAATTATAAATGTTGTCTACGTCAGGAAGGTTGGTGAACCGCATAATACTACACCAATCAGAAACGACTAGATTGTTTGTTTGATGGATAATAATCTTTCATGGTATATATATCAAACAAAGACAATAACATTACTCATTCATTCAAAAAGGGAAAATCCTTCAAGCTTCAACAACAACTAGAGAACTAGTCAAAGTGTATTCAGTGCTTTTTGTGTTTGTTGTATTTTGTTTGCTTGTAATTATTCTTAAATTGTAGAATTCGTTTCAGCTGTGGTAGAAACGTTTCAACCTTGGGTTAATCATTGTAAGGGCTTGAGTTACGAATAACTTAAACTTTACTTCATCTCTTTAATCAGGTAGATTAGTATCAGAGTAAGTGTTTGGTATTGCTCATTCTCCACGACGTGATAGGGTGTATTACTTAGTGTGTAGCTTAGCAGGTTAATCTCTTATTTTGTAACCGACTTTTACTTTTACTTGTTGAAGAATAGTGAAAGTGGTTGTGAAAAGTCCTATTGAGAACATGTCGTGGTTTTCCTCCCTTGAGTAAGGAGGTTTTCACGTAAAATGATTGTCATCTTTACTTTCTGCAAATTGTTGTTTATTTACTACGGGTCAATGTGGTGAGGACCTGGTCCCATCTAAGTAAGTGGACGCATACATTCCAACAATACGTAAGCATAATGAGGTAGCTCACCACTACGTCAAGTATGGATAATTTACCTAATTTGTTCACATTTTCCAACAAGGATGGTTACATTGAAATTTTATGTAGTTCGGGAGTTCTCCAATGAAGTGAGTTATTGCAAAAGCTATATGCGTTTTTAAGTTTCGATTTTAATTTTAATATTCGTTCAAAATTAGCTCAATTTTTCATGTTTAACAGTAGGGGGTGAACATGACCAAGTGGGTTCGGATTTTTTAAATATCAAATCAAACCATTCGTGAAAAATTTTAAATTTATAAACCAAATCAAACTAATAAAATTTGAATTTTTTTGGGTTTTTCAACCTCGGGTTGGTTCGATTTTTTTGAATGCCAGATCAAACATTGTATTGAATTTTTAAATTTATAAATCAAACCAAACTAATAAACCTCAAAAAAAAAATTTAGATTTTTGAATTTTTTTCAGTAAAATTTGCATACAAACATAATTAACTTGTGCTCCAAATATTTCTTTAGTCCAATCAACATACAATTATCTAAGGTATTTCTTAAAAAAATACTAACACAAAATATGAGATAAGTATGCTAATGACACAAGAATATCAAGAAACATATGGAAATCATCATCATAATAAAATAAGAATATTGTACGTCAAATGAAAAATGACATTTTTAAAAGTATTAAAGATCATGCTAAATAATTTAATAAGTATTAGTTATATTACTAAAGATTAAGGAAAATAAAATTAGATTATTTCTTTTAATTGTCCTAAACCAATGTAAATTAAAGAACAAATATTCAATATTATTGTCATTCTTAGTATTTGATTGATTTTCTTTTGCATTAGTATTAATTTGATTTTGATTTAAGTCATATCATAATTATCAATATCTATGAACTATAATCTTTATTGGACCATTCCGAATTTTAAGTTTTAAACTTGAAATAATACATTAAAAGATAAAAATATGAAATAGTTTAAGAAATAATTTAAAATTATATCAAAGTAAATATTATTATATAAAAAAAATTAAATTACATATATAATGTAGGGTTGGTGTTTTTTAGTTAAAACCAAACAGCCCAAATATAATTGTTTTGTTTTTTTCAATATCAAACCAAGTCAAATCAAATCACTAGTCAAATTTTTTTTCCAATTTAACTCAATTTGCAATTAATTTGATTTTCGATTCGATTTTGTACACCACTATTTTACGGGATGCATTTACAACATTCAATTTTTTGGCTAAAGCTGAAGTAAAAAGATAGGAAAAATCAATTCTTTTAATATTTTGAGTTTTGACTACCATATTTTATAAAACAAAATACATTATCCTGGTTTCATAGTTTTGAGTTTTCAATCATTTATATTCTAAACATGTTTCAAATTAATTTAATATCTTAACAATACTTGACTATAATTCAGTAATCGTTTGCAGTGACGACATATCTTGAACAACAAGATATATACTCCTATTACAATATTTACAAGTCAAAAGTACTTTGTTTAAACACATGAAATTTCTTTTGATCTTATTATATATTCTCTCTATTTAACAATACTTGTTCACTTTTAAAAAAATTTTATAAGTAGATGGATAATTTTATTATATCACCTTTTGAATATAATAAATACAATATCTTACAAAATATAATAGAGAAATGATTGTAATTAATGATAAGAATAAATCAAAACTAAATGTGAAATTATCCAATTTCATTTGTAAATTTAGTAAATATTGTTGGAGGACCATATATAGTGGACAACTTTATATATATCTATATATATATTATATTATTATATATATATAATATATATATATATATTATATAATATATATATATATATAATATATGCTCCCTCCATTTTCTAGAAATGTATAGTTTGACTTGACACGGCGTTTAAGAAATAAGAAGATTTGTTTATCACGTGGTTCTAAATAAAGTTATGTTTAAATGTAGAAAATTGTCCTTGTAAAATCTTGTGGTCTTAAACCTGTCACGTGAAAATTTAATTACCATAAAAAAAAGGTTATTCTTTTTCGAAACGACTTAAAAAAGAAATGATATATTATATAATAATATATATACATATATATCTAGTATATTAGAGTATATATTTCAAATAAATATAATAATGGAGAGAGAGAGAGAGTATATTATTTGTTCGCTAAGTCTTACGAAAGTCTTTCAATGCATTTGACTAATTTAATGTAATCGTTTCTCTTTCCCCAGTCCTTGCACAAGTTTTGATTCGAGGTAAGAGAAAATATAATATTATAGAAGAATTAAGAATAAGAAGAAAAAAAATGAAAATTAGGAACCATCAACCACTCCCTTGATTATTCCTTCTATAACGAAACTCATAATTCAATAAGATCAGCCCTAAAATATCCTTTACATAGTGTAACTTAGCAAACAATTAATATCAAAGTTGGTGATATGGCACAATGAATTGCTAGGTTTTGTGGTATAGCCCATTTACTAATAGGGTTGAATGCTCGCTTCTAAAGCTTAAAGGGTCAAATCTGAATATATAGAGAGAAGATCGATTAAACAAGAGCACTTTACCTTCTTGGAAATCGAACCTGTTTTACAAGAAAGTCCCAGTGCTCATCACAATGTGACACGCCAGTCCCTTTGTGATTCTAATGGTCTTCTTGAGTACATTGGACGAGACAATTTGAAGGCCCTCCCATCTTGCCTAAAGACCCTTATGATCGTGCTTTAAAGTCGTTTCTGGCTAAAGTTTCTTTTATGACAAGGTAAATTCATCTTCATTCAATATATTCCTATTTGAATAATTTAGTCATATTAGTACATTTACTTTAGATCTTATTGTATAGAAAATATAGAGATGTTAAAACACTTTTGATAATTTTGTATATAATAATATGGATTAATGAGAATTTATATAATTAATAGTCGACTCTGACTTATATGAGATTGAGGCGTAGTATCATTGTACTTTGTGTAGGTGGTAACGGTGGTAAATGCATTCTTAGGCAAAGGAGAGGAGAATGAGAAAGCTAAAGAGGAAGTTTATGAGATGTTGAAAATTCTTGATAATGAACTCAAAGACAAGAAGTTTTTTGTGGGTGACAAATTTGGAATTGCTGATATTGTTGCAAATTTGGTTGGACTTTGGCTTGGAGTTTTCCAAGAAGGCTCTGGAGTTGAATTAGTAACAAGCGAAAAATTTCCAAATTTTTGTGGTTGGAGAGATGAGTACGTTAATTGCAGTCAAGTCAAGGAATATCTGCCTCGAAGAGATGATTTGCTTGTTTTTTTCCAAGCTTTCACTCGTGCTCAAGCTGCAGCTTCTACTTCTACTCAAAAATAAAACATATTTGTACTTTATTAATGTTGCACCACTTACTTTTGAAGTTCCAAAGTATGTGTCTGAATAAAATTGTGAATCTTCATTGATTTCAATTATGTATTGTTGTGCAAAAGAAAAAAATAAAATATTGCCCCCACTTACTGTCATTTTCAAGCCTAACGCCGCGCCTTCTTTGTCTTTTCTATTGCCCCCTTTCCCACCTTCCTTCGCCGTCTCATTCTCTCCCAGGCCAACCTCCGTTTTTCCCTGCCGCTGTTCTCAGTGTTCCTTCTCGCCACTCATTTTGTTTTCTCACCTTGGTCACGACTTGTACTGCACCTGTTTTGATGATTACCTTCTCGATCCGCCCGACCATGTTTTGCATCTCGTTTCTTTACGTCATTCTTTCACCAACCTACTCCTCACCCCGCCAGGTCCTTTTTAACTTTCGCTTTACGGGGCTTCTACCATCCCGGCTGCACAATTCGCCTTCTTTCACTATCTTCCCTTCCCTTTCTCTTCTGTTCTATGGCCTTCCAGATCCTGTTAGCTGTCCGTCCAGAGTGTTTCGCCTGCCTTGACTGTTTCGCTGGTCCCTTCCTCCTCGTATTATACTACTTCGCACACCCCATTTGACGTATAATTATATGGCTTCTTTTTATTCCCTATTCTACCTTCCGTCCTATTGTATTCGGTCTCCACTTCACCCCTCCGCTCATCTCTTTATTTGCCATCTACATCTTAACGGTCGGCTCAACCTTACTTCTCCCCCTCCTGTACATTCGCTCTTTCCTCTATTTGTATTCCCCTGCTACCTTTTAAAAATCCCCTATGCGCCGTTTGCTGTCCTCCTTACCTTTCCTCCGCGCATAAGTCCCTGTGTTGTCCTTGGTCTAGGTCTGCCTATACATTCTCTGCCCACCTACACCGCCGTTCGGCTGTGCACACTCTTCTTGCCGCATCTCCCTCTTTCTCAACTCGATTCTCCCCTATCTTAAACACAATTAAACACAAAATACACATATTATTTTTGCTAATACAGGCGCCGTCCTAAAATTTACCAATAAATCCACTTATAATGCGTGATCATAGGCATAGTGGTCTCTCATGAACAGTATTTGTCCTTCTCTGCCCCTCCCTACAACTTACTTTTTGGTTGGTCCCCTTCGCATCGTTTAAAAAATGACTAGAAGTCATTTCCATCTTCTTATCCGCCTAATTTCTATTCGGTCACATCCCCTCTCCCTCCCTCCATTGCGTGCGCTCGGTCTTCACTCCTGTCGCCGACTGATACCTTCTATAACAATCTTATCTTTCGATTAACTATCTATTCTTACCTTGTTTCTCATAACATATTCGGCCTTCTTACAAACATTGCTCCGGATCAATTATTCGAGTTCCTATTACTCCTCTTGATGAGTGTCCTATCGCATTTCTTCCCTGAACACGCCACTACGTCTCCCTTATCCCGTCTTTCCCTCTTTCTCCCCCCAATTCTCCATTTTTTCTTTCACTGCCCTCGCGTCTCGATAATGTTTTCCAACAAAATCCATCGTATGTCATCTTCCTAACTACTCACTCATCTCAAACTTTAACCTCTCCACCTATTCTACAACAACACATCCGTGACAAGATATAAGCGTGGCCGGGCAGGCCAGGGGAGCGCACACAGACGGGGTCGGGAGAGGACGCATGAGGGCGCGGGCTTTGGTCCGTGATAGGGGCCCCCATATCGCACGAGGGACCTGGGGGCGGGACCACGTGTCCGTTCGGCAGGGGGGGGCGGCGGGGGTAGCCCCGGAGTGTCGGCTCTAGGGGGCCCGGCCCACGATCTGCCGATCGGCCGCGATGGGCCCGTCCGGCCGCGGACCTGTCCCGCCGGGCGGGCCCAAAGGCTGGGCATGGGGCAGGTGCCTGGCCGGAGGGGGGGGGGGGGGGGGGGGCCAGGCGGGAGGGAAGAGTCCGTGCGTCCGAATCTCACGGATGACGGTCCTCAGTGGGTGTCTTAGTTGGGTGGGGGGATGAATAAAGGAAAACACAACGCTAGAAAGGAGGTTTGGAGAGAATAAGTAATTGCTCAGGGGGATGGTCTGTGAAAGACATAGAACAGAGAGAGGTTTTTGAAGAGCTTTCATTCAACAAGAGAAAAAGGAGAAGAAAGGATTCTTTTGCGGAAGTTGTTTCTCCGACCAGTCACGGTCAGATCGTGTTTTCCCGATTAACTAACCGTTGGAGCGGGCTAATTTGGACTGACGGCTCTGACTATTGTGGTTTTGATTTTGAACGGTGTAGATCGGATCGGAGCCCCCCCTCAGAAAGATCCTGTTTTAGAATCCCAACAAAGTGGGTTTTGGGGTGGTGTTTCTTTCTATTTATCTTTTTGTTGGTGTAGCTATTGTTTGTTCTCTCTCCTCTTTGGAACTTGTTGTGTAAAGAGTGTGTACCCGCTAGTGTTATAGTGAAGCAATTCGGATCTTTTCGATCCCGTGGGTGTTCCTTCGGTTTGAAGGGTTTTTTCCACGTTAAACTTGGTGTTCTTTATTGTTAGATTTTCGTTTCATATTTTCGTCAGAACAACCTGGTATTAGAGCTAAGGAATTCAAAACGATCACTGAAGATGGAGTAGTCGAAGCTTGGAATCGAGAAGTTTTGATGGATCCAATTTCAGTTCTGGAAGATTCAGATCGACAGAAATATCTTGTCCGAGAAATATCGTCACGAACCGTTGACCAGGGGAAGACGGAATCATGACGGAGGAGAGTGGGAAACTCAAGATCGCCAGGCTCTAGGTTAATCGCTGTTGGACTTGTCAAGACGTGGCGTTCAACATCGTGAAGAGAAACCGATTTCGTTTAAGGCACTGTCAAACTGGAGAAAACTATCGGCGATAACAAGAGATATTTGGATACGTAGATTTTTCAATTTACATGTCTGAGAAGGGATCCGTTCTGACATCTAAACGAGTTCAATATGATTGTGAGTCAACATATTCTGTTGATAGTAATTTCGAAGATGAAATTAAGGCGTTGATTTTGATGTCATCTCTGCCCGAGTTCTTTGGATACTGTGGTTGCTTAGCGATTAGCATTCCCATGAGCTGAGAAACTGAAATTTGATTAAATCTTGATGTATTTTCTTAGCGAAAGTATTCGCAACTAAGTGGGAAGATTCATCCGGTAATGCTCATCACAAGCGTTGATCGACGGGGGAGAAGGTAAAACGAATGCCAAAATCAACACGGGTGATCAAAATCAAAGAATCGATGAATTCCGAACAGATCAAACGTGCTTTTGGAACTGTGGATAAAAATGACACTTTTGGAACGAACTGTAAACCGAACCAAAGATGAAACATAAAAAAATCAAAAATTTGAAGATGGACAATGATTCATAATTCAACAGAGAACTTGGTGATTCTCTAAACCTTAGTGTTAATCAGCCCGGTGAATCATGGATTTTGATTCTGGTGCATCTTTTCCATTCGTCTCCAAGTAAGGAGTTGTTCCAAAATTTTCATGAAAATTTTGAAAAAGTTATCTTGTGAGCTAAAGCTTAGAGATTGAAGGAAAGGGGGATGTTTGCATAAAGACCCACTCGGAAAACCACGTGGACCATGGAGGATGTCAGTATATTCCTGAGATCAGAAAAATCTTGATCTCTGTTGGTCATTTGGATTAGCAACGGCATATGCAGGCAAGTGTGGGAAGGTATTTCGTGTAAGATTCGTGAAAGGTTCTATGGTAGTAGCTCTTGTCACAAATTTGGAACCTTCCTACAACCACTCTGCAGGTTGTAATACACATGGCCTTTGTGCATGAAGTTACTTTGGTTCAATGTCTTGGCATCAACCGACTTGGACATTAGGTACTCTAAAGAATGAATATGCTAGTTTGCAAAAATGAGCATTAGGGGTCTGAAGTCTGTTGATATGGGTCTTTGCGAGAGCTGTGTTAATTGCAGAACTGAACAGATAGACTTCAAAAGACTCACTAAAGAGTCAAGAAATGCGGTTGGAAAATGGTCTATAAGATGTTTGGGGACCATCTCCAGTAATCAGTCACTTGGAGATCAGAGTCTATTTTACCTTCATCTGATTATTTTCAGCAGGACGGTATGGGTTTACTTCTGGAAGCTAAATCAATGTGTTTGCAACTTTTCATAGAAGTGGAAAGCTGAAGTTGGAGAATCAGACCGGTTTTTTAAAGTCAAATGCCTAAGGTCTGACAATGGAGGAGAGTATAGACCAATGCAGAGTTTCAAACATTCTGTGCAGGCAGAGGGAAATCAGATTGATGAGAACAGTTTCCTGGTAACGTCAAGACCAAGGGAATTGCTGATAGATGAACAAACATTGAATGAGCGTGCAAAGAGTATTGTTACACTTTGGGCTGCCCAAAACTTTGGGCGGATGCTGTAGCACAACTTCATACTGGATAACAGGGGACACAGTCCCCTTTAGGGGTTTCAGATTCAGAGGAGGTGTGGACATAAAAGAACTCAAGTAAATCCCACTTGAGGCTTTTTGGTTGTCACTGCTTATGTTCTGTTGATCCAAAAAAGTGAACAAGCTTGGATGTCAGGCAGTTGAATGTTACTTCATATGCTATGGTTTGATGGTTTGGTTATAGGTTTTGGGATAAACGAACAGACAGTCCCTAAGACATTGTGACATGAAACAGTTGATGAGTCTGTCCTGTACAAGGATAGAGAGCAAAGGTTCTAGAATTGCAAAGTCAGTGGATTGAGTTGAGCGTGGAGAAAGTAACCCCGAGGGGACTCAAAGTCTTTTTGAATGAGGCCCTACATGTGTGAGGATTCGATTAAGTGAGCGCAAGCATGGATGATGAGTATATTCTATTGACTAATATGGGGACTCTGAAGGTTATGATGAAGTCATTTTCGTATACCATATAGCTAAGTGGAAATACACTCATCGTTAGACAACATGATTTTTGTAGAAGTGTGGCAGACAGGCAAATCCTCAAGAGTTATCTACTTGAAGTCCATTTGGCCCCTTGGCTGGAGGGGTAGTTTTGGTTGGGTCAATTGCCCCTGTTCCAGTCCCAAGGCCATTGGCCTAATCCTACTTGGAAAAGGATTGGAAATTATTCTCCTAATTGGTTTTCCAATTCTATTGGAAAGGATTGGAATAGTATCCTATTGGTAGGTTGGTTTTGGATTTATAAGGAAAGCCAACACTCTATAAAAAGAAGGGATGGTTTGAGAGAATAATTCATTGCTCATTTTGTATTTGTCTTTGAAAGACATTAGAACATAGAGAGGTTTTTTGAAAGAGCTTTCAACAAGAGAAAACGAGAGAAAGAAAAAGGTTATTTTGTTGCAGTCTATTCTCCGCCCAGTCCCCATTCAGATCAGTTCCCGATTAACTAACCCGTTTGATCGACTGAAATTTGTACTGAGTGTCCCTTTGACAGGGACATCTTTGTGGTTTTGTTGAACGGTGGAGAATCGGATTCGAGTCCAGCAAGACTTGTTTTTAAGGGTCCCTAACAGAAGTTGGGTTTGGGTGGTTTGTCCTTTCTATTTATCTTGTTGTTGGTGTAGCTATTGTGTGTCCCTTTGCGACTTGTTTTAGCCATTAGAAGAATATTGTACCCTCTTATGTGTTCTAAGTGAAGCAATCCGGATCTTGTCGATCCCGTGGTGTTTACCTTCGGTTTGAAGGGTTTTTCCACGTTAAACTTGGTGTTCTTTATTGTTAGATTTTCGATTTCATCTTTTCGTCACAACAATTTTATTTGAAATTAATATGAGCAACTAAGTAGACATTTGGGCCATATATTTCAAATATTTTTTTTGTTTAAAATTTATAGAGTTAAATTTGAAGATGGTGTTATGATTGATTGTACTTTTTGTAAAAAACTAATCCTTTATTTAAGGTGCCTAAGATTAGTTTTTTAATTAATTAATAAATAGAAACAGAAAATTCAAATAGAGGGTTAGATCTTATCTTACTAATCTTAATGAGGTAACAAATCTTTACTAAGTAACAAGCATGAAGAAAATAAAAACATGAAAAAGTTATTCTATAATTATCACAAAACTTAAAATATAAGTATCCAGATATAACGATATCATAAATAAAGATGTTTACGAAATACAAAGAATATAAAAGTGAAATGCATCTATAATTTTTCAATTACGTTACTTTAAAATAATGTACAAGTGAGTTTAAAAGATATGTTATAAGCTATTTTAAATCAGATTTCCAAATTTGAAATACAACTTTAGAAGTAAAATTATTCCTTTTTGAATAAATTTACCTCATGAACGTGATGAATGCATACACGTCTTTATGTTTTTTGCTAGCTAAGTGCTTACATACGTAAATCGTTTAGTGTCTTTATTCTTTGAACAAACATGGATTAATTTAATGAATCTGGAGCCTAAAAAATGAAATATTTTAACAAAAATTTAAAACGGTATATGAAATTTTTTTTAATCAAAATGACAAAATCACTCACGAAGTAGCGATTTTTCCGCTGAAAAAAGTAAAATCGCTGCAATAGCAACAATTTGTTAAGTTTGATTTTTTTTTAAAAAAAAACAATTCTTTTTTTAATTTTTTAATATATCGCTGCTGAGGCAGCGACTTAAGTTTAATTATTTTTTGCTTCTTTTTTAAAAAGAAAGTTTAAATCAATTTTTTTAATATATTTTCTAAAATCAAATCGCTACCAAGGCAGCGATTTTTAATTAAATTTTTTTATTTTTTTAAAAAATCAAATCGCTAAGAAAGATTTTAATTTAAAATCACTATCTTGGCAGCGATTTGATTTTCTAAAAAAAATAATTAAAAATCGCTGCGATTTGATTTTAAAAAATTAATAAAACAATTTGATTTAAACTTTAAAAAAAACAATTTTTTTGAAAAATTGAACTTAGGTCGCTGCCTCAGCAGCGACATATTAAAAATATTATTTTGAAAATCGCTCCTTTGAAGCAATTTTGTTTTAAAAAAAAAAGTTTAAAAAAAAACAAATTTAACAAATCACTGCTATAGCAGCGATTTTACTTTCTCCAGCGGACAAAATCGCTACTTAGTAGCGATTTTGCCGTTTTGGTTTAAAAAAAAATTCATATACTATTTTGAAATTTTTGTTAACATTTTTCACCATTTAGGCTCCGAACTCCTAATTTAATAAACAACGTTTGGTCTCACGTAAATAATAAAATATTATAAGAAGATTTTTTTAAAAAAAAATTAAATAAATAGGAACACCTTCAATCACTCCTTCAAATTTTCTTTCTATAAATGGAAAAGGGTCAAATATGTCCCTAAACTATTCGAAAAGGTTTAGATATACCCTCGTTAAAGTTTGGTCCATTTATACCCTCGCCGTTCACTTTTGGTCACATATCCCTTGTGGGTGTTTAGTTTGGCCAACTCGAAATATCAACGCTTTTTACTTTTATTTATGCCAAATGGCTTTTACCCTCATTTTTATTATATCACTGGAATTTATAGTCATGAGAAATGGGTCAATATGCCCGAAACCTATTCAAAAAGTCTAGATACCCCCCGGTTAAAGTTTGGTCCATTTAACCCTCTCCTTTCAACTTTGGGCGACATATGCCCTTATAGTATTCGTTGTCCAACTCGAAGGAAACGGAAAAACGTCCAACTCATTTTACTTTTCTTAAATTCCAATGGATTTTTCACATCATTTTATTATATCACTTGACTTTATATTAAAAGAGAAAGGGGTCTTTTAGCCCCTAACTATCCGACCTAATTTTAAAATCACATATTTTAAACGACCCTCTTTGAAATAATTTATCAACCCGACCTTTTTTTAAATACCCTAAGGTCGGATTAGGTCATAATTTGAACCATTTAAATGCTAACACATCGTGCTCTGATTGAACACCTATCAGGAATCAATGCACACAACTTAAGAAAGGAAGAGGTTTTTGAAAAAGCGTTTCGGCGCACGCGCAGAGCTGGAGGGCGTCAAACCTTGCAGCAAGGCCTATAGCGGAGAAATTCACTGCAACAATGTTACAGGCACAATTGCAAGCTGCGTAGGCGATGATAATGTAAATAACAGAAGAATTCACACATATATGAGTCGTATTAGGGGTCTTGAACCATTTACAAGACTGGTCTATATGTATTTAAAATTGGCGTCAGTATATTAGGGCATAAGTGACCCCTCTTTCTCTTTTTAATATAAATGTCACGTGATGAACCTTATAAATTCTGTGGAAATCCCTTTTGTATGGAAAGAAAGTAAAATGAGTTAGATACTTTCGAGTTTGACCCAACTAAAACCCATATGGCATATGTAGACCAAAAGTTTTACGCGGGGGTATAAATTGAATCAAACTGTAAATAGGGGTAATATCTAGACTGTTTCAATTAGTTTAAGGGTCATATTTGCCCTAGAAGTCTTTACCATAAATAGGTTTCCTTTTAGGAAAAATGGTTTTGGTGACTAATCCTTTTTTCTGGTAGGAAAAGGTTAGGACTCTATAAATAGAGGCATGTTTCCTTCTAACTTATCACATTCACAATGTCAGTCTTAAGGCTTTGAGGAGTTTTGGTTATAGGTGAATTTATGAGTCACAAGCTTGATATGTTATCACTTGTGTGACCTCCATGTAATTCCGAGTGATTTGGTAAGGTGTTTGGCCTCTGTATTTTGTACTCTCATATTATAGTGGATTGGGCTCATCATCCTTTGGACGTAGGTCGATTGACCGAACCACACTTTAAATCTTTGGTCTTTGGTATATTTCTCGTTGTCTTTTACACCGTGGTCTTTTTCGCGTTTGCGTTGCTAGCTTCCGCTTTAACACCTGCTTATTTCCGACCAACAAGTGGTATCGAGGCCAGATTCATCACATGACGGCGTTCTCTCCTCGGTCCTAACAGTGGTATCAGAGCCAGATTGCAATGATGGATTCAGAGAGAAACAACCTCAATCATCACTCAATACATGGGAGGGTTCACACAAGTGATAACGTATCAACTTGTGACCCACAATTCGTCCCTCTAACCAAAACTCTCAAAGCCCTTAAGACTACATTGTGATGTGTGATTAAGTCGAAGGAACAAGCTTCTATTTATAAAGTCCTAAAACCTTTTCCTACAAGAAAAGGATTCGTCAATCCAAACCTTTTCCTACAAGGACAACCTTTTTATGTAAGAAATTTAGGGGCAAATAAACCATACACCTTTTTCCTTTAAATCGAAATGTCAAAGTGAGAATACATAAAATGACGTGGAAAATCCATTTGGCATTCAAGGAAAAGTAAAATGAGTTGGATAGTTCGAGGGGCCAACTAACCGCCATAAGGGCAATATGTAGACCAAAGTGTGGACGGTCGAGGGTATAAGATGGAGCCAAACGTAAACGGAGTAATAAATCTAACCTTTTCGAATAGTATAGGGGCATATTTGATCATTTTCCCTTCTATAAAAGAAGACCATAATTCAAGAGAGAATCACACAGAAATATCCTTTAACATAGTAGTAAATTAGCAAACAATTATTACCAAAGTTGTGATATGGAACAAGTGAAAAATTTCCAAATCTTTGTGCTTGGAGAGATGAGTATGTTAATTGCAGTTAAATCAAGGAATATCTACCTCCAAGAAATGATGAGTTACTTGCTTTTTTTCAAGGTCATGTTCGTGCTCATGCTGCAGCTTCTTCTGCTTCTACTCAAAAATAAATACATCATGATTTAGCTTTTGAAATTTCGAATTATATATTTAAATAAAATAATGAATCTATAACGATTTCAATAGATTCATTACGTATTAGTATGCAAAAGAAAATTGCCCACTTGTACTTCTCACAAGGTGAGGATTTTTATTTTTTACTATCAATAAAAATAATTTGTACTTGTACTTCAGAATTAATGACTCTAGATTATGCATATTCTTCCTAATAAAACTATTAGTACTTGTTAAATTAGCTAGCATATCCAACTAGTCACATACCATAATATATAAAGTTGATCGATTGATCGAATTTATTTTATAATCTTTTTTATCATATAATTTATCATCCACATGGCTTACGGTTTTTAGCTTCCTCATATTATTTCGATTTCTACAATTGTACTGAAAAAAAATAATAGTAGTAAGCCACATAATTATTTGATGAAATAGTTTGGGGATTAAATTATACTTACTACTGTGGAAGAAAACTAGTTAATCATATTAGTAGTTAAGTTAGTTACAGGTGTTAAGTTCGTTAAATTTCTATTCAAGAAGTTAGTTACTCAAAAAGATTCCATATTAGTCTTCAATATAAATATAATTGTATCTAAATTAGAAGATACTTCTGATAATACAATTTGAGATATACTCTCTTACAGATTCTTCTTCCTCTTCTTATATCTTCTTTCTCTTTTCTTTACTTCATGAAAAAGTACATGGTATCAGAGCATATGATCTGATTTTGTGAAAATTTGGGTTTCAATCAGTGTTATTGCTATCCTAATCAAGTTTTGATTCTAAGGTGTGAAGACAGAAAGTTTTTAAGGAAATATCTGAAAATGCTGGAGACGATAGAGTCATTGATGAACCCGTAACACATGTGAATCCGAGTTTGTCACCAATTGGTCAGAATTGACTACAATCATCCATTGTTCTTATCTCCATCAAATGTTAGTGGAAATCAAATCATTTCATTTCAATTAACATGTATGAAAATGTATGCAATTTGGTTTCGATCTTTGCGTATTGCTCTGCTGGGTAGAAATAAATTGGGGATGGTAGATGGTTCATGTGATAAAGAAATGTATAGTGAAAATTTGTGGAATCACTGGGAACGAGTTGATGCCATTATACAATCTTGGTTAATGAACTCTTTTTCTAAGATTTTACTGGGTGGTATAATGTATGCAGCCAATGCAAAAGCAGTGTGGCAAGATCTACAAGAAAGGTTCACCAAGATAGATGGTTCAAGAACCTTCAACTTGCAAACTCTAGGGGTGAATTCTGTATCAGTCTATTTCTCCAAACTCAAGACTATTTGGGAGGAATTTGAGGCTTTGGTACCCCCGAAAAACTGGATGTGGCGATCGGGGGAGGGTGAAAAAAGAACCATTTGGTACTGGGAAAAATCCAAAGAGTTCATGATTGCCTCTTACAAAAAACTGAAACTGATTTTCAATTTTAATGGTGCTGAATGACTCATATCATCAGCAAGACGTCAAATACTGTCTCATGAGTCCATTACTTCAATCAATCAAAGCATATGCATGGTGTGGGTGATTAGAGTCATGGTTTGGTATCAATCACACAGCCACGACTGGAAGTGTTTGGGTTCAAATCCATGTCACATACACGAATTATAGAAGTTGTTATGTACAGCAGAACAGTTGGAAATCAAAAGTTCACAAGGAACTCTCATCTATATTGTGAGGTGTGTAAAACAAGAGGACACAACAAGGAAAATTGTTGGAAAATAGCGGGATATCCCCCTGAGTTCAAGTATAAGAAGAAAAAACCCTCTGAAGGTGGGAGTGCAGCTTATAATGTGAGTACAAAAGAGAGCACACAAAACAACGTACTCCATGCTGAAAGTGGACAATCTGAATTCAAGTATGGTTCTAATATGAATGTGTATATTCAGAGTAAAAATGCAAGTAGCATGGATCAAGTTTAATCCAAGCCAAGTCGTCTTGATGCTAATCATTTTATACAAGAACAATACAATCACATAGTACAATTGCTAACACAACATAGTCCTCAAGTCAAAAAGGATTCCATGTCTAACACGGATGCAAACACTGCGGGTATGACTGACTCAATGGCTATGACAATGTCTCACAATCATACTTGGATTGTGGATACAGGAGCCACAAATCATATTGCTTCAAACTTAGAGTTACTAAGCAAGTTGTCAGTTAATAAACTAGGCTACCATAGAACTTTACAGTTGCCTAATGGAGATGAAACACAAGTTACACACACTGGTTTAAGTAATATATTTGATGATAGTACTGTATCTAATGTATTGTATGTACCAGAGTTTAAATTTAATTTGCTATAAGTTTCTAAACTAACAAAAGAACTGCAATGTTTTGCTTCTTTCTTCCCTGAATTTTTTGTTTTACAGGATCTCTTCACTGGGAAGGTGAAGGAGATTGGTAGAGAGGAGAATGGGCTATATCGGCTACTAAATAAAGATGCAAGAAGACCTATCAGTCTAGCTGCTCAAAAATCTAAAAGTGTGTCAACAGACAAGATAGATATGAGTCTGTGGCACAAAAGACTAGGACACACATCTACTTCAATATTACATAAATTGTTTGATATTGATCTTACTGCTATTAGAAATCAAATAGGGGATTGTGTAGTATGTTCTTGTGCTAAGCGGTGTAGATTACCATTTTAAATAGTAGTATACAAAGTAATAGTTGTTTTGAATTGATTCACGTAGATCTTTGGGGTCCTTATAAAACCAATACATATGATGGACACAGATATTTCTTAACAATTGTAGATGACTATTCAAGATATACATGGATATTTCTTTTTAGAGAGAAATCAGATGTTTGTGTATCCCTTCAAATACTTTATGATTATACTAGGAAATTCATTGAATAAATAGTTAGATAGTTTTAGAACTTATCACTGGAACTGAATTTATTAACTCAATATGTTGAACTTTAGTTAAACAATTAGGAATTAATCATCAAACAACATGGGTGTATACGTCCCTAACAAATGTGTAGCTGAGAGAAAACATAGACATATCCTGGAAATGACTAATCCATAAGTTGCAGCTAATATACCTATAAATTTCTGGGGACATTTGTCTAGCTGCAATCTACGTGATAACCGGATACCTATTAGTATTAAAGGAAAGACTCCTTTGAATAAACAAACTATATGGACAAGAACCATCATTGCTCTCTAAAAGTTCTAGTGAGTTTATTCCGTGCTGAATGCAATCAACATGATAAACTTGAGGCAAGGTCTATAATTTAATGTTCATACATGGGATTTAAGTGCAAAAGTATATATTTAATATTATCTTAAAACTGATAACATGTTTTTTTTACAAGGATGTAAATTCAATTAACAATATTTCCATTTGTTAAGGAAACCTGTTAGAACATGTGTAAAATGACACCATTTCCAAATTAACTCATGCTCATTTCAATGGTCCAGTATTCCTTTGCTGGCACCTACTCATCAAGGTTCAAACCAATACCACATGATGAAGTTAGGGTACCACTGTCAACATAATGAGAAGTTAAGGATATGTAAATGAAGATACAGTACAATTCCTTTACAACTCACACATTGACATTCACCAATCAGAAAGTCGGAAGAAGCCACAAACCACCTATTTGGTTAAACTACTTTGTATCTCTCAACATTCATAGGGATCATGCTATGGCATTCAAAACTATCTGAGTGTTATGAATAATATAAACAATATAGGCCTAAATAGCCCTGCAGTTTCAAATATGTTTGAACCAAGTCTTACAGAAGCTGTAAAGAGCCAAGATGGATAGAAGCTATTAAGTCTGAATTGAAGCCATCGCAAAGCACCCCATACTTGTGACTAGTAACTCTTCCTGAAGGAAAGACTCCCAATAGCTGCAAGTGGATATTCAAAGTCAAATAAATCCACAGGAAGTAGAAAGTCTAAATCCATACTAATGGCTTAAAGGGTACAAGCACAAGATGGAATTGACTACCAAGAGACATTTTGCTCCTAGAATCAAGATGAAGACTGATAGTGTTGTGTTGCACTAGCTGCCACAAAATCCGAAGTGGGTGTACCTCAAGATGGATGTGTTCAATGCATTTTACCAGGAGATATGTTTGATACAACTCTCTAGAAATGCCATAATCTTCAAAAGTTAGGGTGATAAACACAAGTATGGCAGCTTAGGAATCATTATATGGGGTTGATACAAGGCCCCCCTTAGACAGTGGAATGATACACTCCCCAGCATTATTGGAACTTAAGTTTAAACAAAGTGAGTATTATCAGTCTTATGTTCCATCAGAAAGATGAATCCGAAATATGATTATTCTTTATGTATGTGGATGATTGGGTTAGTCACAAGAGATAGTCTGAAAATTACGAAAGAAATACAGAGATTAAACGTTTTAAAATGAAGACCTTTGATAACTGAGATACTTTCTTATGGTTGAGTTTGCCAGGTCTGACCAAGGTATACTTATGCACCCAAAGAAAGGAAACACATTGGAGCCTTTATATCAGCTACAAGACTCAATCAGTTCTAAACAGCTTCAACACCACTAACACAAAGTTTAAGTTAACAACTAGTAATTTGATGAGACATCATATCAGAACTCAGAAAAGTTCACCCCAAATGATCCACTAGTAGTCAGGAGCATACCAAGGCGATAGGACAGTTGTTATATCTACTGTGACAAGACCTGATATAGCTTTTGGGGTCATACTTAAGTCAATTTCTCCAACAACCAAAAAAATCTCACAGGATGCTACTTCTAAGGATTGTAAGGTAGAGTGAAGAAGCACCAGGTCTGGAATTCTCAATGTCCAGTAACAGATACACACTTACAAGTTACTGGTAATTCATAACTGGCTTCATGGTCCACATCAGAAGACTAGTAACAGATACACATTGGTTTAAATTTGGAGATTCTCTATTAACATTAAAGTCAAAGAAACAAACACCATATCAAAGAGTTTCTTCAGAAGCAGAATATATGAGCAGGCTGCCACGAAAGTGTCAGAGTTAAAGAATGATTATAGGTCTAAATGCAAGAGTTAGGAGTGAACTTGAAACTACCTGTATAATCTACTCATACAGCAAAGTTGCCTAGACAATTGCAAGTCCATCCAGTGTCCAGGAAAGAAACCAACATATTTGAAAATAGATTGCCACTTTAAATAAGGGAGAAAAATAGACAAAGAGTTGGGTAGAAACAAGTTGCATATCAACAAAAGATTAACCAGCTGATTTACTTACGACAAAAGGTCTCAATACTGTCGCAACATTTTGTATCCTCAATTCCAAGCTAGGACTTGTAATAGTTTCTCACTACCTAGCTGAGGGGGAGTGTTGAAGGTAACATATTTAATCATATTAGTAGTTTATTTAGTTGTTCCAGTGTTCAGTTTTTCAAAATTTCTATTCATCATGAGTTAGTTACTCAAATAGATTTCATATAGTTCTTCAATATAAATACATCATTGTATCTAAATTAGAAGATACTTCTGATAATACGAATTGAGATATTCTCTCTTACAAATTCTTCTTCCTCTTACAGATTCTTCTTCCTCTTCTTATCTCTTCTTTCTCTTTTCTTTACTTCATGAAAAAGTACAACTACCAATACAAAGACACGGAGATAATGGTTCAAAACATATCTAAAGTGTCATTATTTGTGACTTTATATTTAATTATCTTATGTTTTTACATTCTATCTGAAGTATCATTAACTATTTATCAAAACACACCTCAAGTAGTATCTGATGTTCCATAGTGTACACTATCTCAACTCTTCATCTTATTTGGTGAAACACCACTTATTTTTAACCAATATAAAAAATATAAAAACACCACTTGTCAAGTACCAATTTTGTTTCAAGTCATCGCCCAAACTGAAAGCATTATTGAATTACAAAACTATATAGTAAAACAAGAAACATTAATGTATTTGCTGTATTCCTAAGGAACTTCCCTTTTCTCTATAAAAGAAGACTAGACCTCAAGGGAGATCACAAACACATAAAATTACCTCAATTAGTAAAGCAAAAACATAGTAAACCAAAGTTGAGAGATGGCAGATGTTAAGTTGCTTGGTCTATGGTATAGCTTTTTTAGTCATAGAGTTGAATGGGCTCTAAAGATTAAGGGTGTCAAATATGAATTAATAGAAGAAGATCTACAAAATAAGAGCCCTTTACTTCTTCAATCAAATCCAATTCACAAGAAAATCCCAGTGCTAATTCACAATGGCAAGTCCATTTGTGAGTCTATGATCATTCTCGAATACATCGATGAGACATTTGAAGGCCCTTTCATCTTGCCTCAAGATCCTTACGATCGAGCTTTAGCTCGTTTTTGGGCTAAGTTCCTTGATGATAAGGTAAATTCACCTTCATGTTATGTATTGCTATCTCCATAATTTTGTAAACCTTTTTGAGACTAATGTAATTTTCGATGTCATTATATGACATAGTGAAAAACAAGATCTATGTAGGAGGTTAATGAAAAAATTAGCTCATGAAAATATAATCGATCCAATTATTGAGAGTGTTGTGAATCATTTTTAATATGTTAAAGAGTACTATTTAAATCCTTGGGTTTTGTGTCTCAAAATAGAGTTAGCTAAGTGCTTACGTATATGTCATATAATAATGCATTTTAACAAACATGAATTAATTTAATAAGCATTTGCCTTATCAAGATTTGCACAACGTTTGGTCCCATGTAAAGGCAAATAAACTATAAAAAGAATATATTTTTTTTCTTAGGAACCTTCAACTATACTCCCTCTTTTAGTACTTTAATTTTTGTCACCACTAGAATATCCTTTAACATAGTAGACTAGGAAACAATTATAACCAAAGTTGTGCCACAAGTGATGTTGCTAGGTTTTTAGTATAGCCAATTTAGTCTCAAAGTTAGAGTGGGTGGCTCTAAAGGTTAATTAAGGGAGTGAAATATGAATGTATTGAAGAATATATATATATAAATAATCAATACTGACTTGCTTGAAATTGAGACGTAGTAACTGTACTTTGTAGGTGGGAGCGGTGGTAAGTACTTTCATACGTAAAGGAGAGGAACAAGAGAAAGGTAAAGAGGAAGCTTGTGAGATGTTGAAAGTTCTTGATAATGAGCTCAAAGAGAAGAAGTTTTTTGTGGGTGACAAATTTGGATTTGCTGATATTGCTGCTAATTTGGTGGGATATTGGCTAGGAATTTTTCAAGAAGCCTCTGGAGTTGAACTAGTAACAAGTGAAAAATATCCAAATTTTTGTGCTTGGAGAGATAAATATGTCCCTTGCAGTCAAGTTAAGGAATATGTACCTCCAAGAAATGATGAGTTGCTTGCTTTTTTCCAAGGTTGCGCTCGCGCTCATGCTGCGGCATCTGCTTCTACTCAAAAATAAATATATTTGTATTCATCTTATATAGAATTATGTATTGGGATAGAATTGTGAATCTAGAACGAATTCAATTATGTATTTGTATGCGAAAGAAACGAATTGAAATATTGCCCTACTTACTTGTGCTTCTCACCAATGAGGATTTTTATTATTACAATTTATAAACTAATAAAAATTGCTACTAATAAGCACATTATTTGTTATGAACTAGCATTGGCCCAATGTAGGTATCTATAGGGATGTCACACAATTAGTTATTGGTTCAAGAAAAAGCAATAAAATTGGAAGGTCTTTAATTGGCCCAATGTAGGTATCTATAGGGATGTCACACTAATAATTTGCATTTTCTGATTAATAAAAGTTTGAGTGTCTACTTGTAAAGGCTAATTTGGGATTCAAGTCCAATTAAGAACTAATTAAAAGGACGACATATGAGAGAGCGATTTATGCAGATTGTTGAGAAAAATGTCTAGTCCTCCCATTCCTTTCTTTGAGTTTATGCTTGTCATCAATTATATATTAAAATACAAACTCCACTAGTATCTAATAATGTAGTCTCAACTATTTGTCTTATTATGCGATACACCACCTATTTTGAAAGGAAAAAAAGATGACACTTATAAGATAGGAGTTAGGACATTATAATAAAAATAATTTTTAATGGTATTAAATATTAACATTAATAAAGAGTATTAAAGTCTTTATCGATATTAGTTAAGAGTCACTAAATCAATGTCACTAAAGGCTTTAGAAACAGCATATATAAAAAATATCAATTATCGCTAAAAATACATATATTATTTACCGCTAATAATCATATTTGTTGTAGTGGAACAGAGTACCAATTGTATTCATTTTTTAATCTCCTGTCAATGTGGAAGCAGAAGCATTATTTAAATTACAAAACTAAATAGTCAAATATTAATGCATTTGGTGTATTTCCAAGAAACTTCCCTATTTTTTCCTCTATAAAAAGAAGACTACACCACAAGGGAGAATAACCACATAAATTAGTATAGCAAAAAACAATTAATCAAAGTCGAGAGATGGTAGATGTGAAGTTGCTAGGTCTATGGTATAGTCCTGCTAGTCATAAAGTTGAGTGGGCTCTCAAATTAAAGGGAGTGAAATATGAATATATAGAAGAAAATCTTCAAAATAAGAGCCCTCTACTTCTAGAATCAAATCCTGTTCACAAAAAAATTCCTATTCTCATTCACAATGGTAAGCCCATTTGTGAGTCTATGATCATTCTTGAATACATCGACGAGACATTTGAAGGCCCTTCCATTTTACCTAAAGACCCTTATGATCGAGCTTTAGCTCGTTTTTGGGCTAAGTTTCTTGATGATAAGGTAAATTCGTCTTCATGCTAGTAATATATTTACTTAAATAATATTTTTTATAATTTTGTATAGTCAATCCTGACTTGCTTGAAATTAAGACGTAGTATTTATCATGATTGTTGTAGGTGGGAGCAGTGGCGAATACTTTTTTCCATAAAGGAGAGGAGCAAGAGAAAGGTAAAGAGGAAGTTTATGAGATGTTGAAAATTCTTGATAATAAGCTAAAGGGTAAAAAGTTCTTTGTGGGTGACAAATTTGGATATGCTGATATGGCTGCGAATTTTGTTGGATATTGGCTAGGAGTTTTTCAAGAAGCCTGTGGAGTTGTATTAGTAACGAGTGAAAATTTTTCAAATTTTTGTGCTTGGAGAGATGAATATATTAATTGCAGTCAAGTCAAGGAATATCTACCTCCAAGAAATGATTTGCTTGCTTTTGTCGAAGCTCGGACTCAAGCTTCTGCTTGTAAAGCATAAATACCTCCTCGTTCATCTTATGAAGTTTCGAATTATGTATTGCAATAAACTTATAAGTACAAATGTGAGTCACTTTTGAAACGAATGATATATCAAGTATATATTATTATCTTATTGTTTTCAAGGTCAGATTGTATTCATCGTTACTATAAAGAACTATATATTTAAAAACTATCAAATATCGAATATTTACTGGTGAACCTTTATTTAATGAAGGCGTGATACATAAATATGTCTTTTTTTTAATTTGGCTCTATTTGATATCTATGTCCTTTAACTTTGAGTGCGCATAAATAAACACCTAATTATATAGAGTTGAATAGATAGGAATACACGTCCTACGACGTAACGTCCCTGTATAATAATTCGCATCCTATGTACACGATATTTTATGTGGCGTTTTACATATATCATATCACATAAGACAACATACTTTTTCAATATAATATAAGTTTAATTAATTATTTATGTACATTTAAATAGATCTCAGCTAAATTTAAGTTAAAAATAGTATTATGCCATTAATGAAGTTTGTCTACTTTTGTAGTTTTGTTTTGACTATAAATAAGTGGACATTATTAAAGATAGCTATCCAAGTGCTTACTTGTTTCTTTCTTTCCACATCAGTGACATGGTTGGAAATTAAATAATCTCATAAATTCCAATAAATGATCTGACAAAGAGGATGAAAGCAAGAAACAGTAATTTGACTATGTAGATGAAAGCAAGAAACAGTAATTTGACTATGTAATTATTACTTTGGGATTCATTTGAAAAGTCTATAAAGATTAGAGTCGTCAATATGGACTAGGCCTGTTGGGTCGGCCTGATCTAACTCGGGATTTAATAGGGTTGGACTAAAATTTTTGGAGCTCATTTAAGAAAAAGGTTTTTTATAGCCCGCCTTAATAATTCGTTTGCTTTATGGGCTGAGAATTATGTAGTAGAGGGCCTCCCGTGTCAATAATAATTTAATTAAAAAATATAATATAATATTAAAATTTAAATTAAAGAGAGTCCAAATTCAAAATAATTAGGTTAATATTTTTTTTATATATTTGTACTTTACTTGAATGAAAACTTAATAAATAAAGATAATTTCAAGACCTCCCTCTACTCCCTCTAGTCTTCTCTCTATCCACGCACCTTCCCTGGATTTAACTAAACATTAGTATCCCTCCCTTGTCTGTGGGGTGGGGCATTTTCTTGTTAACTATTTTAAAAACCTATTTAAATATATAATTTACTATAATTTTGCCAAATTACCCTATTATGAAATGTTTAATTTCATTTTTCAATGATTATCTTTGTGTTGATCATGTTTTTCTTCTTGCTTGTGTAAATGTTTAACTAGAAGAAAATCTATCGTTTCTATCAATTTCTTTCTGGGAAGTTCATTTTGTCTTCCTATTTGAAGAATTGATTGCTGAACATGATGGGTTCTTGTGAGGGGAACATTTACGTGATTGGTACCGGTGAACTAGAGATAAGAAGTTAACATATTTGGTGAAAATGTGGGTCCGCTTTAGTTGAATGTTTTGAATCTTTGTTTGATAAAAAAATAAGTCTTTGTGTTATTTATTTCAAAATTTGTTAAAGGAGTTATCTTTTATATAATATTATTAATTAAGAAATTTTATAAAAAAAGAGAAATTGCAAATCTATATTAATTTATATTTATTTTAAATAGATTTAAAAGAATGGTTTTACATGTAAATGAAACATAAGGAGGTCGAGTAATTCTTAAACCAAAGGGATGTGAGTGTTATAGAGCGAAACAAAACACGAGGTCCTCTGAAATTCTCCCTAATAAATATTTCAAATAATTTATTTTTGATTTGATTAACAATCTAAACATTAATAATTCATGTTAATTGTTTTGTCCGTATATTATAAATTTGTAAATTATAATTTAAATTTAATTTAATAATTATAAAAAAAAATTAAAAAGTGGGCTGGCCTGTCAAGCCTGTAGCCCACATACTTGTGGAATGGACCGATCATTTTCTGGTCCACGCCAAAAATGGGCTAGTCCGGCCTGACCCGTACAATGTTAAAGTTTGTATAGGTTAGCCCAGATGGGATGGGCTAGCCCATATTGACACTCTACTAAATGATAGTACCAGACTATACTTGTATTTCTGTATTATATCACTTTCAAGCTTATTAATATGATTCATGACAACATGTCATAATTCGAGCTTGAAGAATGAAATTAAAATTACAAATATCTATAATTATCGCTTATGAAAATGTTGCATTACTAGGCGCACTCTAATTTGCATCCGTGTAAGTTGTTTGCTAACATGGGTTGTGGTTGTGGAACGGACTAACATATATGTCTTATATATTGCACTATACATATAGTGACATATACATAACATGTGTATACGTACAACAACATACCATTATGTATATCAATATATACTGTGTGTATCTTAAGTGTATATCAATGTATACAACTCCACATCATATGTATGTAAAGTATGTACATTTACATATGCATGTATACAGTGATATACAAGCTATACATGGAGAAATGAAAATGTGCAAGTCATGGGAGAGAATCTTTCACTTTTGGATTAGCTAGGCTTGCAATAGATTTCAGTTGGGCCTCTCATCTTGTTATGAGTTCTAAATGGACAAAGCCCAAATTGACCTGTCTAGAACCAACAGAATTGGACATTTGAACTATCTGGTCCAAGTTACATAATGTCAAATCTTAAATTCTATCGACTCAAAATTCTATCTAGATTCGATTTATGTGATTCTTTTCTTTCTGATAAAGAATATCATCATTTTTTATTTAGCAAATATTTAACGATATCATTTTCATTTTACTTTAATTGAGTTTCATTTAACACTTTATTTTGAAGAAAAGTCAACAAAAATAATCATTAAAGTGACATCAATAAGGCAATTTAGTAAACATAACAAAGTCTTCTCTTATTTCTTAAATTAAATCATGTGTCTGATCAAACAACATCAAATAAATTGATAGATCGAGACTCGAGACCATTACTAACACTCCTTAGGTTAGTTTTCTTGATGTTTTAGTCACATTTAAGTTTAACAAAAAGTAGAAATAATAAACTATTTTGATCTAAATCTTCACTTGGATGGAACAATTACACTTGCTATTGTGTGTGAATATATACAAATGTTAGTTTCCTAACAAAAACGTATATTATCTATGCCAAATATTAAATCGAGTATGTTTGTAGAAAATAAATAAATTATTTGAATTTTGAATGTTGCATTGTTATAGTCTTTTACAAGAAAAAGAAGTGCATATTTATTACATTCTATATTGGTAAAATTTTGGAGGGATCCTATATTCAAATACAAGGGTACGTTATAAAGTGATGAGTATCTTTACTTTTACATAAAATAAATTGTCTTTAACCTATGGTAGGTTATAACTTTACTTAACGGTCAGAACTATGAATTGTAGTAGTTCAAATTCAACTATCAAACTTTTCCATTCATATGCATAACAAACAATATAATTATGTATATCTATAGCGGTTGAAAGGAGTAAACTGATTGTTGCTTGTGGATCGATATTCATATCAAGATTTGATTAAATTTAAATTCATGTCAAAAAAATCTATATTAATAGAACAAAACGTTCTATAATATAAACTAGTAGATCGATTATTCCTTATTATATAACTTAATCTTTTGTTGTTTTTTGTTGGAACAACTAGCACTATCATCTAACAAGTATTCATTGGCATGGAGAACTTTAAATCCTTACAAGTAAAGCTACAAAATAAAGTTAAGCAAAAACTAAATACAAATTAAGTGGCAAAATTAGATGATGTTAAAAAATATATATTTCTTATATACTATGATTATATGCGGACTAAATCGTAAATTTGCATCATTGTCAATAATGGCATCTTTAGTTGTATTTAAATAACCTCAATAATTTTAATTGGCTTCTGTATTAATCATGAATAATGATCTCAAATTTAGATATAATTTTTTTTTTCACCAAAATATCACATTGGTGAAAAGACAATAATTCTAACTCTAACCATATGCTATTAGCTAGGGAGTAGTTGATTCCTATTTTGGTTTATATCTTATTTATTATAGAGATAAGTACATAACTTATATTTATTTTTTAAAAGAATCAATTAAACAGTAAATAAACACTTCTTTAAAAAAAAGATAAAAATAAAATAGCTACGGAAAAATTAGTTTACCTAAACAAAAAAATCTGTCACTAATTATGTTTGACGATAAATTTTATATTAAAAAAATGTTACATATGATTTAGTAACAACTAACAGGAAGTTTTCCTACTGAATTTCCCAAAACTTTTGTTTTTTTTTTTTTGTTTTTTTTTTTTTTTAAAAATTTTTTTGTGAAAGACAAAATTATTTGTTTCTTATCAACATGGGATGTTTCTTCTTTTAAAGAAAAACAATAATCATATTTAGCGATATGATGTATTTATTTTTTGCAGCCCAAAGATTATTCGAGCTAAAGGAAAATGAAACAGTGAAATCTGAAATTTTATTAAGAGTATTTGAAATTTAATATTATTCTATATATAATATATTATTATAATCCTGTATGTTGTGATACGCCACTAACTAGGAATATATTAATCTTATTTTTCATTTTATTACATTTTTTTTAGTTTGTTAAAAACAAAATCTAAAGTAATTTTTAATTTGCATTATTTTGCTAAAATATATATTTCTTAAATAATGTGTTCAATCAAATATATTCCTAAATATCATAAAATAAAAATGAAAAGAGTAATAATAGCTTTCACCGTCAAAAGTTATTGCCCTACCATCTAAAACAAACAAAATACGGGCCATTAATAAACAAACAAAATTATATCTTATAGTAATAATTAACTTTTCCCTTGTCATTTAATGACGAGGACGACAATGAAATGTTCTTACAAAAAATTATAAAAATGGGAAATTTTTTTAAGGGAAATTGTAGCTTGATTTATGTTAAGTTTAAATCAAGTTTTAAACCATACTTTTCCTTCATTTTAAATTAATTAAATTATTTAGATAGTTTTTATTTTTCAAATTAATTGACAATTTTCAAGAATATTTTTAGAATGTTCTTTCAATTTTACCCTTCATTAATTAGTATTAAAATTAATTATTAATTAATATTTAGTTATTTTAATCATAAATTTGATAATAATTTATAATGGTAAAAATAATAAAAATATATATATCTAATTTATATTTTAATTTTCTTTTTTTAAAAGGATGCGAAACACTTCAATTTAATTAATCTCGTTGATATAGAGGCAAAAGAGTTTAACTTTTTTTCTTCTTTCTTTTTATTTCAATAGTTTCACGAAGTATATATACTTGGTTGAATTTATATAATAGTAACTAACCATTTCATTAAATTAAAATTAATCAGCATGTATTTTGTATTTGAAATAGCATGGAGAAGGATTGTTCAAGCCTTATAAGACTCCACTCATCTCATTATATACCGATGTGAAATTGTTGTCATTCTTTAATAATATATTGTAGCATTTTTCAATGTCACGTAATATAATATACACATAATTTTAAGGATAATCTTAAAAGAAAAATAAAATTCAGAGAAAAACTACTATTAAAGACCCAAACAAATGATAAGATAAAATTATTAGATGATAAATAAATCAGGAAGGATAAAAAATGATAATGCAATCATACTTAATAGGTTATTACATAAAAATGAATGTCTTCATTATCATATAGTGATATTTTAAATTAACAATATAATAGTTAATAAAAACCATCTTGTAAATCGTTGGCACTAATTTAGGTATATTTTAATTTAAAATTACAGCTTTTATTCTTTTATATATTTTGTATTGAATTTAAACTATATGACATAATCTGTCAGTTTCAATATTTTTGTCCTACCTGCAGAAACAAACAAAATACAGGTACATAGATTCTAAATAATATCCATTACTGACAGACCTTTAATTTGTAACAAAGATTAAAAGATAAGTGAAAAAAGGAGATTAGTAGATTCAGTGTAAGACAAGTTTGGATTAAGTTTTAAACCTTATTAACAAAATATATAATAATGACAAAATTACACTTTAATCTTTTTATTTAATATAATAATTCCTCTTGTAACTTTATTCAACTAACTAAAAGTTTACAAAGTAATAAAACGGAACTGCCGGAATAATATTTGAATTAGCTAAAAACACATATGAAGGATTTATAATATATTAAAATGATCCATATTAATAGCCAACTATTTCTAACTAAAGTTTATAAGTTTTAATCACATAAATTAAAGCAAAATTAATATATATATATATATTTTTGTAACATTCAAAAACATTAAATCTAATTTTCAAATAAGTCTGAAATATTGGTAAACACTTTGCTCTTAGAAATCAATGAAGTTATTCTACTTCGATACATGTAGATAATCTTTTTGATATCATTGCTCTCCGTGAAACAGTTATAGTCTTATCTAAGCTAGTTCTTTTATACTTTAAGATATATATAATTTTAAAAACTATTTTTTACGTCAAGAGGTGCAAACAAATTTAATTTTCAAATAAGTCAAAATCTTAACAGATACTCTTTCTTTGCCTAATATTTAACTTCTCCTAATTTGACATATAGAGATGAGCTTTGCAATATAAATGCTCCCACAGAAACAATTGTAGTTCTTAAGCAAGCTATTTCTTTTGCAGTTGAAGAAATAAATAGTCTAAAATTTTATTAAAATTTTTTCAAAAATAAAATCTAATTTTGAAATGAGTCTCAATCTCAGTGAAAGTGCTTCCTTTGCCCGCTATTTAAGTTTTCTCATTTTGGTACACGAAGATTGCCTTTTCAATATCGATGCTCCCACTTAAACAAATATATCTCTTACGTAAGCTATCTCCTTTCCATATAAAAACATAAATAATCTAGAAAAAAATACATATCTTAACGTCCATACGCAAGAATAACAAATTTAATTTTTGAATAAGTCAGAATCTTAACGAAAACTCTTTCTTTACCGACTATTAAATAAGTTCTCCTATTTCGACACATAGAAACGGACTATCCAACACAATTACTCCTATTATAACAATTGTAGCTCTAACGCAAAAAAAAAATCATCTTAATATCTAAAAAACCAACAAACCTAATATTCAAATAAGTCGGAATCTTATTAAAACCTACTCCTTTGCCATATATTTAAAATCAATTTATTTTTATCATATATAAAAAAAAAACATATTGTACAAATTATAAATTGATTCGTCAAGTACACGATTTCAACAATCCCTTTAATAATGTCACATAAAAGGAGCTCAAAAATATTGAATGTGTTTTGGTATTACACCAATGCAGTAAGCAATAATTATTAAAAGAGCTCTTGTTTAAGCAAACGCCTAACGAGTGTGACAGAGGCGCCTCATCTAAGCTACTTATTGTTATTTTTCTTTTGATTTTTTGTATGAAAAAATTTCAATTTTAAGAATGTTTCATATTGAAATCTTATGGAAAAAGGGGTTCCTTTACAATTTCAGCCACAGCTCAAGCATTTTATTCCTATAAACACTTGTACAAATTCCAAGAATTGTACCCTTTTTTCTGTATTATTCAAATTCCAGGTCTGCAAATCTATCAAGAATCTGTATCAAAAATCAAAAGGGATTGGTAGTAAAAGATTTGATTTTGATGGGGTTGTAGTGGAAAACTCAGTTTTTCTTGATGATAAAATGGAGGTTTTGACTGAAAAGAGTGATAAAGTAGAAGGGAAAGTTGAGTTTTGTGAGGAGAATGACATAAAAATTGAGTCTTTTGTGTACGAGGAGGAGGGTATAGAGAGTAGTTTAAGTTCTGATTTCTTGGTTTCTGAAGGAACTGTGAATGATGAAGAACATAGTAGCTCTGAAGATTCATGTTCACCCCCTTCAATTATTTGGCATGTTCAGAAGAATGCCAGTTCTGAAGGAATGGAGCAACCCCATGTGGATAAAAGGAAGTTGGAGAAACAAGGGTCTTGTTTATCAGGTATGTTGCAGAATTGTATTGATGTTCATCCACATTAGTAGTCATAGTATTACTTGTCCTTCGATTTATGTTTCGTGTACTTTGACTGTAGTATTATTTGGTTGTAATACTGTTCTGCTGCTATATGTTGTTTATTGTATTTCGTGCATCTCCTTAAGACAAAGTTCTATAGAAAACAATGTCTCTAACTTTGATCTAGGATAAGTTCTGTGTACGCTCTATCCTCCTCAGATACTACTTTGTGGGACTAGACTGTGAATGTTGTTGTATTGTTGGAAAATTAGATTGTTTGGTTTGAACTTTTGTGGTTTCTGTAGAGGTTGAGATGATGAAGGAAAGATTTTCAAAGTTGCTGCTTGGTGAAGACATGTCTGGTTGTGGAAATGGGGTTTGCACAGCTCTTGTAATTTCGAATGCTATAACTAATTTATGTGGTATGTATGTTTTGCTAGTTATTTGATGGGGTTGGTGTATTTTTGTTGTTTTTGTTTTACTAATTGTAAAGAGGTGCCTTGTGTCTCCTATTATTTCTTTTTCTATTTTGCCCTTAGCTACACTTTTTGGACAAATTTGGAGATTGGAACCTTTACCTTCAGAGAAAAGGTTAATGTGGAGGAGAGAAATGGAATGGCTTCTTTGTGTTAGTGATTACATTGTAGAATTGACACCCTCTTGGCAGACATTTCCTGATGGCACTAAGCTTGAGGTAAATATGTTTATCGAACATTTGGAACTTGGATAAACACTTGATGTTTTGCGAGTAAATGTGATTTTTGGCGTTAAGGCAAAAGCTGAGAAAGCCTGTGTATATATTTAGGTATGAGTGACAATTCTTTCAATGTTACATCTGTGTTCATTTGTTCTTTCTATGTTTTGTTATAGGTAATGACTTCTAGGCCGCGGTTGGATCTTTATGCCAACCTTCCAGCACTCCGAAAACTAGATAATATGCTTCTTGTAAGATACACGTCCTTTTTCCTCGAGGTTTCAGTCGTAACTGCTGAATGATTTAAGTTGAATATTCTGCCTCTTTTACAGGAGATTTTGGACAGCTTTAGAAAAACAGAATTCTGGTATGTCGACCAGGGCTCTTCATCTGAACGAAGCGATGGAATCGTCCTGCATTTCGTAATCATCTTCCCCCTCCTCCCTCGTCAGAGGATAAGTGTGGCTTCCTGTTCCTGAAAAAGAGTTCCAATGTGAATGGGTCTTTAGTGAAAATGCAAAAAAGCAGTTGCAGCACAAACGCGACTGCACAAACCAAATCTTGAAAGCTGTAATGGCAATGTAACGATCAACAAGCCTTCTGATATGGAGTGCCCTGAATCTATTTTGAGAAATCTTCCTAAGTTACCCATTTCCTTGAGAATTGACCTTACCGCTATGCAATAAAACCAAATCAATTGTTTGCTAATTGGCATTTGATTTATCCCCTGCAGAACGGAAAAGCTAGCTTAGGTGATCTTATCCACCGATACATAACCTCAGATCAATTTTCACCTGACTGTTTGCTCGAATGCCTTGATTTGTCGTCTGAGCATCAAGCATTAGAAATAGCAAACCGAGTAGAGGCCTCAATTTACGTGTGGCGTAGAAGAACTCAGGCAAAATCCAGTCTCCTTCGATCCAATTCAAAGTCCTCGTGGGAAATGGTTAAAGATTTGATGATTGATGTTGATAAGAGGGATCTGCTTGCAGATAGAGCTGAAAGCCTTTTGCTTTGCTTAAGACAACGGTTTCCCGGTCTTCCTCAGACCACCTTAGACATGAGCAAGATCCAACATAACAAGGTTTTTGCTTGAATCAACCCAACGTTTACTATCATTTTTCTCTCTCGATCAATCATAGTTATAATACCATCAGTACTACTATTATTGTCTTGTTTAGCAAACTCAAGTTTGACAATTGTTGTTCAATGATGTTCTCAGGATGTTGGTAAATCAATCCTGGAGAGCTACTCAAGAGTTCTTGAGAGCCTGGCATTCAATATTGTGGCTCGTATCGATGATCTTATTTACGTGGATAATTTAACCAAGCTCTCAGACCAATTTGTTCCAATCTCCAGCGTAGGCATCATTTCTCATAAAACCATTGGAACTCCAATCTCAGTACACATCTCAGGTAGTCAGATCAAAGCTCCTTTCACGACACCAATCTCGTCTTCCCAGCATATTAGTCCAGCAAAAGGAGACAGATCACAATTCCTTGACAACAACGTCAAGACTTCTCAGTTTGGTCTTGGCGTCAAAAAGATGTTGAATGATTATTGGAGCGTTGATTCTAATGGGAAGGACATCAGCAATGAACTTAAGAGATCAGATTCAGCAACAGCATCGATAGGCTCTTCCTCTGAATGTTCAAGAGAAACTGTAAGTCCATCGACACATGACTCACTCAGAGAAGCATAAGTTTTTATGGAAAATGTTAGCTCATTCAAACATATTGTCACTTTTGATATACAAGGGTAACGCTAGTGTGATATACGTTCAATATTACATTATTTAAAACGTTCATTCAGCGATTTCTTTATCATTCAACATTAATATTCTCTATCCTGGCAACATTTCTTCTGTTGTGCAGTTTGAATATTACAATGTATAAAACTATATTGATCGTCCCCGTTACCGTGTATATTTATCAGCCATTGCTACTGCTACCTAAATGTAGTTTTATTTCCAGTAATGCTAGTACTAAAGATTGCTTCTGTTTCAGCATTTTCTAAAACAAAAATAGTAAGAATAGCGAAAAAAATGCATAATTGGGGGCATTCCGAGAATTGAACTCGGGACCTCTCGCACCCTAAGCGAGAATCATACCACTAGACCAAATGCCCAGATTGGTGATATAGCTTAATTGTTTTTTATATTATTTGATCAAAAGAAAATTACCACTGAAACTTTTTTAACTCTTGCCATACTTTTTTTAATGCTCTTTTGCTATCAGATTAGTTTTTTTTTCATTCAATCCTAGTATTAAACAACTACGTAAAAAAGTAGTATATAAATTTAGAGTTTCAGAACACCATTAATTAAGTTAGTTTAGCCAGTACATCTCTAATTAAAATTTTCTTAAAGGGTGTGTCAAGTCAACATGAGTCAAGTAATATGAAACAGTCAAAATATTTACGCTAAAAAAACATTCATCTTTGGCTTTGGCTGTTGCATGTGCTAGGAATATGGAAATGAGACTTTTTTTTTCCTCATAACAACGGCTTCAATACGCGATGGCATTAGTCCTTAACAACAAAAAATGTTCATGCATAGTTTCATATTTGGGATTTGCAAAGAATAATGTCTTGACTCAATTTATCGTTACTTTAAGAATATAAAAAGACCGATATTTATTTAAAGATTTGATTTTTATACTTAAGCATTGAACTTTTTTATGTTCGTGTTCTTGAACAAATGATATATAAAATACACTAAGATACTTAAATCACCAAGTCGTTGTAGTATAGTGGTAAGTATTCCCGCCTGTCACGCGGGTGACCCGGGTTCGATCCCCGGCAACGGCGTCTAACATTTTTTTTAGAGGCACAAAGTTATTACCTTTTAGCGATGTCAGATCAAATGATTATATATTTATTGCCGTTAAAAACTTTATGAGTTTTTGTGGGATATCTTATTTTTTCAGATTTTCATCATAAAAATTACAGATATCCTATGTAAAAAAAAAAAGATAGTATACCAAAATTATTACTCATCTAATATATATATATATATATATCAATTATTATTTGTATCAATATCTAAGTAGTAGCATGATTGAACTTCATTCTCGTCCTCATATTCACATGTCCCTTTATCCAAAGCAAAGAAACATTGACCAATTCCGTTCAAGTTTATTATTATTATTATTATTCATATATAAAGATAAGTCAGTTTTAGACGGTTAGTCGGTGGACAAAAATAAAATAGATAAGAAAATTATTGAAAGCATATGATTCCAACTGTAATATTAATTGTGTGTATTTGACAACCAAGAGTCCTTCATCTACACAACTAGTTTAAGTTTTTATTGGACAATGAACCAAAAAATAATAAACATTGGTATATCAAAAGACAACTTTTAGAATAAAATATTTATATCTAGAGAAGATAAGGTTGATCTTGAATAATAACCATAGAAGGAGGACAAATAGTTACATCCAAATGTTCTAGTTAACCAAGTCATTTTCATTGTCATGAGATCATAAATATTTTATAAAGAGGTCTTTATATTCAGGAATGCCTTTGGTTAATAGAGTGTGTTTTTTTTAAAAAATAGTTATGATAGGATGATAAAGAATTATATTTATGAATTATTTCTGATAATAAAGTCGCTTTTAGTGTAAAATAATTTATTTTTATTGTCACAATAAATACTGTTCTAGATAATAAGTATGCATTTCTCTTTAATTAGAAGTTTCTGTATCAAGTCTTAAAAATAAAACATCTTTGGCAAACGCTATCTAATTCATGTCCTTAAAATTAGAAGTCTAATTGCCCTTACAAAAACTTTTTGGGGCATGGTAAGTGTTCCTCATTATCAATTAATTGTTGAGTTTAAGTTAGGGCACTATCATATATATCACAAACAAAAAATTTATATTGTATGGTTATACGTCAAAGTTTGCAAATTGCGCTCCATATGCAAATATAAAAACTGTCTAATTTTGCTATCATATACAATTCCTAGAATTCGCTGGCCCAAATGGTATAATGGCTGGCCTATTTCTCTGTATTGTATAAATTCGCTATCCTATTTCACTTCAAGTGTATAATGCACATTAATATATTCGTTGCCTATTTCACTTGCAACTATTTTTTTATAAAATTTGCGTTGCATACATTGAATCGAATTAAAATGTAGTATATTGCATATTATAAGTGTAATAGCAAGAAGATATAGGTTTTTCTCCTCGCTTATACAAAAATAGAAACACAATATATATACTACTTTGTAATAAAGCTGAGAAAATTGTATTTCACTGCTTTTATAATTCACATTGTATCATTCTTTGGCCTTTTCTCACTGCAATATTTGTATAAAATTTGCATTTGTTTTTATACATTGAATTGAAGTATCAAATGCATACACATCATCCCTCGTTCACATTTTCTGCTCTCCTATGTGTATAACACAAAATATATGTTTTTGCATGTGTATCTACACATTTCTCTCGCTTTATACAAAACAGAAACAAATTTATACACTTCTGTGTAATAAGCGACAGAGGCGCGCAATAAAGGAGATGTCGCGAGCAAGAACGGAAACAGTGGCCGAGCGAGATTTTTTGGGAGAGAGGCGCATGGCAACTTTGACTAACGTTGCTATGAAGCACAATTAAATGCAACGCTAGCTACTGTACTCATTTAATTTGAAGTTAATTAGTTATTTTACAATTTTCCTTAAGTTGAATTAAATAATATGGATTAAATTTTTTTAATTTAAACCTAATAAATAAATTCTTTGACAATGCTATTATACATTATAAAATGAGTGGTTGAGAAAAAAAAATCAATCTAGCATCTTGCATGTGTGGTAAGAATGTGCCACCAAACCTTAAAAGGTAAATTTTATAAATTGGGATCAGTCACGTAAATTATAAAAAAACGAAATGATGATCAATCAAAAACTATGTACACGCAATCCAAAAGATATTGAGTAACAAAAAAAATAAAATAGATCTGTAGGTATACTAAAAGAGTTTGGATTAGGAATGAAACTACTTAGGACATATAGGTGACAACCTTCGATATGGACAAGATGAAGGAAACGAGCTAAGATAATACAGCCATACGAAGCGAACATACATCGATACGCCATCGATGCGCTCAAGTTAATTAGACCTAAGTTTCACTTATGAGATTTATTGTTTTTGGAATTAAAATGAGACAAATTTAAAAAGTAAAGACCAGAACAAAAAATACTCTCAAAAGTTGTAAACTAGTTCCTAAACATTGTCTTTTCATTATAAAGAAAGAGTGCACAAGGTCTATAATCCTTTACATGTAAGAGTAAAACACTAATTAACTACCAATTACATATACTAATATCATTATTAATATAGTCTGTAGTGTTCAACCAAACTACTTGTCTACTTGGCTAATTACTAGTAATCATCCATCTTTAATATTCTGGTAGATAACTGCTTCTCTATATATATTTAACTTCCTGCCAAAAGACAGAATATAAATCAGAAAAAATTCCTCAAAAAACACATATAACATTATAGGTGCAAAATGAAAAGAAGATAAATCAACATATTGATATGTTTTCAGCATAAGTAAAATAAGATCACATGGAATTTAAGGTCAGATTAAATCAACAGCAATTCTACAAGCCCTTGAAAAGAATTTGCCAATTGGCAAACGCAGATCTTTTTTCGCACCAGATTAGTCTCTTATTAAAAAGCGATAGCAAAGCCAAAGGAATGTCTATCAAGAATAAGATACAACATAACCAGGACTTTTGTATATACCTTTTGAGTATATGTAACATCCATGTCATTGATGGTGAGCTCTAGTAGTAAAGAGACTCTGCAAAATTAAAAACCATGTATTGTTTATAAATAATAAGAATGAGATTCGTCATACTCGGTCAAGAACATTAGGTGTATGTCATGACTCGTGAGTTTGAACTCTACAAGGACAAAAGTTATGTTTGAGTGAAAAAAGGCAGGCAGACGCGCCTTTTTCCAGAGTTTTGAACTGTGAGCCAAAAGACGCAAGGGGACCTCTCTGTTATCGAAAAAAAACTCAAAACTATATACCTTGCCACCAGTTTCCTCGAGACGCACTGCCAGAATCATCTTCACCGTTATCTTTGTTGAACTGCTCAATCAAAATTAAAGAAGAAGAAAATTAGAAACATAAGAATAAGCAAATGACCTTAAGAACACAGGTGATGGTTCTAACCCTTGCCTAATCGACTCATAACTCTAATTAAAATGGGATAAACAATGAATTACAAGTCTCCCTCATATCGGTAGGGAGAAAAAACCGATCATCTATTTCTTCAACAACAGCTTCAGCATCTAAAATCCAGGCTTCCTCCACATGTTCTTGAAAAATAATCCAATCAATATCTGTCTGAAGTTCTTTAGGTTTGAACCATGTGTTCGTGCATATATACAAAATTAAAGATAGTGAATATATAGTACATATACATGTACATAATTGAACATAATCACTATGAACCCACAGACTCTAAATTCCGAATTCAGATACTTCTATCATGCAATTCAACAAAACATAGAACACAAAACACTAATGTTCTAACAAACGCTACATCATCTTGCAAGGAGCAAACGATGATTAACCAAGGAACCATAGTATTTAGATCATATGGAACAATCGTAAACATAGGAGTGTTGCACCAATAGATCTAAACACCATGCAATTTTGTCTTTCTTTTAATATGTGGGTATATGGACTCACAGTTGTGCATGTAGAGCTCTGATTATTGTTTTGAGGAAATGAATAGACATCTTGGCCCCCGTAGTATATCGATGAGCTAAGATGGCATGGTTGTACTTTTTCATTCTGATAAAATGAACTCGGCTGCTTGTTTTGTGCAGCCTGCTGGCTGGCAGCTTCATTGTTAGTAGGAGATTCCAGCATCGGAAGTTGAAACAAATATATCTGGTTGAAAATCGTGTTATTAGTGATATGAATAATACAAAGGACAATGTCAATCAAATTTTCGACATTTATAGGAGTCCCAATGTTATACTCACTAAAGAATGGAACTTACCCATTAAGCATAACTTTTTCAAGTACTACTCCACTCAACCACAAGCGGAAAGCTTACAATTATGCAATTTACATAAATTGAATCTAATATTGCTCGGACTCTTCAAAAGTATCGACAATAGAATGTCGGGTACTCCAAAAATAGTGCCTTTGCGAGTATGCAACAACATTATTGGTGAGTCCGAGCCACATAGATTATTAGATTGTGATCAGGAATAAGTATTGATCTTCTTCAATCCTACTATAGACTAACCACAATACAAAATCTGGTAAAAATTTTGTTGTGTGCTCAAGGAATTACCCGAATGAAGGTTCCCCTCCTACATTACAATACCTTACTCTTTAATACAGTAGGAGCTCTGGCTGAATATTTTACGTATCGTTAACAATACACCTAATTTAATCATTTCCATTACAATATACAAATGATTGAAGCTAATTACTCATATGATCATTCAACTAATAGTTATTATGGCAGAAACTCACATTTCTTCAATATATCTACTTTAATCATTTCCATATGTACTACAATATACAAGTGACTGAGGCTAATTTCTAATATGATCACTCAACTAATAGTATTATCTAGGAAACTCACGTTTCTTCAATATATCTACACTACGATATACAAGTGATTTGAGGCTAATTTCTAATATGATCACTCAACTAATAGTTATTATCTCAGTAAGTAACGTTCTATCAGGTTCAAATAGTTCAAACCTATTAACTTCACTAACCTGAGTATCCACCTTTAGCATTTCTTTCCTGAATCACAGGATCATGCTTCAATTGCTCCGAATTCATCGATCCATGTCCCTTAGACACGACGAAAAGAATTATGAGATCATAGCCAATATAACATCCAAAATACTAGAAAAGAACATTCTATTTCCATCAATATTCTAACACCTCCTTTTAAGTTTAGCATTACCTTTGTCAAAAGACATCATCACTAAAATTAGAAGTACAAACCAAACAGAATATAGCAACTTCTGCTTTTCCTATTCTATTCTATTCTTGTCTAAAAAAGATTCTACAAAAAAAAAATCAAAAATCAAAATTTAAGCTAAAATTCCATAATTCTTAAAGGGAATCAAGAAAACAATATCCTCAAAGCCCCACTCTTTTCACTTTTTATTTTTTTTTCCCCAATTTTTTTAACCTAAAACAACAAAATATCAAGAAAAACATAAACTTGGAGGAAAGAAATCCTTTTTTCCTCCTTAAACAACAATCAAATGTAACAAAATTATGAAAAGAACAAAAAAAATCATAAAACCCCACAACATAAAACACCATTATTCATTACAAAAATTATTAAAAACCTAAAAATTCAATTTAAAAAAAAGAATGATACCTTGGAAGGAGGAGGGAAAATGGAACCAAAAATTGCAGAAGATGAAGAAGCTGAAGTTTCTTTAGAACCAAAAAGATCAGAAGTAAATGAAGAACTGCTAGTTTTTTTTGTTCCTTCCTTTTTTTTATTTTTTATTTTAATTTTCTTCAACAACAACAAAATAAAATAAAATAAAAAACTTTGGTTGAAATTTGAAAGAGATTCAAGTGAGTTTTTATAGGAAAAGCACCGTCAAAAAAAAGGATCAGATAAAACGTAAAAGGCCCACAGCTTTTTAATTTCTCCAGAAAAAAAAAAAAGAACAGAGGAAAAAGGAAAAGAATAAAGGAAGAGAGAGACACGTGAAAAGATGGGTGACGCAATTTTAAATAAATCATCTCTATATTATAATGATGAGAAAATTTTCAACTGTTTCTGTGCTATAATTGAAATTTCAGAGATATATTTTAATTTAATTAAAATTATATTAATTTTTAAATTCATTACTCTTTCTTTTAAAATTATTTATAAAATTACACTTTTAAAAGTTAATTTAATTAATTTTTAAAATTAAATTAGATTACATTAATTCAATATTTTAAAATATATATATATGCTAAAACTATATAAAATATACTATAAATATTAATTTTTTGTATATTAATATTATGAAAAATTATATCTTAAAATGTTAGTCAAAGTTTTTATAGTTTGACTCTAAAAATAGAAACATGACAAACGATTCCGAACGGAGGAGTGTCTTTGTACTTTTGTGGATCTTTTTGACTTATGTGACATCCAAATATTTCTCGCGTGCTTCAATTGCGTGGAGACAAAGAGTATAATGTAAGACAAAAGGTGCATAAAATTACAAAAAAAAGAAGCTAAATTCAAGAGTAATATGACTTTAGTATAGTTAAGGTATATCTCTGATACTTCTGTCATAATCAAGAGAGTACTTGAACATTTTTCCTATTTTATGGGTTTTTCTCCTCCTCCTCCCCATTTCAAAAGAAATCTCTATTTTCTTTTTAGTTTGTTTAAAAATAATGGCTCATTTTTTTTTTCACAACTTGTAATTTTTACCTTTCATATGACATGTTTAAATCCATGATTAAAGAAGTATTTGATACCTTTGACATAACTATACTTAGAAAACCACAAAATTTAACAAACAATCCTTATCTTAACTTTTTCACCCAGTTCACTAAATCATTCTTTCTAAAACAATGTAAGTAATATAATTTAATCGACAAAATATCAAAAAAATAAATTTAAGTGTTATGTTATAGATATCTTTGTATTACAAAAAGTAATTATTGTGTAAATGAATCTTATATATATATTCACGCTTCTAGGCTAATAAGAAGTCTTTCTATTTTCTTTCTACTACTTCATTCTTTTTTATTATTTTATATAATTTTACAACATAAATAAAATAATATAATACTTAAATAAATGACATGATAGATCGTTACACTCGATTTATCGTTTTATATTATAGGACCAAGCAACAAAAGGTGAGTCTTCTTCTTCGTTATCCTTCTTGTGCTATTAGCAAAATTACAAAAAAATTGCGTATAACGTACAGTGAAGTTATGACTGACTTTAATTAATTGATTGTTCTATTATTTAGTTGGTGAGACAGAGACGTGAGACATGTATCATACTAAAAACAACAAAATAAATATTAATATTTATTTTAGGATAATCTTATTAACGTGGAATTTTTAAATTACGATTGAAAAAATAAATTAAAAAAGATAAAAATTAATTCTTAGGACCGGTTTGACCATGCAATATGATATCATGAATTCATGATAATATGATATGAGATGAAATTAAAGTTTTGTTTGGATACGCGATATGAAATTTTTGTACTGTAAATTTTCTCATAAATATAAAAATTTCATAAGTTGTAAAATTGTTAAAATAGCTTAAATTGTTTATTCAATCGTATCAAATAAACAAAATTTATAAAACGCATAACAAATATTACAAAGATAGTTATTTTTCACTTATGTAACTGTTTCATCTAACTTTAACTTAATAAAAGAAAGTTGATTATAAATTTGTAGTGTACTAGTCTTTAATAGAATCTTCTCACACAGTTCAAACAATTTTCAAATGTCGAACTTGCATTTCTAAATCATGTAACCGAGAAGCGAACCAACATTGTACTTTGAGTTATATATTTGTTGGTCAATATCATTCGTATCTATATTTTCATGCTCATTGATCATAAATATTTCATCAATCATTTGATATTCTTACAAATAATTATGTCCCACAAATTATGACAATTTTCAATGCATCAATTTGATCTACTATGTTGTTCAAATAGATATAACTTTAAGTTGTAATAAATATAAAACAGTAAAAGTAATAAATAAGGTGTTGGAGTGAATAAAGATAATAAATTTATTACTCAAAAATCGATTGATGTAAGTTAAATTGACTATATATTGGTGATAATAATAAATTTTACGTCGATGACAATAATGAATTTTACAAAGTAATGATGTGACTAAAATTTTTATTTACATATGAAATAATTAGTTAGTAGATATAAACATAGAGTTGTTTTAACAAAATATAAACTTGTGGATCAATTTTTGTATTAAAAATATCTCAAGTCATTATAGGAAATTTCCATAATATGAAATTTGAAGAATATGAAATCGCATGTAAAATCATGAAAAGAATCAACACAAAATCGCATGTCCAAATGTTAATTCTATCTCACGAATTCATATCATAATATAATATCACATAATCAAACGTTTGCATAATTTCTATGATAAACAACTAAATATTCAACTAAAAATGTACAATTTAGTATTTTTGTGGAATATCAATAGGTAACTACGTAGTATTCTATCATAACAAAATACATATTCTATAAAGTTAATTACTTCTTATAAAATTAATTTTATTTTCAGAACTCAAATTTTAAACTCGCTTTAGTTAGATGATACCCTTTTTAAAAAATAATTTTGTTATTTGTCGATTAAAGATAAGGTACAGTGGCCAGACTCTTTGAGATATGTCTATTCATCTGATTTTATAGTAAAATCAAGATGTAGAAGTTTAATCTTTATATAATATTTTTATTTTTATTTTTCACACAAAATATTTAGAATAAAATAATAGTATTAATTTTTTTCCTTTATATCTATAATTTAAATTTAAAATTATTAATTACGATAAAAGCAACTCTATTCATATTCTTAAATTGTCATTATGGATAATAATATTTGTTCACATGTTTGATATGATCGTTATTTAATGTACAACTTATCATCAACTTGTCATATTGCAAATATGAAACAAAATAGAACTGCCCCATTTAGATTTAAACAGTCGGAAAAATCTGAAATTGGATTATCTTTTCCTAGATTTGGATATTGTTTTTTTTTTCTTTACTAAGTCAATAAAAATGTTGATTTTATTGAAAAATTTAGTTTTTATCGATTGGTTTGTTAATTATATGAAGATTATTAGGTGTGCGGTATTCAGATTAAATTAAAAAATTAAATTAAATTGATTTTAATTTGGTTTGATTTTAGAATAGTACTTTATATTATTTGATTTTATTTGTTATATATATAGAGAATTAAGTTAAAGTGAATCATTTTTATAAATAGTCAAATTAAAATAAACAAATAAATTTAAAAAAAACTTTTTTTTATAAATAGTGAAATTACGGATATTGTCTTTTTTTTTTTCGAATCAAATAATAATTAATCTTTACGAGTAAACAGATGTCTCCTTGACTGATCAGAATTCAAGGATATAGAAGCCAGAGATAGTGAAAAATGTAATTAAAGCTGAAAAATAAAATAAGTAAATCGGCAATTAAAAAAATAATAACCTAGTTAATAGAGAATTATTAAAAACAATTTCGAATTTTTTCGTATTTCGAATCTTATAATGAGTGATTTAAAATTCTTGTAAAAATACGAGAGTCTTAATAAAAATTCATAAACATTTTGAAAATACCATTCTCATAAACTTGAGTGTATTTCATTATATTGAAAATGTGAAAGTGTATTTTTATTTATTTAATTAAATAAACAAAGTCTTTAAAATTATTTTAAAAATAAAACTAATAATTTACCAATAAATATGTTTAATACTTCTCGCAAAAACTAATAGCGAGACGATCCCAACACAATTTCTTTTTATAATTTATTACTTCCTTAAATTACTTTGATAAATTTAATAAATTTAAGGGGAAAATATCTGAAATACATTTGAATTTTAATCAAAATTATTGTAACAATACTAAACCTTTTACGTTTTATCTAACTGCAACTATTTATGTAATTCTAAATGGTATATATCTGTATGCCGCGTTGATAGTCATCAATATTGCATAATATACATAATAAGTGTTCATATCTAGTTTTTATACTAAATACACATTAAAAATATAAAATACCAAAATTCTTCATAAAATTTGATATCACAACAATAATTTCAATTAAAATTAAAATATTTTCAGATCGTTTCCCCAAAATTTAACTATATCATTTTACAGGTAAATATAACCGCTGCAACATCCAACAAAATAGACAACGTAAGGATTCATCTGTTACTGAGGATTTTTGATACGTTACACAAACAAATACTTCCAAAAGCTAGTAGAGAACGTGAATTTGAATACTAACTTGACAATACAAACAAAATTTATACGTACTCAAAATAGAAAGTATAATAAATAATACCTTTATTTATTTATTTATATAATTTTTTTTATTAAAATACACCTTTAAATTATTGATAAATTTAGAGTTGTCTCAAACATTTTCTCGATTTTTATTAAAAATTCTATGCTTTTAATAAAAATTTTAAAATTACTTTAACGATTATAAAACAATATATTTAATTTTACTATTTTAAAATTATTAATAATTCGAGAAGAAAAAAGGGTCAAAGATTTTGAGATAATATGAAGGGTCCTACTAAATGGATAAGTCGACAAGAAGCACAAAGTGGATCCTACATTTGAAGATTACGTTACATTGGCAAAAATGTTATTTTATATTTTTAATTAAATAAATTAAAAAAGCACAAAAATCGAGGATCGCCGCATGATCTACATGTGTACAAGATTTTGCCACATGTTGAATTACTATCCTTTGAATTTACCGATCCCCACCTCTTTCTCCGCTGCGATTTGAATCAGCTTTCATATACGTCGATTAATTTCTATTATTTTTCATTAACAATAAGGATTAAATAAAACTTTTTGTGTTAACAAATCGTCCTCATTACTTAGCGCCAATAATTACAAATTTTAAATAGAACTTAATTAATGAACTCTTCTGTTCAAAGATAAATCCTTCTCATTATTCTATCAAAGAAAGAGATTATGAAGAGAGATGAGCAAGAAGTCGTATGATATTAGGGAAATTATCAAATATAGTCACTTAAAAATATTTAATTATTTTTTATAGATAATTTGATAATTATAATTTGTAGCTATATGTTATTTGGAGGAGAGAGGCGAGCGAGATTGGGAGAGAGAGGGGATAGGCGAGAGAGAGGGGGAAAGAGTGGGAGAAAGGTGAATTCGTCTATAATATATAATGGGTTGTGTATAAAATTGGTATATTATACTATGCATTGTATATATAGCAAGAGAGATCGTGGAGGGAGGAGAAGAGGTGAGCGAGAACTGGGAGAAGAGAGAGAGATGCGAGTGAGATCGATATAGGGACGAGAAGCGGGGCATACAGTGGTACAGAGGTGAATATATATAATTATATATAACTTTGTGTTTATACATCAATACATTTATATAAATGGCAAGCGAGATTAGGAGAAAGAGGAGAGAGACGAGCTAGATTGAGAGAGGGGGAAGTGGCTAGTGAGAGAAGGCAGAGAGTGAGAGAGAGGTGAATTGTATATGTATATAGGCTAAAAATTGTATATTATACAAATTTATTTGTATATCCTAGCGAATTAGACATATACAATATTACTGATCATACAAACTCGAAGTCAGCTCACGTAATTAATGTATAATGTTAGTCGCGAGTCATAATTATAGAAAACTATAGCTATGATGAGTAATTAAATAGTATAAGTTTGCTTATCTGCGTAATTTTCCCAAAGAATATGGGCCAAGTCTTTTGAGTTCGTTTACATGAACCATAACAAGTCCGGCCCAATTATCTAAAACTCTTGGCCAGTCTGCAGCATACATCCGGCCCAGTTTTATTTTCATTCAAAACACAATAAGTATAATATACACTCTTATAGTAAATAAATAATAATAATAATCCGACAATTTGCGATCAAGCAAACAACATATAAGTAGCTTAACATATATTATCTCTGTTTATTTTAATTGTTATGATTTTTTTTAGAGTCAAAGGATAAGTACTTTGACTAACACTTTACGATATATTTATTTCATCATATTTATATGTAAAAACTACAATATATAGTACTTTTCATATGATTTTTTAAATATTTAATTTTTTTTGTTTAAAATGTCGAATTAATATAATCTAATTTTACTTTATAAATTAATCAAATTAATTTTCGAAAAGTACAACTTGACAATTAAAACTGCAATAATATGCATCTAAGGAAATTAGTGTTTTTTTTTTAACTATATAGCAATAAGTTGTTGTCATTAATTTATTAGGGAGGAAAGGACTATTTCATGCTTGGTAGCAGTTGAGAATAATTCAAATCCAGTACAATTTGTTAATCTATTAAGTAATTAATTTCTTATTTATTTGAGAAAAAAATAAAACAAACTTGTGCCATCTAATCTTGCGTATGACAATGAGTTTCTAAAAGTAAAATAAAGTCAAAAGCTCAGTGCCATAAGCACTTTAGCTCCATTTGTTTTATATTAGTTGTTAACATTATTACGAGTAATCGTTCAAAAATATTTGTCAAGTTATATGATAAAATATAGAATTATTATTGCAACAGATCGAATATGTATTAGTGAGCGTAAATCTGAAATGTAGGGATGACTATGATGCTCGAATTTGAACAAGAAGACCAAGATAATATTTGTATAATATTTTTTTTGTTGATTTTTAATTGTCATGATTATCTTTTTTTAGAGTTAAATTATAAGAACTTTGACTAATATTTTATGATGTATTTATTCATCATATTAATAAACAATAAATTATATTTTTGGTTTTGAATGAAGATGATGTTTGAATTTAAACAAGAAGACGAAAATAATTTTTGTATAATATTCTCTTTGTCGATTTGTAATTGTCATGATTATTTTTTTAGAGTTAAACTATAAGAAATTTGACTAACATTTTATGATGTGCTTATTCATCACGTTGATAAACAAAAAATTACAATTTATAGTACTTTTCATATGACTTTTGAATATCTATTTTTTTTTTAAATATCAAATTAATATAATTTAATTTAACTTTAAAATTTAATTAAATCAACTTTTAAAAAATGTAAAGTGACAGTTAAAAATAAATCATAAGGAGTATTATAGTAATGTATACAAGTGTATAACCGGCCACCTCTTATAATTTCATACAGTATAATATTTATATATGGATATATACTATTGTATATTGTATTTTTTAAACATTGTTATTTTTTGAGTTTTTTACAATGTTGTATACCAGACGAAAATTTTAACTTGTGCTTATTATGTTATTTTCTATTCAAATTATATTATACTTAAATAATTTTTTTTTCTCTTTTTTCGTTTTTCCTATTCTTTTCACATAAATAAGTTGCAAGAATCAAGAATAGAAGAAGAAAGTCTCGCATAAAACAAAAAAGAACAGTCAATTTAGCCACTGAATATATATTAATATATACTCTATGCAAAAACCTCTCGTACACTTTCGAAAGAAAAATGAATCTCGCACCTAATTCAACTTCAAAAAAGTTATATTACTAATATTGATTTAACATTATATAAGAAAAATAATAATCCATACCTCTTATGTATTCAAACCCTAGACGTTTGAAGCTTCGGTCCAAAATTAAGTAAACAAAGAATTCAAATAATTCTGACTCAATATAATTATAACAAGTAAAATAATGAATTTTGAACTTTGCGCTTAATCTCAAAAATCAATTTATAAGAAAAAGATTGTCAAAGACCATATAAGGAGAAAACAGTCCGTTCCTTCAACCAATATGGTACAATTGACAATTTGACATACACAAAATCAAAAAAAGCTATGAAAATCATATGAATTTCCAAGGAAAACAATGAAGATTAGAGCAAGAGCCATCCCAAGTAGCACTACACAATAAATCTTGATTTATTCCTTGTCCAAAATCTACATGATCACAACACTTGCAAACCATTCCAAGTGTCTCAAACACTTTCAAGTACTCTAACTTATTACTATGTTGTTGTTGTATAAAAATTGGTCTTCTAGCATCTACAAAACCAAATCTTGATTCTTCTTGAAATGAAAAATTGATAAACATAAGATATAACAAGAACAAATAAACCTTTAATGTAGACATGTTAGGTATATTTTTTCTTGTTTCAAACTTTGTGATTATAGAAGGAGAAGAGACATTTATATATTTATATGTATATGTATGCAAGTTCTTAAAAAAAAAAGGGATTAAAGTCAACTTTTAAGTACTCTTGAAGTTGAATGGGTGCAAAGTATAAATGTGGGCTTCTAGACTAGATGACAGAGTGTACATGTTGAAGTTTTCCATTTTTTCATAAAATATACAACGACTACAATACATAATTAATTATGTTGTAGAGTTTATCTACTTCCTCCTGCCTAAAATAATTGATGATTTAGGCTTGCATGCATGAAATTAAAGAATCATTTATTTCTAGAAATTACTCTTTTTGTCCTATTTTATGCTCCATAGAAATCATAAATAAATAGGTTTTTAACTATTAATTTACCCCTTAATTATTTTTAGTACATTCTATTTATTTATCTATACCAAGATTAACAAAGAGAGTTTTTAATGAAAATTCCAAATATTTACTTATAACAAATAAATTGTAAAATAAACGGTATGATTATACTATTTATTTTGTTTTGTAAAATTGAGGAAGTTCGTAATAATATGTTTTAGTAATATCGACAAATGATATAAGATAGATGGAGTATAAAGAGTATGCCTTTCTTTCATACTTATCATAAATTTGTATATTAGATTAGGTACGAGTCAAGCGAAAATTTACAACAATAAATAACATTTTGATTTTGATATGACACGTTAATTTATTTTAATTTAGATTAACTTTAGAGATAACATCAATTATATTAGACAGGAGTAAGTAATAAATCTCTTAATTTACATACTATTTTTTTTTTGGATGAAATAAAAAAAAATCAGAAGGAATTTTATTCCAAAACTTTAACGAAATTAGTTGGAGACATATTCAATATGACATATTCTTTTCAGACCAAATATGATTAGGTATTCCGTGACATTTTCGGATCCATTAATTTTTTGAAAGGCACTCCCTGTTGACTTATTTATATTTAAACATAAAAGTTGAAAAAAAATAATATACGGATAAATTCTTTTATAGCAACGTTGTTTGTTTGAATATTTTTTATTATTATTATGACAAAATGTTATTATAAAATACATATAAAAATTGATAGCAAAAAATCTTATAATGAAATGATGTAATATATGATAACTGCTGTAGAAATGTATGATTGTATATACGATAAAAGTATTTAGTGAAATTCTCTTGAGATGCAGCCCAAAATATTTGAATTTTTCAATTTTCTAGTTAACAATCCAATTATTTAGGGGGAAATTGTATATAATAGCAAATTATAACGAATTAAATGGAATAGCTAGGTGTTGATTTAATTGTGCTCCATATCAAACGTTGCAAAAATTTGCCAGGCGTCTCTCTCTCCCAAAGTCTTCGCTCAACCACTCTCCATTCTCTCTCGCCCTCCGTCTCTCCTCGATTTATACACAGAAGTTTATAATTTCTGTTCTGTTTGTATAAAGCGAGAGAAAATTGTTAGGACAACATAAAACTGTTATCTTCGGTTGTGATAACACTTAATTTATCTATTTTGCAAACAATTTTACTTACTTCAAATATTGCAAGAAAAAAAAAAATGCCAAAGAATTATCAATTGTGAATTATACAATTGTAGTGAAATACAATTTTTTCTAGCTTATACAACTGAAGTGTATAGATTGTGTTTCTTTTGTTGTATAAAAGTGAGAAAAACATATATCTTCCTTGCTAATAACACCCTTATAATGATTGCAATATACAACTTTATTCGATTCAACTGTTTCAAAACAATTAGACAATTGCAGCGAATAGGCCCGCGATTATACAATTTATGGCCAGCGAATTATACCATTGTATATGTTATAGCAATTATCATTTTTATGTTTCTATGGAGCGAATTTATGCCAAGTTTGCTATAGCTACAAATATCAAATTTTTTTTTTGCTATATGTGAAAGTTGCCCATTAAATTATGAACATAAAAAAATGATAGCAAAATCTTATCATGAAATGATGTATACATGATGACTGCTCTAGAAATCATATATACGTAAAAATATTTAGTGAAAGGGAGAATTTTACTAAAATAGGTCATAATATAAGTAAGATGCATGTTCAAAATATTTTGAAATTTTCAAGTTTCCTAGTTAAGAATCAGTTAATTTATGATGTAGGGAGTAATTTTAAATTTGGGTAGTATATACTTTTTCATCAGCCATAAATAGGACATATCTTATAATGAAGAGTTTTATATCATGAGATAAATATAAAAAGAAAAGGTTTGGCTTTACTTTCGAATATATCGCAAGAACAAAGACTTATATCTTTAAAAAAAAAAAAAAAAAAAAGGAGAAGCTAATAAATAACAAACAAAAAAATTTGCCTTTGTCATATTTGAACCTTATAGAAGCATTAGGCTCTTGTCCGGAGCTTTTGGAATGGACCTTTAGCCCACACAAGAAGTTGTTGAAAGGAGTCATAACATGACTCATTCGAATTGGGAAAACTTTCACATATAGCCACTTAAAAATAACTTAATTAATCTTTATAGCTATACTTTAATAATTACAATTCGTAGCTACATATTATATGGCGGAGAGAGGCGAGCGAGACTGGGATAGAGAGGAAAGATGCAGAGAGGGAGGAAAGAGTGACACAAAGGTGAATTGTACCTGTATATCTGTTTAGTAATTGTATATTATACATATGTATGTGTAATATATGGCAAGCCGAATTAGGTAGAGGGCGGAGAGAGGCTAGCGAGTTGGAGAGGGAGGATAAAGTCGAGCGATATTGGGGGAGAGTGAGCAGAGGCGAGCGAGTTGGAGAGGGAGGAGAAAGGTCTAGCGAGATTGTGAGGAAGGAGAGAGGTGAGCGAGAGAGGGCAGAGAGTGGGAGAGAGGTGAACTGTATATGTATATAATTGTATATTATACACATGCATTTGTATATATGGCAAGCGAGATTTTGAGAGGGAGGAAAGAGGCGATCGAGAGAAGACATAGAGTGGGAGCGAGATAAATTGTATATGTATATAGGTTAAATAATTGTATGTTATACATGTATTGTATATTCTGACGAATTATACATATACAAACGTGACTCATTTATACAAACTTGAAGTCAGCCCACGTAATTAATGTATAGTGTTAATCGTGTGTGATAATTATAGCAAACTATAGCTATGATAAATAATAAATAGTATAAGTTTGCTTAACCGTGTAATTTTCCTTTCTAATTATACACAGTTAATTTGACTTAATAGTGTGTGATCTTTTTAGCCTCCTTGAAATAATATTCCACAATAATATTAGCAATTTTCTTTAGATGTTGTATCTCCTCAATGATCAAATTTAGTTTTTGTTGTGCTTTTGTTGTCATTAAGAGTGGCAAATTAAAAAAGTTTTGAAATTAAGGGAAAAAAGTTACCTAAGTCTTAATAACTGAGTAGATTAGAGGTGACAATTTTAAGATGGATGCTAATGATATACAGAGGATCTGTATATTTTCCCCTATCCACTTAGTTATTGCAACATCATATATTGGCCCTCTGAAGGTACCTTGATAAGAAGTAAGAGCTTGTGTAGTTGAACAACATGTACTCCACTTATAATAAGTTGATACAATTATAATTAATACATGTTGTCAAATGAAAAGCTTTTTCATAATTAATTTTGCATTCATATTACGTTATACGTTGATTATTTCGTCAGCTGATTTGCTCATAGCTAACAGACATTCATTTTTTCTGAATTGTACTTATATACACAAAGCAAAAGCCTTTCATTCACAAATTGTAATACAAAAAGATCATTGGTATTTCCATGGTAAGCACTTAAGATTAGAACAAGAACCATCCCAAGTAGCACTACACAAATCTTGTCCAAAATTAGAACCATTCCAAGTGTCTCAAAACATCTTCAAATATGAGATAACTTATCATTACCTATGTTGTTGTACATAAATTGGTCTTGCAACATGTGCAAGTCCAAATCTTGATTCTTCTTTGAATGAAAAATTGATAACCATAAGAGATAGCAAGAGTAGGTAAACCTTATACCTTTCGTCTGAATTTTTTTCCTTAACTGATTCTGAAATCTCCGCATACAAAGTAAAATAAGAGCTTCCACGCAAAAATGCTAATTATTGTAGGAATGGCTTTATCCCAGACAAATTGAGTCCAAGCTTCAATGCCCGTTTGATTTCTTATCGATTCCCAACCAGCTTTGAGAATAAATGATTCATTAATGTCATTTTTGTTTTTCTTTTTTTGGGAAAGACAACTTATTATATGGTAATGATTATAAAAGTAAGAAGGGTATATTTATATTTATACAAGTAGATTCATAAATGTTGAGTCTTAGATGAAATTAATGACAATTAGTAATGAAGCAATATGCAATAGATGAATTAAAAGTCATTTTCAAATCTAGAATGTTTGGCTAATCTCCTTTACTTTGAAAAGTGTAATGTGAGCTTCTAGACATAAAGTGTACAACACGACAGTTAAGTCCATCCCGATATGTTTTAATATTTGTGTTTCATTTAAATAGTATCGAAATTAAAAATATTATTAAAATCATTCAAAAAAATAAAAAAATAAATATATAAATTTATCGAAGAAATTCAATATTTATTATATATATATAAATAATATATTTTTTCATGAAAAAACATTTAAATAAGCCCTTAACTATCAGCTAACTACGCCCCTTAATATAAGTAGAAGACCCTACACATACATAATTTTGTTTTGAGTGTTAAATTTCCTTCTAATTTCTTTTTGTTAATTGGGGTTAAAGGAGTGAATTAACTGACAGAAAGCCACTAAATTCAAATCCTTCACACTAGGTGAACTGCCTCCATGGAGAGATTACATTAAAAATTGAGCTTTGTTCGGAGTGTTATTAGGTATTGTTTTATAATATATTTGGTTTATATTATACTGTATCAAATTGTATTATTTTAATAAAAATAAATTATATACTATTTCAATAGGTTATATTATATTTTATCGTTATGACGTTATATAAAGTTATATCAATAATTTAAATAATAAATCTATAAGAAACAAAATATTTAGTATCATGTATTGTAATTAATTAAATCCAAGATTCTTCGAATACCATTTCATAACCCAAACTTAAAATGTCTTTGTGCTCTGGCTCTAGCATACTTTTACATGTACGATACCTTTCAATTGAAATATTATTTATCGAGTGAACCAGTTGAACCCTCGATAAAAGAAGAACAATAGAAGTTAAACACATCATCTTTGTACAGATTTGGGTCATAAGAAATTTTGTGAATTTTGGTCATGCTTGGTATGAGTGTCATGTTTCATCTTAAAGTGACGATATATCAACAATCAATGCCCTTATAAGTTTTTAAATCACATTTGAATCGAAAAAGAGGCTGCATAGGTAACCTGTTGAGCATCTCCATCAATATTTCCTCTAGGAAGTGAGTACCCATGACCTAGACAGGACAAGTAGTGTGTTTCAGTAGTTCTTTTGTTGAAGATGTTAAATCTTTCAAACACTCACACGTATATATATCTGGTGTCTTTTATTGTATTGTTAGCTCATATACAATTTAATTGTTACTTTAATTTTATTGTATCATATCGATGGAAAGTATTTTGTCTGACGACTGATTTGGCTTAACCTTACCTTACCTTTTTATAGTAGGTCTATCTTGTATCCTATTTTTCTTATAGATTTATCAGTCAAATGTTGATGTGTGACATTACATAACGATAAAAAATGATATAACATATTCGAACATTATATCCACAGTACAATACAATATGATACATTATGTAACAATAATGTAACAACCATCCAAGCAAACAGAGTGTAAGTAAAGTAAAAGCACCCTGAATTCACGGTACAAAATTCAAGCAGCAATACAACATAGTCATGTGGTTAAAAGAGCCACAAGGTAGCAATGACACAACTTTATTTTTTAACTAAGTCCCCCATGCAAACACCGCGTAGGCCCTGCTATAGAGAGGATATTGACATTACCCAACCGAGCCCTAAGGTATACTTCCTACACAATATTTATATGCTAAACCATCCACAGTTCCACTAACCACCTACTATTTACTTCTAACTGATTTTTTTAGTTACTAACTGAAAGTAGAAAATGACTGAAATTCCCTTCTTGTAATTACTTTGGTAAAGAAAAATATTAACGTACGATTCAATTTGCTATTATTACTATTGATATTTAAATCCATATGCACAAACATATTTACAGATACTGACTCTTTTCTTTTAAGGCAATTCTAAGCGATTTTCATAAATCACACTGAAAAAATAAAAATTATCGCGTAATAAAATGATAAATATTTCTTTACCTTTCATCAAAGTTTTCAAATTCTATCTCATGAAAATTAGCTCCTTCCTTCAAAGTTTGTGTTACTCCAATCTCTTGGTGGAATTACGTGAATTCAAATTAATCGGCTTGATGAGTTAAAAGATAAAAGAATATAATTGAAACCAAAAAAAAAAAAAAACAGAGGATAGGCAGAATAGTAGTACTAAATAATCTCTATAAATATTATACTTGATACTTATATATACAAAATTACAAAAATTAAAAACCCTTTCATACAAAAACAAACCAAAATTGAAAAAAAAAAAAAAAATCATTGAGATTTCCATGGAAAACACTTAAGATTAGAACAAGAACCATCCCAAGTAGCACTACACAAATCTTGTACAATATTATCACCATCACAACACTTGCAAACCATTCCAAGTGTCTCAAACATCTTCAAATATGAAGATAACTTAATAGTATTATGTTGTTGTAATGAAATTGGTCTTGCAAATCTTGATTCTGAAAAATTGATAAGCAAAAGAGATAGCAATAGAAAATTAACCTTAAATGATGACATGTTATGTAATTTTTTTATTTATTTTTTTTGGTTCAGACCTAAGGGAAAAACAATCTATTTATATGGTGCTAATGATTATAAAAACCAGAAGACAAATAGTATTATACATATATAATACAAGGGGCATGTTCTTAGATGTTCCTTGTGAAGACTTTAGAGGAAAGTGATATTTAATTTTTAAAAAAGTTAGATATAAAGTCATATATTTAAATCTAGAATTTGTGACCACACTAATGCTCCTCTGTCTCTAATCAGAGGCAAGTGGACTTCCATTAAAATTACTATATAAGATTAATATTTTTTTATCGATATTTAAATTATTATGTTTTTATAATGTATCTGCTTCTAACTCTGTTATTGATTGAAAATATCGAGTTCAAGTTTTGAATGTGTAATCATCTAAAAAAAAGTATTTTACTTTTAAAATAAAAATATTTTTAATATGAACTGAATTAATCAGACTTCAATAAAGATACTATGAATAAATGGAAAACCAAGAAAATGTACAAAATTTGGCATAATAATGTTGAGCTTCTAGAGATGAGATTTGAGAGATTTTTGGATAAAAAGACAGAAAATCAAGGGCTCCACACGTTTATCAAAGGTCCAATTTTCATACCTACTAATTACTATGTTGTTTGTTTAACATGCATAGGAAGTTTCCTTAAGATTATATTATTATTTTTCTCTATTATACCGCCCTTCTAGATCCAATTGCTTGTACAAATAATACACATAACAACAAATAAATTATTCATCTATCTTAATTTTATATGTTATAATTTGATTTAACAAAAATTTAAAATAGATAAATGATCTGAAATAAGTTATGATATTCGTGTAACTATAAATCATTTCATTGATATGTTAAAGTTAATTTGTTATGAAATTTGAAAATTATGTTATTTGTTCTAGACAAACTAATAAGAAAAAGTAGAGGGAATAACATTTTTATATATATAATATTGAAAAAACAATTAATTAGCTTGTCTAGAGACTAGAAGATAAGCTGTTGTCCTAAAAGCACTAAGAATTATTAGGATACGTATAGTTACTATTATATTATTAAATCCAAATTAATAAAGTACGTTAATTATTCTGGAGGTAGGTTCGTGGATACTTGTGGTGTATGCAGTTTGGGTGTACTAGTTGCACCAGATACTTTTGTTTTTTTTGTTTGCCGTATTTTGATTTGAAACGATAGATTAATTAAAAAAATTAAAATTTATCATTTTGAATATATAAAAAAGTTTATATGACTATAGCTTATTTTATAATTTTCGACTGAACGATAAACCTGGCAAATAAAAAATGGAGAAAAAAACGTGGACGGCAGGATTCGAGCCTGCGCGGGCAGAGCCCACATGATTTCTAGTCATGCCCGATAACCACTCCGGCACGTCCACAAACTTTGTGAGATTTTTCTTTTATAATGATTTAACAAACTGTTACCACCAAAATTACAGAAGAAACCTATGATATTTTGATTGGGAAAAGGATTAAAAATATTCTTGACATATCTCAAATGGTTCTAAAATACCCTCCATCCACTTTTTGATTTAAAAAGATGCCCTTAATATTTTTTTTAAAGTTTAAATTGTCCTTTTTTAACAGCCGACTGACATAAAAAGAGTCATTAAATTAAGATAAATGGTTTTTATCTTATTGATCCACCTATTTTTTAAAAAAGTCCAACCCAAGAACCCGACCCATCTATGCTACAATAACTCAAACCCACCCATAAACCCGTTTACACAAACCATTTTTGTTCCTCTTGGTTGCTTGTTCCTTTTTGTCTTACCCATTATGGCTAATTGCCGTTAAAAAGGGGCAATTTTAAACCTTAAAAAATGGTTGAAAGCATTTTAAAATCAAAAGATAGAAAGAGGACATTTTAAAACTATTTGAAATACGTCAAAGGGCATTTTAATCCTTTTTCTGTTGTACTTTTGTTGTTTGTTACTTCACAAAATACTTTGACATAAAATGAAAGGTAATTAGCTTCACTATGAGGTGTTAAATTGGTTTGAGATGAGTCAATAAATACACACGTTCAAAAGTTACTCGAGTTGCCACCCATTTTGGTGTTGTAGAAACACAAATTTGTTATAGCTCCTAATCCGGAGTGATGTTAAGCATATTAATAACTTGGATTAGACAGTAGTTTGTTTTGCTCAAGTAAAAGTTTACATTAACTACAAAACCACCAGCAAACTGTCCTGTAATGTTCCAGCCAGGCGTAAAATTTGAAGTTAAGCAAAACTTATATACATCGAATCTGCAGTTTACAAGACTAACAAAAACAGAAAAACAAGACTAAGTGTATCTGAGCTATGTCTTTCAAACTAGTCTATATGAAGTCAGAATCGCCGCCAAAATGTGGGAGATCTGGATGAGGCCTCCCTCCACCTCCAGGCCTCCTTGGGTTCCTGCATGCGGATTTTAGATGACATTAATCAAGAAGCAGAATAACTCTCAGAAGCAACTTGCAAGCTAGATTATTTTCAGTCAGCAAAATAATTTGTCAGTGTTCAGATTGTAATCATCCTGTGAACCAATAAATAGAAGCACATATATGTATATTCTTTTTCGAGGAGAAACATCGAAGGCACCCAAGTTATTACTTGCAATTTTGAGTTCACACCTAAAAAGTAAAAACTTGATGGGAAATGCAGGACTTCACCAAAAACTAATAGGTAAAAATGTATGTTTCAACAAATTACCTGATAAAGCGACCTGGTTCAAAGCCAGGAACATCTGGTGGACCATATGGATCAAAACGGGCACCAGGTGGAACACCCCTGTGTATGCAGACAAAATAAATCAATCTTATCTGTGAAATGGAAGAGACAGGGGAGAGAGAGAGAGGGGGAGAGAGACTTACGGCAGTCCTCCAGGTAAACGAGGATCCCCACCCATTCCACCAAAAAAACGAGGGTCATTAGGCCCTGCATCATAAAACATAAACAGCTCAGTTTGCAAAAGGCACAATTTGGAATTCTACTCATGAACTGGACAAGGCTAGTCACACACCTACAAGCATGCTCCCACCAGCTCCTGGTTCGCCTCTACAATGATAGATAGGGTTGGTTGAGGGGAGGAAATAAGATTAGTTAGCATATATAAAATTCAGGACACATGGAATGACAAGTGCCATTCATCATGACATATCAAACTACGAAAAAGATAACAAACCTGGTTGGGTATACTCCGGCACCGGGCCCAGGGAAAAGATCACCGCCACCAATACCAGGAATGGGAGGAACCACGTACCTGTAAATCCAGGCAACTTAAGTAAAAATTATGCACCACCTCCAATAATCAAGATATCAAACTTGAAAATTGAAAAAAAAAAATTCCCTGATGGGGTAAGTTTAATGCCTTCGGGAGTTTTTTTTTCCCTTTGTGGTGGGTGTGGGTGGGTTTGTGGGGGTGGGGTGGGGGGTTGCTGTTCAATACCAATACTACACGTATTTCTGCTGACTAACAAACATGCTGGCCGTACTTTGAGACATAGTATATTCTAACAATTACCATGGTTAATAGTCTAAGTGGGACATTGTTGGAAAATATGCACCGTAGAAGCATTCCACAATCATTTACATGAATAATAGACAACACATATGATCATGTAGAACATATAATACTTCCCAAAAAGTGAACAACTATCTTCTCGCATGTCGGACTCCAGCTTTCTATGGCAAAATCTCAAATGTATTGCCGCACTCTCCTTCAATACTTGTGTAAGAAATGTTTGAAAATTTGTCTTTTCTAGGTAGAAAGAGCCCTAGAAGAACAAGTTCTTGATAAAAAAAAAAGAACTTAAAATCTATTTAAAGGCATGTTTTCCTATCCAAAACCTAGACAAAAATGTGTTTCTTTCCTCTCTACCAAAAAAATAAGGTTCCGAGTTCAACTAAATATGGTCACAAAAGAAACAACATAATGAACTTGAAGCTCGAGGCTTCTTATTATGGAGATAATTCAAAAATCTCATCTGAATTATTCTTACCATACCAAATGACAAATCATTCCACTAGAAATTTGTAATTGCACTCCGCCCTTTATATTTCAAAATTCTCCATTAAATAGTTATGTAATTTCTCATGTTAATATTACAAGTACTAATCAATAAAATAAATAATTGATGCATTTTACTTCAAGTGCTAATTATTATAGACTTTTGACTTATCCATGATTGAGATTTTTTAAATTGGGAATTTGGAAATATAAACGGAGGAATGCAATTATGAATTTCTAGTGGAATGATTTGTGATTTAATATGGTAAGAATAGCTCAAATGAGATTCTTGAACTATTTCCGTAAAGTGGATAGGAAATGTAAGGAATACCTGTGGGGTGGCTCTGAGGTAAGAGGAAGGTGGCCTTGGTAGCTTGGGAAAAGGTCTGCTTTCCAAAGAGGCAGGGAGGATTAAATATTAAAGACTCTGGCATCTGGAATGAGGCATCTGTAGGGAAATTAATACGGCAACTGGCTGTAAATAAGGAGTCAATGTGGGTGAAACGGGTACATGGTATATATATCAAAGAAGGGACATTTTGGGAGCATAGTGCACCTTTAGACAGCAGCTGGTATTGGAGGAAAATAAATTTTCTGAAGAATAAAATGAAAAACTGGTATACACAAGGTCAGTTTAACCTAACTGGGACTGGAAAGTTTCCAATCACAAGTGCTTACAATGAGCTGAAAGGTGACAAAGAAAAGTTGGAAATTGCGGAGCTAATCTGGAACTCGGTATCAATGCCAAAGCAGAGGTTTATCATGTGGCTAGTAATACAAAACAGGCTGCTAACAAAGGAAAGGTTGCTAAGACTGAATATACATGTAGAGGACAGTTCATGTTGTATGTGCCAAGATTCAACCATGGAAACGAGCAATCATTAATTTGTTGAATGTGAATATGCTACAAAAGTAAGAGATGCAGTAACTCAGTGGATAAAAGTCTGTCTACCTACAAGAGGTTTGAAGGAAACACTAGAGCTGATCAAGATAAAGCATTGGAAGAGTTTCAAGAAGCAAGTGATAGCAGCTGTGTGGGGAGCAATGGTATATCATATCTGGAAGGCAAGAAATTGGAAACACTTTAAAGGAGTGCATATACAATATACGGAGATAGTGAACACAATTAACAGAGAAATGACTGAAAGAATATTAATGTTCAATAATACAAAAAAAGCAAGTAGGTGTAGTAGTTTTTTGGCAAAATTATGTAATCATATGTCTTTACTTTTCCTCAGTATGTTGAGGTTTGGATGATTATAAGTCTGTTTTGTGGCATTTATGTTAATAATATTCACATTGGTTGCCCCAAAAAAGAAATTATTTCCATAATAGGGAGCCTAAGTAATTAATTTTGTGGTCCCTGTTGTGTCCATATTTAACTAAAATTAGAAATCTTATTTCTTGGTAAAGAAGGAAAGAAACTCATTTTGGTCTAGGTTTTGTACAAGAAAAATGTGTGTATGTATTAGGATCTTTCTAACCTAAAAAGACAAGGTTTTGAAAAATACTGGGCCACCCAAGTATCGAAAGAGTACGACAATTAATTTGGGCAGAAGACTGCAGAGCTAGGGTCCAACTTGCTGGAAGATATTTGTTCACTCTTCTCTGCAGAAGACTGCAAAGCTAGGGTCCGACTTGCTGGAAGACATTTGTTCACGCTTCAAGAGGTGTTTCACAAGTTATATTCTAGCATGTTTGTATGTTCTACGTGATCATATGTGTTGGCTATTATTCATGTAAGAAGTATGATTATGTAATGCTACCATTGTGCATATTTCCCAACACTATAATGGTCATTACTGGTAAACCAGTTAAACTTTATTAGAAATTTGAAACCCCAGTGGCACAAATAGCATCGAAATATCGAAAGAGCAGACTAGCTCTTATTTTGTTTTCTTTGGCTTGCAGAATCTTTTGCCATTCCTAGTTGTTGTGCATTCCATGCTTTGTAGGATGTGGTTGTACAAAGTTCTATATGTGGAGTAATTCTTCAAATAGCAATTTGCTAAGTCATTTTTTTTCTATTTTGAGCATGAAGAGGAAGGAATGGTATGCACAGTGAAATCCCACAAGTGGGGTCCGGGGAGGGTAGAACGTACGCACACCTTGCCACTACCTTGTGGAGGTAGAGATAAGGTCTCAAGTGAAGAAGAACGAGATAGTGCAGAAAATATAGTAAGTAGCAAGGAAGCCAGGGAGATTTCAAAAAAGTCCTGCCTTTTCACATCACAAAGTACATAAACAAGGAAGCCCAACAGTGAATGCTATTATCAATGTAGCTCAAATCTCTAAAGGAGCAACTACTTGGAGTAATTAAAGAAGAGGCATGGCCATTTAGAGGCCCAGGTGTCTTCTCCAAGGCAAGTGGCTGCCGATATATATGGACCCTTTAAATGTGTATTTTGAGGTGAATAGCATCTGGGGCTAGGTTGTCCACTACCAATCAGTTCACCCTTTTGAGGCCTCAGGGAAGAGAAAAGAAGTACAAAAATCAAGGATACATGGATAGAAGAAGAAGAAGAAGTCATAGGGATTCAAGAGGAGACTGACTGCTTTCATTTACATCTTTTATCTTTAACAGCTTGGGATCCTTCCGTGCAGTTCTTAACTTTTTCAAGGTAGAGCAGTATACACTCATATCGCACAGAATATGATGATGTAATTTATAGAAAGTGAATTCAAAGAATTTGTTTTCTTGAGAATTGTGAACCTACTGCCGGTAGGTATGAACAACCAATGAGAAAATCAATATATAATATAGTATATAGAGATTATAGTTAGCTATATGTATATAGTATATTAGATTTATATATCAATAATCACTGATAGCATAACAACCAATCTTTTATCTAAACATTACCCCTGAGGGAAAAGAGCCAGAGGTGTTAGTGTCGTCGGTTGGCGTTCAACATTAGGAGGGTTGTTGATTCCTCCCTTTTCAGAACTGCATACAAGGAAGTGTAATTTATGAATTTAATGGTCACATCACTAAAACACGAATTGAGAAACAAACCAATTGAATGTACCTTGAAGTTTGAGTAGAGGAATTTGACATAGAAGAACCAGTATATTTAGTCAGGATGGCTTTGTTCAGTTCTCCTACCAGCTTTCCCAAATTCTTGAACTGGGTGTTGTAGTTACTTCCCCCATCCTCGACAATGTAGTCCTCAACACTGCAAATTACCAAGATGGACTCATCAGAACATACAGAATGTAATCCCTGATTAACTAGCAACTAGCAATGGAAGGGGGTAAAGATGCCTTCTGTTCCATCATTTGTAGGGGGCCATAGGGCAGACCGGGAGGGTTGCTGATGTAAAGGAAGGAAGTTACTTGCCTTAGTTCAAGATGTAGAGGCTCGTTATCGCCATCCCTGAATGCATCTATAAGCAGCTTATTGTTCATTGCAAGGCACTTCACCAACACTTTTTTGGAGCTCTTCTCAGGCTTTGAATACACAAATGCGTAACAATCCTCAAATTCATTCCAATGATCAATACCCACCTCATCTACTAAAAAGGAAGACACGCAATCATTGCAAATATATATGATGTGTACTAAGCATTCCAATTAGAGAAGTTGGCATCTACTTATCAAAAAGATAAAGGCAAAATTAGATGAAGTTGACATCTAGTCCTTTGTTTTATTAATTGATCAAGGAAGTTGACATATAATCCTTTCAAATAATTCAGTACGTTGCCCCACTGGTTGCCACGCACCCCCCCTGGGCTTCGGCAGCCATAGCAGCCGCTGAGTACTTGAGTAGCAATCCATGAGGCCACCTGACTGCCCTTCTTCCATTGCTTTTGAGGCAACAATCTATGGTTGATGTTCCCGTTTGTCGTAAACCCACCTAGCCCAGAGTCCCTCAATCACAAACCAACTGCATGTTCCCCATGATAATGAGGCTCTTCTATACTCAATACATCCTCTCATACAGACCGTAAAACCCACGAAGTCCAAGCCGTATAAGTTGTTCGGCCTCGGGACCATGCTTTGAAGATAAAAGCTCCGGTAAAGGTAGCAATTAGCATGCATCGGTCGGATAGCAACTTGGGAGGCTTGTTTGACTCAAGATAATTTGCCAAAAAAGGATTTTAAGTAAAGTAACCAATGCTAACTTTGTGAAGGAAATCTGAAAACAGTGAATCACATTTTCCTCCTAGCAGAATATCTAGACAATGCTGGTATTTATTCTTAAATATATGCGGCATTTCTAGGTCGACGCCACAGATTATAAAGAGTTTGTTGGTAGAGTCAAGAGTGGCTGTCCCAAAGGGTATCCCAAAAGCTGAAGCAGATCTGGAGGACCATCCAATTGTGCATATTTTCAACCTAATGGTTGGAAAAGAACAAGCGGCTCTTCATAGGGATGAGATCACATCTCAAGAATAAGAAGTAGATGTACATATAATCTAATTATTGGGGCGTAATTTTTGTTTTGCCCAAGGTTCGGATAGATCTGCATCATTCTAGGATTCCAGGACTTGTTAGGAGAAAGGTTGACCAACTTACATTTTGCTGAGTCATACAAACACAAGAAGATACACCTACTAGGACCACCAAATTCCATAAGAAAACCTGATAACATGAATGAAGACGGATCAAAATCAAGTGTGTGTCACAAATTAGAGCTTCATAGAAAAAACATATAAAAAATTGCATATACAACCCTCTAAAATTGCGCTCACATCTCTTATCCAGGCACAAAAAAGAGCTTCCAAACTCTTATTTCAATTACCAGCACCACTTCTAATCAAAACATCCTCGAAAGTAGCTTTTCCATTCAAAAACAGAAGGCAACTGAGACTTCTTATGGTGCTAGTTTCCGTATAAAGTTCATCTATTCATCTTTACAAATGAAAAAAGTAATCAATTCCAGTCTTTAGCAACAGGAAATAGCATCTCTTTAAGAATACTAATCATTGAACCAAAGCCTTGATCTTTTAAATAAGAACAATCAGTAAGCACTCAGCTTCCCAAGTTTGATCCCATAAACTCAAGAAGTTCCCAAATAAAAAACAAGACACAAAATACTGGAGCTGCATTGAAATTATCCAAAAAAATAAATAAATAAAGACATAACAATCACCAATCACAACATTTTCAAAAACCCAATAGTCAGGTAAACCCCTATCCCCCAAAAACTCCATAATAAAGGGGAAACTTCAAAGTGAATAATAGGGCAAATAAACGTACCAGTTGAGGTGGAAGAAAGAGCATCATCAGTGGAAGCGGCAGGGCCAGTGGCATGGAGAACAAAGCCAGAAGCAAGGAAGGCAGCGTGAACAGCAAACGCTACCTTGTCGTGGGGATTACGGAAAGTGGGTCTAGCTGCCCGTATCACCGGCATAACAGATTGCTCCGTAGCCATTGTTATAGAATTGATGATGTGAAGAACACTGACTCTGATTGTGTTTTTTTTGGTCTCTTTCTAGAAAATGAACTGCTTGTGGAAGAAGAAAAGGCAATATCTACATTTACCGCACCGAGTTCGCGTAACATCGTAGACCGCCTTATTTTATGCGGTGTTACGGTGAGATTGTTTTATTCTTGTTCATAGATATGTTCGAGTCTCGTAAATACAAAAAAAAAAATCTGATAAAAGCACTATTCCCGAATGGGCTTTGCATAGGGATTCAGATTTAGTCAAATCTCAAGACATCGAGAGGGAATTAAAAAGAGATAATTGTATAAAATGATAAATTAATAATATAAATAAATATATTAGCTATCGTTTGATTTATTTGTATTCTATAGCAAACTATTTGTCAGTTCCTCTCTCCCTCATATTTTGGCTCGCCACTTTTCCTCTCTCGCTCGCTTTGATTGTATAAATTGTGTTTCTAATTGTATAAAGCGAGACAAAATTGTATATACACATATAAATACATATAATTCCATCTTATACACTTAAATTATATAATAAAGGTACTTCCCTGATTGTCTCTTTTGACTTTCTCTCTTTCTCATTTTATACAAATTTAAAATTGAATATAATTTCTCTCTTTTTCGTTTTGTACAATTTGATTCAATTGTATATTTCCTACCCAAGTCTCTTTTCCCTTTCTCCTTTTTTCGTTTTATACAAATTTGAATTGTATATAAACATCCTATTCACTTGTAGTTATACAATTCATTTTATATATTTCGTTTTATACAATTCTCTGCCCAAGGTTCTTTTCTGCTTTCACGTTTTTACACAGTTCGTTTTATACAATTCTCTTTAATTTTATATGTATAGTGAAATTACAATATATTCTTAATAAGTTTCTAATTACATTAGTCTCTTTAAAGTTAAAAAAAATCGAATATAATAATTAAATCTCGGAAAAATATTAAAATCTGACTTAATTCATTAATATGTAGCTTAGATACATTAAAAATTACCTCAAATACATTAATATTAGCTCGATTATGTTAAAAAAAAAAGATTTTGAAGATTTTTAAAAATAACAGGGAATAATAAAAATAAGTGAAATAATGTATTTCACTATTTCCATAATATCAAGACAGATAATGTTAAGTAAAAATCAATATATTCAAAATTAATATTATTTTATTTTTAAAAAACTGAAGAAATAAACAACTCAATTGATAAATTATATACAGGTTTTTTTTTTAAATATAATTATGTATTTTATTTATATTTCATCAAAGATTTATAATTTAATTATGGAAGTAAAAAAAATAAAATAAGACGAGATCGTTAATCTTATCGATCTACGTGTGCAATTTTTTTAAAAAAATAACAGGGTTAATTAAACTCCTAAATTTTATGAAATAGTTCAAATTTCTCTTATTTGCTATAAGTGCAAACTTTTCAATATATGAATTGTTCTTTTAAGGACAATGATCAATTTTTATTCTTGAATGATATGAAATGGTTGAATTTGTTTTTAATAAATTTTAAAGAAAGGTTAATATTTCAATAGTGTTTAATATCATTTTCTTCAATGACAGTGCCTCCAACAGTCAAGCTCAAATCCACCACTTTCAAACATTAAATTATCTCAAATAAAACTCGAGTGCAAAACATAAGTATTTTTATTTAATTTTTATACAACAAAAATTCCAAAAATTATCATAATCGACTAATGGTATCTTTACAATTTTCTATCAAAATGGGGTTAAAATAATTTTTCAGTTTTCTTCTTTTTCACCTGATGTCTAATATCCGCATTAAAATTCAATAATTTCATATTCGTATCGCGTAAGGCTTCATTCAGAATGATACGCTCCCTACGCAGCCGAAAACTTGAATCATCATACTGTTGATGATGTGGCACTAGGGGAACTAGGCTCCACATGATTCTTCCTTCTAGTTGCTCTAATATAACAAAATATTGCCACAAAAAAAGTTGTTGCTAATCCTCCAAGAATAACTCCACCTCCAAAAATTGACTTATCAATTGAATCATGATGATGTTTATTAATCTTGATTTCATCATCATGATCAACTTCATTAATACTCTCTTGTTGATGTGGAGAACCAATTAACACTTGTTTAGGAATAATAATATTATCATTATCAATACCCTTCTCTTCTTCTTGATTGTGTTTTCCAAGTTTTCTAATTGAAGGTGATGGACTAGAACTAGGGGATTTAGCAACATCTATTGCATTTTCATTAGCCATGACTAAACACACAAATGATTGTGTTAAGATCAAGAAAATAACAATAAACTTAGCCATATTTGTGTATATATTCTTGAAATCTTGATGATTTTTTTTTGAGGTAATGTTGATTAGGACTTAATGTGTTAAATGAGTTATATATAGAGATCTCATAATTAGCATGTGGTTGGATGGAAAGTTCCATTTGTCTTTGATTATATATATTTTAATGTACAATTTAATTGTTGTCTGCAAAGTAGGGGAAATCAAAGAAGATGCACGTGGAACTTATAGAATATTTGGAATACCAACTGGAATTAATTAATAAAGGGAACATGATGTTTCTTTGTATTTTCAAATATCTTTTATGTTACGATGATTAATTACTATAAATCGAATATTTACAATATGGTGATTGATTGTTTTTGAAGGTGTTATTATAATTAATTGGTGAACAAAAAAATTAGTATGGAACAGTAACGAAATATAAGAGTGTAACTATTTATAATATCTCAATTATTTGATTAAGTAATTATGTTTGCTAAAACATAAACAAATTAGAAAAATCACTTTACCTTTTTTGGTCTATTAAAATTTGAATCGTGATTTCAATTTTTCGTTCGTTTAATTGACTATTAGACCACACTATTACAAGTTTTTTTACCATGTAATATTACTCAAGTACAAATCTCAAATAAAAAGTAAAGTTTTGAATCTTTTGTTGGGGGATGTGGCCTTCCTTAGTTGGTTTTTTCAATTGATATCCAATTAACAGCTGTGTCTTATAGTTAAAATTAATAATTTTGACAGTTGTAATCTAGCAAAATGCAATAAGATTTGTCCGTATTAGATAAGTAAATATGAATTGATGAAGTATCTATTAGTTTAATACGAGTTCGGAGTTTAAAGGGTATAAAATGTTAATAAAATTTTTAAAATGGTATATAAATCAAAAGGGTAAAATCACTAGAAGAGCAGCAATTTTGCTCACCGAAAAAAGCAACATCGCTGCAATAGCAGCGATTTGCAAAAAAAAAATCATTTTATTTTTTTAAAAAAAATCCAAAATAATTTTTTAAAAATGATTTTTAATAAATCGGTGCTGCCTAAGCAGCGATTTCTTTATTATTTTTTAATTTTTTTTTAAAAAAAGAGAAATTAAGAGAATTTTCGTCTCCAAATTTTTATATATTTTTGTAAAAAAATGTGATTACTACTTATTTTTAAAAATCATTAAAAAAAAAATTTACAAAAAATTGATTTTAAAAAATGAAAAAAAATTTGGAGACTTGCTGCAGATTTTTTGCTTTTAATTTCTTTTTTTTTTTTAAATTTCAAATAATTAATTAATTTTTTTTAAAGAAATCTCTGCTTAGGCAGCGATTTATTAAAAATTCATTAAATTTTTTTTTGAAAATCGCTGTCAAGGCAACAATTTCTTTAAAAAAAAAATATTTTTTTTAAAAAAATCAAATTTTACAAATCACTGCTATTGCAACGATTTTACTTTTCCGGCGCGCGAAAACGTGCTCTTTCCGGCATTTTTCCTTTTGGTTTAAAATAAAAAAATTAATATCTGTAAAAACCCTTTTAAAATTTTGGTTAACATTTTATAACCTTTAGACACGACTCCTCAATAATACTATAAAATCTTGAAATACGATAAAATGAAAGGTTTTTTTTTAAAAGCTTTTTTTCTCAACAAATTTCCAATATGAAATTATAAAAGTTAACTTATAATCTAACAATGGAAACATCCAACATTAGTAGCAATGATAATTGAACCAAGAATCTAAGAATATCTGCAAATTGTACATTTCATCGACCAAAAACATAAATTGATAGACATCATGTTAGTGAAAAACATTGCAAATACTAAACGAATATCAAAACATGGACCAAATGACAATCTAATATAATTGATTCTCATGTCTCATTATCAATGTACTACAAACCCATATAATGCCGTAGAAATAGATTTAAGATTTGAAATTTAAAAATTCAAAATTAATCAGGACATATTCATTGAATGTAATTTCTCAAGATTAATATATAATTTAAACATGAATTATTAAATTTTATCGAACATATACTCGAAAGAGAAGATTCATTCCTCGTCAAAACATTGTTGTTTTGTTAGTGTTGAAACAGTGTATCAAAGAAATCTTTGTGATAGTAACAATTAATTTTTTAACATTTGTAGCCAATAGGAAATAACCCTTTGTTTATGGATTTGACTAACTAAGATGTCTATTAAATGGGAAACATTTTATGTATATTAAAAAGAATAAATTGAAGATACCATCATAATTTCATATAAAACTTATTCCATATAATTTTAAGCTGAGATATTTGCTGGCAAAGTGATGAATAGCTGAAGATCCTGCAATTTTTATAATCAGCACGATGCGTTTGTTAGTTGCACGTACACACCTATCGACGTATTCAACAGAATTTAATAGCTTTTAATCCAAAATTTAGCATTCGTAAACTTCAAATCCTATTCAGCGAAGAATGATGTTTTCAATTAGGTAGCAATGAGACAAATGACCACATGATCTTAGAAATGTGGTAAACATAGAGCACTTCTATAATGCATCTTATTATTCAACTTTTGAATAGAAAATCATAGAGACAAAGACCAAGTATACCAAAATTTGATGAAATGAACTGAGACTAAAATTGGAATTAGATGATTAATTCATGATTAATAGGTTGAACTAATAAGTTATAAGCTACCAGCTGACAAATTATATAGAAGAGGAAGCAAAGAGGATACTTCATTGCACCAACCAAATGATAAGAGCAAAACTAGAATTCCATTAAACATACACGATATGATAAAACTCAGGTTTAACTATAACGTAAGCCTGATATTAAATTTTCATGCTTCTATCGGTACCTCTTAGAACATCAATCGTAAAATCCAAGAACAAAAGGAAACAAGGATTTTTTTTAAAAAAAAAAGTGCCAACAGGACGGCAACTACTTCAGTCCAAGCCTCAAAAGTGAAGTTGAGGCCCATCATGCTGCAAAAGGCTCAACATTTAGATGAGGAGCTTCTCAATGGCATCCTGCATAAGAAGAGAAACAGCGATTTGAGTATTTACACGAGGGAAAACGGTTGTTGATATGACAGAGTAAAAGATTTGGCATGTTACCTTTAGTTGCTGTATTTGAGATTTCAACTGGCTTCCCTCGTTGCTTGTCACTGAACAAGCAATGACGGGGCGGGTAACACCACATGCTCGGCCAAGAGCTTGCTTTGAAGGGACAAAGACATAGGGCACATTCTGAAAGAATTGATGGAAGGAGAAAAAGTTAGAACTCATTACTTGAAACAAGACTCCCTTGTTATATTAAAGATTATTTGAACACAGTAGACTGTAGACGCTAAATTGAGCACCAAACGAAGGATGATACAGTTGCAGAACAGAGCAAGACTGATGTAGGAAAAAGTGTGCCAAAAGTTGAGACATGAATGAATTCTCACATTGTTGTTCAAGGACAACACAATTTTATTATAGAAAACTATAACTAAGACAATGTATATGCAACTAGGAAACAATTCAAAATAATAAAAAAACTGAATAAAGCAACAAATAAAAAGTTTGAGTAAAAGAGGTCTGTATAGCTCTTATACTGATAATGGCATCCTTGCAACTGTATAGTTCTAACAAGATTTCTCCTTTGTTCAACAACCAGGGTCGTGGTAGAATGTATACGATGCTCCACTCTTCACTAGAGATCTCGCTTCCGAGTCCTAGGTAGGGAAAAAATCCTAGTAGGTAGCACTTTCCCCTTTGATCGGGATTTGACACTATTGGAAACTCGCAACATTTGACACCATGCAATAAAATTGATAGAAAATGCCAAGACATTGGAAGAATATGATTAGTCAGGCTTGGTCTTGCTGCTTTAGATGTACTTTCAAGAGGAACAGAAATATCACATGCCAAATCATAGAATGAAACAGCAAATAGCTACAATACTCTCATATAATACAGCTCTTCAAAAGGATGAGTTTCTATAGGGGAAAGTGCATAATATGTACATGGTTTTTTATTTCCATAGTCTGAAATCAGAACAATGTAACCTCACCCAGCGTAACACAAAAGAGTAACAAACACAACTCTTTGAAATGCCAATAACTAGACCAAAACAAGAAGAGACATGTATAAATCTTAAAATTGCCAGAGTCCCTCATATATACTCAATATTCACTACCTCTATTTGGAGCTGTTTAGTCCAATACTCAACTAAAAAGGGAACAACACCAACAAGGGTGAAAGAATAGAACTTATTGGAAAAAAAATAGATCACCTTATCTTCGGCAAGGAGTGGAAGGTGAAGAAGGATTTCAAGGGGCTCAGTATCTGCGGCCATGACAACAAATTCTGAAATTCCTCTGTTGAGTGTCTTTGTAGCTGAAACAAAACAAAGATAAAGTTCTCTTTCAGTTAAGCAGAAAAAATAGGAGCAACACATTACGGATTTATCACTTAAGGGTGGTAAAATCAAATCTTGATGCCTAATTCTTTTTCCATGGGATAAATGAAACCGAACCCAATTCAAATTACTACTGTAACAATCTTTCGGGCTCTTATCTCCATGAAAAATGAAAAAAAACAGAAGTCCCTTTGGGGTGAAACAGAACTGACCCAGTTTTCTGTATCTTTAGTTAAGCACTACACATAAAAGTAACTTACTAAGTATTAACCAAAAGATACTACTGTAACAATCTTTCTAGCTCTTATCCCATGAAAAATGAAAGAAAAAAAAAAGCTTCTTTTGGGGGTTCAAACAAAACAAACCCAGTTTTCTCTATCTTTAGTTAAGCACTACACATAAAGAGTAACTTATTCACCAAAAGACCATATAATAAAGTTTCAAAACAAGTAACAATCTTTTCAACTCTCATTTCTTTGGGGCTTGAACAAAACTAACCCATATAACATATTCACCAAAAGACCAAATAATAAAGTTCTAAAACAACACAAGTAACAATCTTTCTAGCTCTTATTCCCCACCACCACAAACAAAAAGGTTCTCTTTGAGGCTGAAACGAAACTATCTTAGTTTCTAATTCAATGAAAAACCAGGTAGATTAAAAAACGATTGGCCAACATACTAATTAAAAAGGTTAAACAAGTCAATAACCTTCATTAGCACCCTTTTTAGCTGCTTAATTAGCAGCTGGTTGAACACATTCATTATCGTCGTTGTAAGCTGTGAATCAGCAAGGGGTAGGCTTGGAGTTAACAGTTCGTTGCCTACAATCACATAAAGCAAAACAATCAAAATTAATTGTATATTAGAACAGAAAAATCAAGCAAAAAGATAACAAATTTCAAAAAAATTAAGCAAAAGTATGAACTTCGAAAGCAAAATTATTAGAGAGAGAGAGAGAGAGAGAAAGTACCATGGCAGCCGCGAGTTGAGAGAACTGTGAGACGAAGAAGTTTAGGGTTTAGGTGAAGAAGATGCTAGGGTTTAAAGGAAAAGTTTTGACTATAAATAGGAATATTTTGCACAAATACAAATATATCCCAATTTTTTTATTTCTTTTTTGTCTTCTTTTTTTCCAATTTTTTTTTTTAAAAAAAAACTTTATATTAATTTAGACGATATTGTATGGTTGCAATCTCGGACTAATATATAATTTTAGTTTTGAAGACGTAATGGGGACATACAAAACCACACGCAAAATACAAGAAGCAGAAGGGACCAAGAGGAGAAGTGGAGATAACAAGGCCTTATTAAAAGAAGAGACACGGAGAGGGATGCTGATGAGTGCTCAAAGCCAGGGGGGCAGAGTAAGGAATGGAGGGAAAAAGGGGGCAGGGGGGAGAGTGGGGAGGCCGACCCCCCCCCCCACTACCTAGTCCCAACACACGTTCCGGATCGTACCCCCCACAGTGGACGCAGAACCCCGCTCGACTAGCCGCACCCCCCCCCGAGCGCGTCCCGGGCTACCATACACAGCAAATCGCACCCACACCTACTCCCACCACCCCCCACCGTTACGGAGCCCTCCCACCCCCCCCATAAAACCTATCTCATCCCTATTCCCCGCCCTAAATTCTCTCACACCTCCGCCTCGACGCCAATCCAACGCTCCCCCCCCCCCCTCACACTTACCCGCCTAAAACACACAATCCCACCCCAACACCATATCCCCAGACCATCACCAACCCACCCATATGTGCTACCTTTCCTGCCACTCCTACAAACCACCACACCCCTCAATCTAGAGCAGTAACGATAGACAACAAGCGGAAACCCCCTCCCGGACCGAAAATACATCTATACATTTGTGCGAAAAGACGACCCCGGGACACGACGGATTTATCCTCCGCCTCCCCCCCCCTCCCCCCGCAACCGGTGTGACGGGTTTGTAGAAAGCTCCACCCCCCTAGTCGCCCAATACCACCCTTTCCCCTACCTGGTGGAGTGCCCCCAGGGCGCTCTCGCCGTAGGTAATGCGCGAGCCCTTCCGGAGCCCCGGCCCCCGACCCCTTTTTCAAGCGCGGCCGGGTGGGGCCTAGGCAAACGTACAGGCACCCCACCCCCCCAGAGCGCCCGTGGTCTCACGTTGCCTGAGTCAGGTGACCTGGTCGGTTGGGTCCGCCAAAGGTTTGTCTTTATGATTTTTTTTTTTTTTGTTTTGTTTTTTTTTCTTTCTATTATATTAGAAATGACTTGTTCAACATGCCTGTTTCATTATATCTTAGGGTATTTTTGTCTTTTTCATTCTAAAAGATAACTACGTGTCTTCTTTCCAGGTAATCTTTAGAATGCCTTTTTCATTTTCATCAGAAATCAACTTTGGAATACTCAGATTTTCGTTTTATTTTCTCACATGCAGTAACTAATTTGGTCTTATTTCATAATAATTCTTTTGAACAAAATGAATTTTCCGTCAGAATCATTTTTTTCTGAATTCCTTCAGTTCAGTTGGTCTTCTTTCTTCATAATTCTTTTAAATTACAGTTCATATATGGGTTTTCCATTAAAATTAACTTTCTGGTTTCTTCATTTAGTCTTATATTGTTGAATTTTCTTCACCTCCTTCATTTTGAAATTATTTTCACTTGCAGTGTGACGTTAAAGATCTGCAGCTACTTATACCAAAATTGAGCAAAGGGTATGTCCGTTATTGCTTTCGTACGACCTTCATTTCAATTTTTGTGTACATTAGATTCTTCTATAATTTCGTTAAACTATTAAATGCCCTGTCTTTTATGGGTGAACTAATTTGTTGTTCTTATGTTTCGAGTTTTGTAAAACTTAGCTATCTTATATGGCTGACTCTAAATATTTTGTTATCTCCATTGATTAATTTTGTAGCAAAATTTTATGCTTTCAGAGTCAAAACATAACTTTCATCTTGTTCGATTCTTTTGTGCTACTGTCACCAGGTAATTGGTGTGAAGTATATGAGGTTGATTCTTTGTATGTATGTGTCTTATGTTTTAATTATTAATATGTAGTTGTTCTTTTCAGAGTTTGAGATATTGTTTAGTTGCTAGTTTGTCTCGAACCTTCAGTATAATGTGTGTTATGATAATTATCCCATTCATTGTATTCTTATGAATTTTTTATAATAGTATCTTCATTTTTCTTTATTCTTATTCTGAGGGATAAAATCAGTGATTAATCACCGTCAAAATCTTGCTTTGTTCATATATCATATTCTCAAAATTGTGATGTTTGATGTCGTCTTTGTTGAGTGAATAACTTAATAATTTAATTGTATCTTTTAATGAGTTGAGATCTCTTGTTTAGTTGGTAGTTCTGTCATCGACCTTCAGTTATATATGTGTGTATGATCATATCCATTCATTGTATTCTTATGAATTTTTTATAATAGTATCTTCATTTTTTTATCTTCCTCTGAGGTCGATAAAATCGTGATTATCACGCAAAATCTTGCTTTGGTTCTATATCATATCTCAAAACTGCGATGTTTGATTGAGTCGTCTTTGTGAGTGAATAACTTAATAATTAATTGTATCTTTTCAGATTGAGATCTTTGTTTAGTTGTAGTTCTGCATCTGACTCAGTAATATGGTGTATGATAATATACCTCATGTATTCTTATGAATTTTTTATAATAGTATCTTCATTTTTTTAATTCTTATTCTGAGGGATAAAATCAGTGATTAATCACCGTCAAAATCTTGCTTTGTTCATATATCATATTCTCAAAACTGCGATGTTTGATGTCGTCTTTGTTGAGTGAATAACTTAATAATTTAATTGTATCTTTTAATGAGTTGAGATCTCTTGTTTAGTTGGTTAGTTGTCACGACCTTCGTTACTATATCTGTGTAGATCATGCCATTCATTGATCTTATGCTTTTTTATAAGAGATCTTCATTTTTTTTTATTCTTATTCTGGGGATAAAATCAGTGATTAATCACCGTCAAAATCTTGAGTTGTCATAATCAATCTCCAAAACTGACGATGATTTGAGGCGTCTCTTGTGTGAGTGAATAACTTTCAAGCTCTCTTCTGTTATTAATCACACATTAACAAACTTGGTTAGTATTTCAGTATGATTTGCTGGAACACATTGACATCCATATCAATAATTTGACCACATAATATTCTATAAAAGCAACTCGAATTTTAAGGATTATAATACTTTATGTTTTGCTCATAAATTTGGCGTCTCACAAACAGACTTATAGAGTTTTTAATTATAAGGATAGTTAAACTCACTGCTAGTTACAGTTATACCATATAGCTGGAATGTTTCGACACTAATTATGTCGTTACATGTTAAGTTCTTCGCACAAAGAAGAGCTACGGTTGTGGTTACCATGTAGATCCTGTTATATGCCGGTTGTTTTCATTTGTTACCTCCAAATGAATGTCTTGTTCCCAAATGCTATGTTTTATACACCAAGCGTTACATCATCTTACTTTAATGATAATTCGTGTTTGTTGATTAAAAACTAATTTGGGATAGGGGATAAGGTTTATGGAAATTGGCATCTGTAGTATTTGAGTAAGTTTGCAAAGATGATAAATATGCTCAAGGAATCACTCATAGTTCAGTGATCGTTGAAGATATTAACTCTACAACTCCACAACGAATCAATACGTTTTAAATATCTTCTCATCTCACTAATTGCATACATGTAGTATGTGAATCAAGAAGATCCTATCTTCTTTCTAGGTAATAGACAAAAGATGAAGCTTAGTCAAAAGTGTTAAAACTTTCAAGCAATATAATTATTAATCATAATTTAACAGGAACAACAATTGTGAACAAGAATCAAGTAGAAAAAGAGTACATGTTTCGTTCATCAGTTTTTTTCATGAGAAATGAATCATGTGGAGAATTGCTCAGAATTATTGTGGACCAAAAAATAATATAACCACCACGGAAAAACAGGGGAGCATGAATTATGTTCCAGAGGCATCAAAAATCCAATCGCCCACAAACATATCAAGGTGGCGCTGTGTAGGAGCATAGGAAATGCAATGCAAAGACATGATCAAAGTCCTAGTAAGTTACCAACTGATTTTTTCTTTAATGAAAAATACCTAAATGCAGAACTGACAAAATCCTAAAGTGACTTGTATTTTCTTATCTTAGCCGTTCTTTTACTGTCTTTGTAAGCATATACTTTTGGTAGGTCGTATTTTATGTGCTTGTCCATAGAGAGAATTATTTCAAATAATAATAATAGTAACCACCAATGTCTCAATATGTTATGACAAACTTTCAAGATCACTTCCAAATAAATGGAGAAAAAACAATGCTAGCATCAAGCTAAAAGGTGCTCTTACCGATTCCCATGCATTCCACAGGAACCCATCAAGATCAGTCGATCAAAAAACCTTCATGCTCCTGTGATGAGAATAATTCAATTCGTATCAGTTTCTCTAAGACAATAAGCTAAGCAATGTCACAACGACCATGGGCTCATCTGTTACAACAAACAATACAAGCAAAGTATCAATAAAGCCCCAAAAACTGACAAAAGAAAAGATCAACAGCCATAGGATCAATGATGTATGCCAAATAAAAAATACTTCAAGAAGATTGAGCATGTAGGTGTAGCAAAAACCTCGGGATGCTGTATGCAGCTAGATGATCCAACAAATGAGCTACTAGACAGGACAAAACCACCAAAACGAAAAGACCGCACTGTATACAGCCCACTATAATCGGAGATGATACTTCATTCCGCTCAGGACTATCTTGGAGAGTCCTTCTTTCCAATCTATAACTATAGTATGGCCGCGCGATTTAATTATTTCGCTTGACCAAGTATGTGTGATGTTTTGATTTTTCCACTTTTTATATTAACACAGTAAGTTTTGCTTTCTCCCATCTCTTTTTGGCTGGTGTGTTGTGTATTTTCAACATTGTTGGTTCCCTTCATTAGATTGGGCTCTACATACTTGTTAAAAAAAAATTAATTTGAGTTTGTTGGTGATGTTCTAGTTGCTTTTGCTTAGGAGAAGTTTTGTTGTTCATTTGTCATTGCCAAATGTTGCGTTCAATATTTTGTTGTCACATTTGAGTAATTCATTGGCCCCCTTTTTTATTTTTTTCTGTTCATATGGAATTTTGGTGCAAATTAAAGGGGGAACAAATTCAGAACAATTCGATTCCTAGGAATCAACTTTTGGTTAGCTTGGCGTTATCAATTAAAGAGTGGTGGAGTAGGGATGGCCATAACATCGGAAAGACTGACCGGGAAAGTGATAATTAGGAGTGAGTATCAAAGCCCTATCATTCTAGACTTTTAGTTTATTGAATAACAAGGTAATCGCTGCATTTTGGATGGGAAATTGAATGATATTGGATAGGGTAAAGTAAACTAATGAGGACCTAAGTTGAAACTTGAGTGAAGTGTAGTCATGTTGCAATTTAATTAGCTGACCAAAGTCTGTGGCTTGAGTTCCACTTTATAGATTGCTGGTTTTTATTCTTAGTCTTGCCCTGAATGTTTTTCTCACCCCTTCTATTATAGGTTCGCTGATGTCAAGAAGTCGTGGGACACGTTCAAAGTAGCGCTGACTTCGGAGCGCTTCACTGGACGCTTATGTTATTTCCAGGGCTTTCAAATGTATGATCAATATCCCTATTCACATGGTGTACGCATTAGGGCTACCTTTGGCGTGGTGGAGTGGTTCAGCTAAATCTGCCCAAAGGATATCTGATCTCAAGGTTTAGGGGCTACTTGTTTGCGTTTTCTATTTATAAATTACATTTTGATTGCATGTTCATTTGACAGGCCAGTGACGTCCTAGCCGTAGAGCTTTACAGAAGGATGCAGACTTGCTGTGCTGGGGAAATAGGCAGGCCTTGTCCTGGTGAACGTTAAGAATGATATCTCTCGTTGCGATTCAATAATAGAACTTTCTTCTTGAACTTGCGCAAAAAAACGTATGTGCATTTGGGTCTGGTGTTGTGCACTAATTTCAGAAGTAATATGCATCTATATTCCATGCGAGTAGGGACTAATGTTAAAGCCAAGGAATTGTCTTGAAGTTTTCATATATCGTTCCCGGACTTGGGAAAATTTCCATCATTACGGAAGGTGGAATTTTTCAATTCTTAATATTTATCTGCATTCAGACAAGTTCACATGCCTACGGGGCAATCTCTTTTCCCCTTTAGATGATTGGATAGAATCTTTATACCTCTTCCTTCTTTCTGACATTGTAGGTTAAGTCTTTTGATTGCTAACGATGTAGTATACAGATGCGGTTCCTATGTTTGAGCCCGTCAAAGACTTGAGGAGAAGCTGGCTCAGTGATTAGAAGATACTATCAATTGATTGGTATAGGGACCACGTCATAAGAACCACAATGCGGCATCAGGAGGGTATTTATGAATGATGCATTAGGCGATCTAAAAAGTTCACCATTTGGGATAGCTCATGGTTGGTGTGCACAGGTTAATGGTTGGTTATTCTGATTCTGGAAAAGATGCTGGTCGTTTCATGCTTGCATAGAGCTTACAAAGCTCAGAAGATGTCTGTAGCTGCAGGTAATGAATATGGAATAAAAAGAACTCTATTCCATGACGCGGTGGAAGCATGGCCGTGGTGGTGGGTCTACATACCTTGCCAATTCAATCCAGCACCTTGGATCTGTTATGGTTAGTTTCCAGTAAAACTGTCTTGAAGTTCCTCAATACATGCTATGTACTGAAGGAATGTTTAATTATATAATGGGTGCTTGATTAAGACTCAGGTTTGTGCATAACCATTTATAGTTCCTAGTCACCATTGTCGGTAATAACTGGCTACTCCATCTAATGTCAGACAATGGGAGTATAGCATGGAGAGGAATTGGTTTTACTAAAGAATTCTAATATTTCCATAATTATCCGGGAGCGAAAGACAGACGTGTATGTGTTCACACCCTATTTTAGAATTCATGGATTGTACCACAAATTTTAGTCCACCTTGTTGCTTCCTCCTTTGTCTAAGTCATTTTTTAACTTCGATCTTGACAATCACAATATGTCTCTAACTATATGCATAACAAAATTTGACTCTAGATAATAAAAAATATGGCACAACATGTGGACATAAGTTTGCTGATTCCTTAAAACTAAGTTTTGATCTTCTTTGCTATCAGATAAAGCTTGAATCACCTCCCGCAAATGCACTAAGAATTTTTTAAGTGATTGCTGAAATCTCAGGGTTCTCTTAGATCTACGACAAGGAGAAGAAACGGTGCCAGGAGAAATTCGAATTTACCCCAAATGGCTGTCGGCAGCTAGAGACATTACACTACAGCTGTTCACTTGCACTTTAGTCCCCACAGCCTCGATCAGGGAAACAAGAATGGCGTAATTTGATGGATGACATATCCAATTTGAGCTGCAGGAGTTTTAGAAGCCACCAATATATGTAAACCCTGAGTTCCATTACTTACTTCTACGAAGCAACACCTCAGGATGAGCTAGGATATCTCACATTGGTACGTCCAAACAAGGAGAAAGAGTTCGGTGGGAGGCATCGGTCAATCTCAGTTGGCAATTCCAGGATATTTGATAATGGACAAGACATTAGTACATCGACGAAAAGGGCCGAGGGCAGGTGACACAGGGCCTATGAGATTGTGAAAAAATTAATGTATGAAACGTTGAATCAAATAACAACACCCTAGGCTAAATTGTTTGAGTATCATTCCAGAAAATAGAACTCAAATATTTACACCATATATATGGTTGACAAGTAAACATTTCGAGTTCGTGTAATGTACAAAGGGGATGCTTTTGCTTTCTGACATATATGTGAAATATGATCATCTTCTTATTGCAATGATATGATCACCACTTTTAAGTCAATAATGGGAAAAAATCAGATATTTTAGTAATGACTAATTTTTTGAAATAATGGTCCTTTAATATTGTCGTGCTTTGCACGGCCATGCTCTATCTAGTTTTATAAGAAATCGTCAATCTTAATTAAAATAAAATATACAATATTGATAATGTTTATCCTCAAATTACTCATGAAACTTTATGAGAAAAGTATCAAATTTTTTTAAGTTTTTTCTTTTTTTATAGTATCAAAAAAATAGTCTTTTTTATTTACCATTGGTTTAGCATTTGTATTACTTTTTGTTGTCTTTGACATAAAGGGATAAATATAAAAAGTCTATTTATGTGATCAAGTATTGAATGAAACAAGAATTTTTTTTTATTGATGAAGAAGAAAAAAATAAATATATAGATATTGTAGATAATATATATATTTATAGCAGATATAGTATATTAGTATTATGTTGATTTAAAATTTATATATTTAAGATTTAAGATCATAATCGACAATATAGTTAATTTAGTAAAAACAGAAAGAAGAAGCTATAATTAGTGTTCCAAGGGGCACTTTTAATCCCTTTTAAAGTATTTAAATTATCGATTACTTAATATTTTTTACTTACGTGTTTATTTGATATTCATAATATTTTCTATATTTATTATGATTAAAGATATTTTCTTATGAAGTAGGTGAAGCTTTGCATTTGTTATATTATAGTTATCTAAAATTTGACCCAAAATAGCAAAGAAAAAAAAGTGTACTGCACCAGCCGGGAATCGAACCCGGGTCTGTACCGTGGCAGGGTACTATTCTACCACTAGACCACTGGTGCAACTTGTTAACGCTATCTCATGTAATTTATATTAATATAAATCTGTATATTCTCCAAATTCACAGATTGCCATATGAAAAGATATAGATGAGTGTAGAGAAGACGCCGGAATAATTTCAGTTGAACGGCGAATCGACTGCTTCGAAGCTCTATTCGGTTCACATAAGTTCTACTTCCAAGTCAGGTCACCTTGATTTCTCTCTTTCTTAATTCGTTTTGTCTCTGCGCCTTTCTCAGCTAATTTGTGAATTTTCGAAATTTTTCTCTCTCAAAATCTGTTTACTTTTTTATATCTGGATTGTTTCTCTGTTTAATTTAGTATCCTAGTTCAAAAAAACAAGGAAGATATGAGAAAAAACTAAATTAAGATTATTTTTTTTATTTTGATTGGTACAATTTACATAACTGATGCAAATAATTTGAGATTTGAAACTTGTAGTTGCTTGTTGGGTGTTAATACATATATGGAGATAATATGTCAAATGGTTACTCAACTTAGGGTAGTTTATCCCGTTACAATAATATCTCAGATAGTTACTCAATGTAGGGTAGTTCACTTGTTGACGATAATATTCTAAGGGGGGTGAACTGATCTTGCGATGGAAAATCATTTACTAGAATTACTGGGAGAAGGATTCATGTCAGAGATAATGTAACATGTCTTAATATGAATTGCAATTCATTTGAGCCAGAGTAACTCGTGGAGAAATTAGTTTAAAATCCTGAATTTATGATACAATGTGTATCATTTTCGACGTTCTCTATTTTATTCTCTAGCCATGTTACGTTATGAAGTTTTGGGTCTTGTGTTTACAGGAAGAAAATGTCTCTCCTCAGCTCATCATTCTTAGTTTCAGCACCTTGTAAGAGTATATCTTCGTCCAAGACAATTTTAGGGGAATCCCAGCTCTTCCTCTCCACCAAGTTTTCTTCCCTTAGTCTAACCACTACCACCACCACAATAACCAATTTTCCTTACAGAAAGTTAATAATTAGGATGGGTGGTGGTCCAAGAACGTATCCTGGAGGTGTCTCAAAGTGGCAGTGGAAGCGTATGCAAGCTAAGAAGTCTAAGCAGCTCCTTAAGGCCCGATTGGCTCGGGAACGCCAAATTTATGAGATGAGGAAGCGGGCTGAGCTGAAAGCTGCTGTCTCTGAGCTTGAGAGGCCTTGGGAAGTGGTTGAAAAGGCACCTACTTTATTCTCTGTGAGTGCTGATGAGCATTTGAGAGTCTTGGCAGATCGGTTTCAAAAGCCTGGAGGGTTTGATATGTGGTCTGACAAAGATGGGCCAGAATTGTTCAAGCCTGAAGATGGATTACCCTCAGCAAGATTTTTCCCTAAGGGGGTTGTTCATAGCATTAAACCCTACGGAAATGTTGAGAATACTGATCGTGGTTCTGATGAGTCCTCAAATTTGGGTTCAGATTCTCAAAGTGGAAGTGATAGATTAGTTCATGCTCAAATACAGGCGGAGTTAGCAAAGAAAGAGGTAGAAAGTGATAAGAAGGTGAGAATGAAGAGTACTAGAAATGAGCAGAAAAATTCAACAAAACTAAGAAGTGGATCCAATAGAGAAGGAAATGAGGGTTTAGTTTCTAATAATGTGTCGAAAGATGGAAACAGTCGCACGGGCATGCAGAATAAGTTCAGGAAGAGCACAAATCAGAGGAAGTTGTCTGTCCATGCTGAAAAATTTAATTCAGCGGAAGCTGGGAAGTCTAGAGTAAAGAATAAGGGTCATATCGCAGTTGATAGTGAAGGAAAGCATGGAAGGTTTAATCTGGTAGACATGTTTGATGATTCAGATTCTCCAGTGTTTGAATTGAGTCTGCTAAACGATGGGAGTTATGAGCTTCAACCAGACAATCAAGAGTTCTGATGTAGACAAGCTCAAATTTGGTAGAGAGAATATGTAAATCATCCTTGTTCATATATACACTTTTGCATCTTTAACAGTTACTCATTAGATCCACATCGGAAATTAAAAAGAACTTCGAGTTCAGCACGTGAAGTGTGAACTGGGGATGTGATGAAGCTTTTGTAGGATTCAAAAGGATTTACAACTTATTATGAATTTGATCTTACATTTGCTTATGATTGCCCATAGAATCCCTGATTACTATCCTCGCCTTTCCCTCAAGGGTGTGATGAGGGAAGATAATAATTTGCTACTTTCGTATCTTCTACTATTAGTTTCCAGTAATTCGAGCTTGCTGTGAACCTTCCATTTGGTGAATGGTATCCCACATCCAGGCTTTCCTGTATGGAATAGAGATGAAGATTTGAGACCTCAATTTGTTTTGGGTAAGTCAGTATAATATATAACAGTTTGCTTTCAGATGACTTCATGTTATTCTCTACTTGGAAGTTAATATGTTTTTGTTAACTAGGAAGTTCTTCAATTTGATTGATTGAGTACTGAAATGATTATTTCAATTTCATTGTCTAATGTCGAGGTTGTTTAGTTCAAAACTGAGTACTGAGTTGCATAACTCATTGGTTCACATTATGTGGACGCAGAAGAAGAATGCTAAATGAGTGCTATTTCACCAGTCGACAAATCACTAGACTCTTGGTTCCGTGATTGTTTCTCTTTTGGTAAGTAACATTTTGTTTACCAAATAGCAATATCTACAAGAACCAAACTCAAAGTAAGTCTGCAGTGGACAGTGCCCAAAGCCAAACACTGCAATCACTTCATCCTCCTCACAACTAGTTAGCAACAACTAAGGATAAAAATTAAGAGTCTTAACTTTCTTCCTTGTTTTGGACTGCTTATTCCTCTACACACTACATCCTGGATTACTTGTCTAGCTATCATCACTGCTGACCTGAGTCCCTTGGGAAAGTGTAGTATTTCGTTTCAGCCAGACCTAATAAAGGCATCTTAGCAAGCACCATTTTATATAGTTCAACTCCTGCACTTCTTCCTGTCATAACCATCTAAGCCATGTCGATTCCCCCAGCCAGTTTAGTTCCGGCTTGTGGATTCCTGTTATTGTAGCAACTTATTCTGGATTTCAGCAGTCACAGAAGATTAAAAGAGCAGTCTATAGTTTCTGGTTCTGTGTTGCAGAGTGGGCAAGGCGTAAGTGATCCCCCATTTTGCAAGTCTATCCCCAGTGGATGATTTTCTACGTGCAGCTAGGTTAAAAAACAAAGTGCCACGAAGGAGATCCCAAGTTGTTACAAACCAATTTCCTGCGGGAACTCCCCTCTCATCACTTGATATTACTTCTTGATTGAGGAGGAAGTCCAGTGTAGCCATTGATTCATACTCAGTCCTATATCTTCAATGTATAATCTTGTTTTGATGATTTTCCAAACAATCCAAGTTTAGCTTCAATTATGATGCCCATCTTTCCATAGCACTCATGTACCCACTGTATCCAAAGTTGATCCTTCTTCTTGCATAGGTTTCATAACAACTTGCATATGGCTGCTTATTCCATATATAAACATCCAACACATTGAACCCTCCTGCAATAGTGGAACAACAAATTTTATGCCATGCTAACTATTTTTAACATCTCAACACCTCTTGTCCAATGAATTCTTCTACTGTACATTTTTATTTATGACTGTGGTGTCTGGGCCAACTCTCGTGCACCTCGACTATTCCACTTGACATCTGCAACCTCCCACCAGCAACAGGTACCACCAGGTAACTTTGTCCATCAAAGTTAGGACATATGGGGAGTCTCGGGTTCAAAACTTCCTGCATGCTTGAGAAGCTATGAACTTCTAGCATAGGATAGGTGCTTTGCAGTCTTAGGAGTTGATTCTTCCAACCATTTTCTCAAGTATAGGTTGAGACTGGACAATGAATATTCTTTTACACTCAAAAGGTACTCCCAAGTACTTGACAGGGAGTTCTTCCTTAGAACCAACAAGCACCTGTAATATCTGATGTAGCCAACACCTCCAAAATAGATAGAGCTTTTCAACAACATAAACCTTATGCTTACTTTCTAGGATAGAGCCGTTATTTCAGATAAATGACATTCACTTGTATAGAAAATATCAAATAATTATATTAAGACTATTTTACTGGTAATCCTCAATCTTTGTAACTTTTCATTTTTATCTTGACTTGAGACTTTATAGGTGACAGAAAATTGTCAAGAAAATATAATTCCAGTTGAGCAATTTTGCCATGAGTCAAAGTTTGGCCAAATCTTATAATGTTGTTAGGAAAATGCCCCATTCTACACATAGACCCCTAATGGCAGAAGTCTCTCTTTAATCTGTTAGGACGTTTGATAGTTGATTAGAGTCATATAGGTATCCGTAATACAAAAAATTAATTATGGAACAGTTTATGTATTATTTTATGTTGGAATTAGTGATTCAAGACTACTAGTCGTTTGGTTGGGAACAAGTTATCTCAGGATTAGTTATCCTGGGATAGCTTATCCCACCATATATATGGGATAAACTTATTCCATAACTATGATATGAATTGGTGGGATAACTTATCCAAACATGACAACCAAACAAGATACAAAAACTCTAGTTCCATCACTATTTTTCTTTATCTCTCATACCAAACGATCTCATATTATCATGTATTAGTTATTTCATCTTCTATCATGTATAACAACAATATAGAATTCTTCATAACTTATATTATACAAATTAATTATATAGTTTCTAAATTGCAAATCAAATAACGTATTACGTGCGTTGAATATCATATTTATAACAAAGAATGCTATCAAATATGATATTACATATACAATATTTAATATAGTAACATTTTAGCTTCTAATCAATTACCAAACAACTAATGTACTAGATAGGCTGCTTTCTACTTGACATAAAAAAAAGGTTTAAAGGATTTGATTCTTGATATGACAAACAAAGATTACTAGAAGTCGAATCTTGCTTAGAACAATAATAAAAAAGGCTAAATTAAATGAATTATGTTCTTTTATACCTATGTTTGAAAAATATTTTAATTAAGTTACTTTAAAAGAAAATTTTCAATTTAAAGAATAAGTTGAATGATCTTTTTTGATTCCATCTATCACCAATGATAAATCACAAATAAAGTGACACATATAAAAGTATCAGGTGTATATAAAAGATGTTCTTAAAGTTATTAATAGTCTGAGACGAAACTAATAATCTGCACCAAATTTAATAACGTCTTCGATACTTCTATCTTTCTTTTTCTTTTAATGCAGTGGATCAACCAAAATGAATCATCAAATAAGATAAATGAGAAAATATATTCTTATTTTTCAAAAATTTCATCTTTACAACAAGATCTTGAAGATTTCCTCTCAATAATTAATCAAATTTATATCTTTTTGTCTCACTAATCACTAACATTTACACCTTAAAAGCAAACAGTTAATCAACCGCATTAACCTTCTAAATTGTGATTATTTAAAACAAAGTTTTAAAGATGTATACTTTAGAAGTATAAAGTTTTCAACTAGTTGTTAGATGTTATATATATTTCGATCATATTAATAAATTAGTTGATCCAACTATACATATTCGTAAAATTTCCATAAATTAAAATATGCAGAAATAAGATTGGGTATCTTATCTAGTGATAGCAGTGGATTTCATCAAAGTAAGATATTAAGGAGAACCTAATATATTCCCACTATAAGGTGATAAGCAACTTAAGACATTTTCTAATTTTAGTAAATTGAAGTTAATCATGATTCCATTAATTTTTAAAATGTTGGTGATAATCATACATAAAAATCTAGATTAAAGGCAAAAAAAATATTATAAGTGTATAGTACTTTCATGTAGTATCTTCTTAGTTTTTATTAACATTACAAAACAATTCCTATCCACTATGATTAGTTATAGAGTTATACTGGCAGAAAAATACATAAGTATTTTCAATCTATGTTGAAAATTTTAGATACACACTTATATTATATTAAGGTGCGATTATCCTTCGAATTTATTTTTATAAATAATTTTGTATCCCTTTTTGGCCTAAGTGGCACTAACTTGAAAAAAATGTAAACAGCTAGGCCACAAGATAGTGGCCACGTACGGTCGAAAAGGGTAATAGTGGTTAGAAAATTATTTTAAAAATAAGTTGCAGGGATATATATAGGCATTTAGTATAATATAAGCGTTCTGTCATCTGAAATTTCGGGCTATGTTGGGGGATCCGTGTACATTTTCCATATATTGCTTAATTTTTTTATTTTTATTTTATAATTGTGGTAATTTGAATACGCTTTTGCACACCTCTCATATTGGCCAGAGTAATTGGTTAGTTTGCCACATCCCACCAATAACAGGTGGATATATAGGTTTTATGATTAAAAAAATCTTATAATCATGCTCGATATAAGAATATATATATATAATATATATTATTATATATATATATATTATATATATATATATATATATATATTTATATTTATATATTATTGATTGCTACTGATAATTTGATTGAGAAATGTTGTGACCAAATCTAAAATGTTCAAAGCCTTAACCACAAATTACAACATCAATGTTCTAAATTATGACTTCTAAACAAAGTGGAATTTGCTTAATTATATATATTTAACATGAGCTATCTATCAATAAGGGTTGTGGTGGAGTGATAAGTACTCCTACATTCTTAATTAAACAGCCTCGGGTTTGAGCCTCATTGGATATGAAATTGCCTTTGTTAAAACATGTTTTACCCTCCTATGTGGGATTTTCAATGCAAATTCAAATATAATCGAGCTCCAACATAAATATCAAACACTAAGTAAAAACTAAAAAAAGAACACAATCTTCATTTTGAGTGACAATCTTCTTTTTGAGTTGAAATTTCTCATTAAAAGTTAAATAACTCTTCAACCCTTTTAAGAACTTAAAAGAAAATGTGAATAGACACATTTCATAAAAATAATAACAATGATAATATATATTCGTATTTAATAAAGTTATTAATAATAATATAAATCAATAAAACTACGTAAAACATTGTCCATTCAAATGAATGGTCCCACAAATGTGAATCTTGAATCTTAATAAAACAATCTATTATTTTCAATCAATTTTATGTGATATTGCTTAATTTAATGCGAATTTTAAATTAAAAAAACTTTTAAAATTTATGATATATAAAATAATCTTCAAAATATTTATATGACTTTAAATTATTTTATTAAAATTACGATATGTAAGTTAGAATTCTTTTGTTCCTTAAACAATTTGCATTGTACGTTAATACTTACGTCCACAATACTTACATCCACAAGAAGAAAGAAGTAAAAGAATACACATAACACAATATCAAGAATACACAATTGAGTGTTTACTGTTAGTTCTATTCCTACTAATTTTCAAATTTATTCTGATTGTTTAGTTATAAAATTTTATTTTTTTCCCCCAGTATTTGTAGCAAGAAGTTTATGAGATAATATTTCCAAAAAAAAAAACAATGAGAATGACCCCGGATTTGAACTAACAAAAAATTTAATTGGCTGAAGCATATCATCACATTAGATAGGGTTATAAAACTGAATATAATTATCTTCATATTATAATCGCATTTTTTATTTCCTCTATCATATTTTTTTTTAAAATCAAATTTAATACATACATAATTCCTTAAATTTATCGGTAAATATTTTTTAGACACTTAAATTATGGTTGTCTCAATTGATCAACTGAACACATGATAAAGTGTTTCTATTAAAAACTAACTTCAATTTAAATTTTAGAAAAACTTTTACATCGCGTATTCACAAATTTATTACATAAATAAATTAACCTAATAAAATTATTATCTTTTTTATATACACGTCAACTTCATATTCTTTTATATATCAAATGTCTTCTTCATTTAAACTGTTTAAAAAATTATATCACGATATATTTCAATGTATCTAGTTTGGCAAAAAACATTTTGTACGAACATAATTCAAGGTTGACCTTAAACTTATCTATGTCAATCACACCGTCCTCTATATGTGTATGTCCCTATTATATAACAAATAATTATTATCCATGTCAATATTTATATTAAATTGATAAATTCAAAAAAAAAATCATTTGATTATTATTTACTACTATTTAAGTGAAGTATTTTATATTTAAATTTATAACTATTAGATGTATTTTAAAAAAATTAATTTTATAAATATTGAATATAAATAAGTGTTTGTTATCTTGATAAGAAGATGTAATAGAATTAATTGACATCGAGTATCACGAATATGCTTGCACAACTAGAAATAAATTAATTTTGTAGCTAGCTAGTTAGGTCTTCTTTGAATTTCATATCATTGTTAAAGTTTAAGAATGTTTGAACGATAATCAGATGTGAACGCATTTAAAATTTGAAATTGATCACTTTAATCAATATTTATATATAATTATTAGTGAATTTAATTTATAAACTCATAAAAATTATTAAATCTGAGTTTATAAATTAAATTCACACAAACTCATTTATTATATACATTAATTATATATAGTAAATTTGTCATTAATGGCTAGATGCATGGATGGAATATAATTTAAACTTATCATATTTGGATGTGATATAATATAAGTAAACTATTTAGGGATATATCACTTCTTAATAAGAGAGAATCAAATTCTTATATATACTCATGCATCACATTCCATTGACTTTTGTACACCATGGATGAAGATATTTTAGCCACCTTAGTGGTGGTAATTTAGACCTTAAACACTCCTAATTTTATATTTAAATTTATATCAAATATTAGTTAATTTAATCTGAATCAATTTTGACTGAAATTATTATAACGATATCAAATTTTATGAAAGATATTTGAACCCTCTACAATATTTACTAGTGTATTTTAAAGATATATATGTGTCCATGTGGACACGTTACTATTTATAATAATACAATATTAATTTATGATGTCCACGTGAGCATATATATATACCTTTAAATACACTATTAAAATTCCCTGGAGTTAGATTTTCCCCCCCCCGTGAAGGGAGTAAAAAGGTGCATTTAAAAATTCGATTTACAAGAATTTCATATATATTTAAAAAAAAATCTCAATTAAATATTTGAACACATTATAAAATGATCAGATCATTCTATTAGATATATTCAATTCAAATTTGAGTTTATTCATTTGCAAGTGTTCTCAAATAACGATCATTAGATTTATAAATTAATTTAATATATGTCACCTTTTTTAATTGTATAAATTAATTTTAATAAATCGTAAAATCTCATGCATGTGTCAATTACAGATGACAATTAAAGAAAGATAATATGTTTTACAAAATTTGTAAGGTACTTAATTATTTGATCCGTCGAGAGCACAATTGTGTCATTTGTGAAAGTACAAAATATGGAATAAAAATAATATAGAAATGTCATTTGCTTTTTTTATTATACTTTTTGATCGAAAATAATTTTTTTATATATATTTACTAGTAAAAACGTAACGGAGCATATATAAGATGTATAAATTGAGGATTAATGCATAAGTACCCTTAACTAGCCCAAAAATCCCAGCACACACTTCTACTCTACTAAGGTCCTATTACCCACGAACTGATTTTTTTTATAAGTAATTTTCACCCCTTTTTAGTCTACGTGGGCACTAGTTTGAAAAAAAACAAAAGTCAACCATCGTTGGTCCCAACAAGAAGTGCCACGTAGGTCGAAAAGGGGTATAGGTCGAAAAGGGGTAATAAATTATTAATAAAATAAAGTGCATGGGGGGTAATAGGGACCTAGTATGTAGTATGAAATGTGTCTCTGAGATTTCGAGTCTAGTTAGTAGAGGGGGGATACCTTGGGCATTATCCCTATATAAATTTTATCCAAAATCTAATTCAGATCTGTTAGTACTTGTGAGTACATAGAGATTTTCATCTTAAAGGATTCCAACTCATTACTTTTATTCTTCAATTTAACTATTTACTATTTTAAGATATTCTTTTACTATTATAAATACATATTTGAAGACTATTATGAAGGATCTTAGGCAATTAATTGATGATATTACGAATATAAAAAACCTTTTAATGAAGAATTTATATTCTTATCAAGAAATATTTTATTTTTAGGTTTCGAATCAGAATTTTTCCTTTTAATCTTATTAAGAAAATCTTTATCATTTTATAACACGTAATATTATATCAGTAAAGTGTTTTTATGAAACCTTAATCCTTCAAAAAAGTAATAATCTACTCCATTAAGACCACACAAGTTCTTGTCTTATGCAAGCTAAACTACTAAATTAATTAATTAATATTTTTTCCTCTTAGCATTAACCTTCAGATATATTATTTTAATAAATACTAGCACCATATAAAATAATAATTAACCAAGATTCTGGTCTTTTAAGAAAATTTAAGCTAGAGATTTGAGCAGTAACAAACAAACGTTGAATATATTTTCTTCTTCAAAAAAATAGATATTAGTTCACCTTATTTAAATGTGAAGTAATTAATTAGCTTTGGTAACAAGTATAATTAATTAGATAGTGGTGTCTTTTTAAAAAGCAAATCTAAGCTATGGATTTAAACTACTACACTATTAAATGTAGCTGCCACGACCAGTAATAATTAAGTAGACAAATTCAAGAAGTGGCTAATTTTTCTTGATTATATAATGTTAGTATTGATCTAGTTGGTGCCTAAGATTGATTAATAGCCTTAATCATTATTATCGACGGATTCAAAATTTAAAATTTATGATCTCTGGTATTTTTAAATTAATTAATGTGTAATAATAACTGAGTTTATAATTAAACATTTAGTGATTTTAATTGATTTTTTTAAATTTATGATATCTTTTTATTAATAATAGCATTCATTTTATTTTACCTTTGTAAGATCGTCTCACTTAATATTATATTGTAAAGAAAAGTCAACTATAAATAAGCATCAGATTTAATAAAAGCAATTTAATAAATAAATGTAACAAATTTTTCTTTATTTCTTAAAATTTAAGCCATAAGATACCACATCTAAAACTTGTTGATATTGTTACCCCATTGTCTCATAACGTATGGTTTGTATTGTACTCTATTTTATGTGTATGGTAGATACAATGTTGGCTTTAAGATAGATTGTATTTGTTTTGGTTATTAAGTAAGATCTGAATTGTTTTGATTTGGATGATCGTACGGTTTGTATTGTAATTTATAAATTTACTAATTATCCTTTAATTATTCTAGGGTAAGAGGGTTCTCTAGGTTCCAAATAATTAAGGTAACGGATAAAATAGCATATTGAAATATTAGGTAAAGATATAATTGGAAAAAGAAATTAAGTGACAATTGGAAGACACCAAATTGGTTGTTCCATATAATAGAGATTTTCATTGTTACGTAATAACAAAATTTAACAATACAGTACAATACATTTTAAGTAACAATCAAAACAAATATTATAGGTATAATAACGATAAAATACTATACAATGATACAAACATAGTGTAACTAAAACGAAGAAAATACAAACTTTAAACAAATGCTATTAAGTTATTGTGAAATCATATTATCCATAATCTTCTTCATCCTTGTACCAAAACGGAAAATTATAAAAAGAGATATAAACTTGATGTGATTACTGAACACAGATTAATTATGTACATTTAGACGACAAAGAAGAAATTATGATTTAATGAAATTATATCAATTATTATATGAAAATCTTTGACAATATATCTCAAGTTGCCAACCAATAATTGTACTCTTTGTCAATATATGTTAACCTACTTGCATATGAATACTGTCCACATAGAGGCATGTTTCACTTTATTGAAAAATCACAAGTCAAACATATTCATGCAGGTCCACTTTATACAACTATATATTATAATTATTAGAAAAAAGGTCTGATATACCTATAAACTTTATTATTTGGAGCTGATATATCTTTTGTTATGAAAATAATTCATATATATTGTAATGACCCGCTAGGCTATCTGAAAACGTTATGTTTCTCCTTAAATAAAGGTCTTTCGAAAAATTTTAATGGAAATTGAATTATAATTTACTATGTTATTAAATGTGAATACAATTTTATAATTTATGAATATTCTATCCTAATAGCCCATGTTTTAAAAGTAATTTAGTGGGTTAATAATTTAGACTGTAAAAAATATAAGGAAGAAAAACAAAACTGGGGAGAAAAACTGTCGAAGCAGCGACAATCACGGAGAATTCCAAACTTACCAGCCCATATTCCAAGGATACAAACACAATTTGTATGTATATATAATGAATAGTTTTAAGGGATTATTATTTTAAAAAAAAATGGCTTTGAAAAAAAAAGAAAAGAAAATGGATTGATGAAACCTATGCTAACAATTTTTTTAGTGGAAAATTGTTAATGCTATTTATGCATGATGATTTGAACAATCCGCCAGCGAGACACCTTTCCGACTAATATAATAATTCAGGAATTAGGAATGGAAATATGCAGTAAAACAGCTTGTTTGAACACTTGATTGAGTTATGCGGTAATATGTGTACGGAAATTTAAGGTTGAGTTGAAAATATTATTAATAATATTATTAAAATTAAATAAAACTAAGGCATATAACTGATGCATCAAAAATAATATGATAATAATATCAATGATGGACCACGATTAAACAATCATTACGAGGATAACTTCAACTAAGTTGTTATGTGTGATATTATGCCGATTTTAGGGGTTTAATATTATTTTTTGGGGTTTAAAAATTGTTGGGATCGTCCTTATCGCTAAGAAGTATTAAGTAAGTTTGTGTGTATTCATAGATCTAGTGAAATATTTAGTCGACAAATAGTATTGTAGAATATCCATAGTTTATGATATTCAGAGAATTGAAACTTAGTCCTGGACGTGAGATTTGTAGAAAATTTAAAGGGGTTGACATGTTAATTGACAATGGGACATCAGAATTACAAACTTGATTATAAATTTGGGTGTATTTTTAGGTCAAGGTTAAACACATAAAAGTGTTGAGGGTGTTAGTTTTTGAAAACCTTATTGTGAATTCTACTTGAATAGATTAATTGGTCGTGAAGCTCAACGGAAAGGGAAGGCTCAAGCCCAAGGTAATTTATGCGATTGACAAGGCAAGTGGATTTCATAAATTCTTGTGAAGTGTATGAAATGTCGTTGTATTTCTTGTGTGGTATATGTTGGGAGTACGGGATTGGTGATGGGCTGAATTGTCCACATGATTAATTTCTATGATGAAATAAAAGATAACAAAAGGCAATGTGATTAATATTTTATGTGTGATGTGTTGAAAAAGTTTGATGGCTTGTTGATCATTGATGTGAGTCAGGTTGTGTGGTTGTGAACTGTGCACTGTTATGGAAAATGGTCATCTCCTCGTATTTGTGGTGAACATGTATTGCATTATTCTGGAGACATGGTTGGGGAAAGTGTATGGCATTGGAAAGAATGATAACAAAGAGATGACCATTTCAATGGACGTATCGCGCGCCGCGATGGATAATCTATTTCGAGGACCGTTATCGCGCGCCGCGATGGATTACTATATTTCGAGGGAGTATCGAGCGCCGCGAGGATACTATATTCGAGGGTACGTATCGCGCGCCGCGATGGATACTATATTTCGAAGGACGTATCGCGCGCCGCGAGGGATACTATATTTCGAGGACGTATCGCGGCGCCGCGATGGTTACTTTATGAGGTCGTGTCGTGCGCCGCGACAGGTGCCATGACAGATATGTCCCCCATGGTCCCGGACTGAGAGACAGCGGGGTGTGTATCACTAGGTAGAACATGCATCATTATTACTGGACATTGCATTCCATAACAGTGCACATACTATCATTAGTGAACTTGATATTTGTGTTTTGCTGAATTATCAGTGCATGCCTTTTTGTGAACTTGTGATTGTGAATATGAGATGTTATTGAGGATATATAATTGTTAAAGTGTTGTTGTGGAGGATATGTAATTGTAATAAATGTTTTGTTGTGAGCTTATACATATATGTTAAAATTGGAGCTCTTAGGTTGGCGTTGAATGGAAGGTTGTCGTTGTGGGGGTTCGGTTGGGGTGGTGTTAGGAGTGAGTACCCTGTATTTCATACCCTTCTAGCTTGTGTTTAGAGGATTACTGCTGAGTACTTGTGGTTTGGTACTCACCCCTTGCTACTACAATTTTTTTGTAGGTTATGAGCCTGGATTTTTATTGTACTTGTCATCTCTTCTCTTCCGAGGCGTTCTTGGAGATTTGTGAGGTAGCTGTTTTCCATTTCAGCAGACCACTGCATTCTCCTTAAATATGATCTTGTTCTGATTTCTAGAAACAAGCTCATTGAGACTTGAGTGTTCTTTTGCATCAATTGTATACTTTAGAGGCTTGTACACCGTGAACTACCAGGTTTTGGGGGTTTAAGAAGTTACTTATATTTATTTCCGCACTTCATGTAATGGTTGAGTTTTAGGATGAACTTGTCTTGGGTGGGATAAGAACGAGTGCCATCGCCCTATTTTTGGGTCGTGACAAATCCTTATCGTTATAACAAAGATGCTTACAGTATACCCCTTTGTGCCGTTACAAAATGGCTCACATAATATCCTTCATATTAACGGAAGTAAAAATTAGTTTTTCAATTAATTTTTTTTAAAAATTATTTCGGGTATATATTGATTCTTCTGCCAAAAATTTTAAGGTGGATTATTTCAATTTTTTTTTTTTATACATAAAAATATTTTAACTTCTTTTAGGTATAATAGATTATGAAGTTCTCAATTCTTATTTTATTTTTCTTTCATTCCTTGGCGTCCGTAAAGACAAAATTTTAAACTATTGGTTTTGTCTATAATATAATTTTATTTTTATATTTGAAGGAAAAAATTTGGTCATCACAATAAGTGTTACAAGGAATATTAGTGATGAAACATAAAATAAATTTGATTATCAAAATATAATTCTAAATTAGTGATGAAACAAAAAAAAAGTCAAAAAAATATGTTGACGAGGATTAAATTTTACTCATATGGAATTATAGGTTTTTAAAAAATTAGAATTTAAATTTTTTTTTTCATTTCCTTTTGAAGAAAAAATGGATATGTGAGTCATTATTTAGGGGGAATATAAAACCACGTTATAAACATGATTTATCAGCTCTAAATGACAAGTTGAGTGATATATCAGACCTGGTTTACTAATTAGTATTATCATATAATTATTATATTATTCCTGATAAAATCACTCTCCCCCCCCCCCCCCCCCCTCCCCCGCTCCCCCATATTAATGTGAGTTTTATGACACATCCAAACTCACAGGGCAATTTTTTTAGATTCACTATGTGTCAGCCCCATAATCGATTGTGAGAATATGATAATTTGTTGGGACAGCTAGCCCTAGAATATCGTAATACACTGGAACAGTCTTGATCGATTAAGAGTACTATACCTATAATTTATATGTAATTTCATTATTTTTTCATACAAAATTTTGTTCAAATACACGACATATATTACTAAAAATACTATCTTCACAACGTGTTCTTCACCTTGTACGATTACTATATATAAACAATTTCTACACCTAATAAAACATGTGAAAAATGATCTTTGAAGCTTGTTTTGTCAAAGTAAAACATTTAATTCCCATTATTACTTAATTAATTACGTCAACCAAATGAAAGATGGATTGCTACAACTCAACTAATATTGATTTTTTAGCTCCTCTTAATTTGGGGATTAAATCTGTGAAAATACATGTAGACTGATAAGTACTTATCTCTAGTAAATTTGGTCATAATAATTATAGGCTACATCAAGTTGCAACGATTTCCCACCAAAGAATGTGGTACAGTGGACGACGACTGTTCATTTCTTAATCAGAAATTTTGATTTTGAGTCTTAAATATGAATTTATTTTTTTATAAAAAGTGTTTTCCCCCAAATATAAGTTCATACAACATGAATTCAAATTATCAGATGCAATACAAAATTAAAAAAATAGGTTAAATACTCGCACCCCCCAGTTATCCTCTCCTACTTTTAGTCTAACATACACGCATGTTACCACTAGCTCACTAACACACTCTCCCGGTCCGGCCCCACTGTGGAATGTTACCATGATAGTTTTTTTTTTTTAGTGAAATGAATTTCTAAAAGGAGAATATCATTGATTGACAACAATATGGATGCTATTCCTCCTATAGTTAAAGGCTAATGATATAACTTTAATTTAGTGGAAATGAACTGTTTCCTTTTCTTTTAACTTTTAATTTGCTTAATCTCAATATAATCATTGACAAGAAATTTTATTTTACTTCAACATTATATTCTTTTTGTATAAGGAGTGTCTGGAAGCAACAATAAAGTTATCTTTATAATGTATATATTACAAATTTAAACTTTGAAAGCAGACACTAATATTATAATTATCAGGATAGACATCACTTAGAAGTTAGAGACCGGAGTTTCTCAAATTCTAATAATCGAAAATGTTTTGTCCATCAGACTGTCTTTTTTTTTTTTTAAATTCATTTGGCTCTTCTAATCTCAAAAGTCAACAGGGGATTTCTCCTCTCTATTTAAGGAGAATAAAAGCTGCCAACTTAACCAACAACAAATATCTTCTTTTATATTATCTTTTCACAAAATATTGAAAAGATGAATGTTGAGATGGATGAGATAAAGATTAATAAAACAACAGAAATTGATGAGCAAAAATGGGTGTATGATTCTTCTGTTGATTACAAAGGCAGAGTTCCTCTAAGAGCTTCAACTGGTGGCTGGAAGGCCTCTTTCTTGATTATTGGTAAGAAAAAATTTCATCTAATAAATGTCATTATAACATAAAAGTTTTCATTTTTTGGGTTTTAAAATCTCAATGATCATGAACAAAATGTATACAAATTCTGTTTTATTGTACAAAGTTTTTCTTAGTCCAAAATGGTTTCTGTGATGTTGGTGAGTATTGAAAATACAGTTGAACTTGTCTAAGTTATGATATACATGAATTTATCTTATATTTACTGACAGTATGACTGATTATTTTTACATAAAACGATGGAATTTGATCTGTTTTAAAAGATTATTCGTCTTATTTGTGATGTAACTTTTTTTCTTATTATAAAAGTTACCTTTTATCTTACTTGACACTTCTATTAAGTTAAATCATACTAAGATTAACATAACGAGGAGTGGTGAGTACATTTTTATCTTTAATTAAAGATTTTCGATTTGAGTCGTCATGAGTATAAAATCTCTTTGTTAAAAAGTATTTTACTCCTAGTATAAAACTTCCTGATTTAAATTTAAATTTAGTCAAACTCAAATATAAATACCAAACATCGAAACGAAAACCAAAAAAATTAGCATAAAAAGAATTTGCACCCACCACAAGACTTGATTAGTTAGTGGTTCCTCTGTCAATAAAAAGAATAATACCCTTTTAAGAAAAGTCACTAATTAATAAGAACCACTAAAAAGTTGTTATGATCACTGTAATTGTCCTAGATTCCATCTCCAACTGGACTAAAACCTAAGTGAGGTGTAAACAAGAAGCAACTATTTTTTGTTCTTATTATAAAAATGAATAAGCAAAACTAATTGCCACTAAGTATAGCTTTATGACAAAGCTTACCACCACAATTACATGTGATTTTGACTTGATTAAATATAACTTTTACCGTCCTAATTTATCAGACGTTGTTTGATTTGACTCGAAATTTGAGAAAGAAATAAAGACTTTTGAAACTTATAATCCAAAATAATTAAACTATAGATATTTAATCTGTTAATTGCTTTATTTTATGAAATTGGAGAAACTTATGATTTGTGTTAATTTTGAATGTAACAGCAATTGAATTCAGTGAGAGGTTGAGTTACTTTGGCATAGCCACAAGTTTGATCATTTACCTAACAAAGGTCATTCATCAAGACCTTAAAACTGCAGCAAAAAGTGTTAATTATTGGACAGGAGTTACTACTTTGATGCCACTGCTAGGAGGGTTTGTTGCTGATGCATATTTAGGCAGATTTTACACAGTTCTTGCTTCAACTATTGTCTATCTACTGGTAATTATCTCAGTTTTTATAGTAATCACATTTTGAGCTATACGTAGACTACGCTGCTCTGACTCTTCAAAAAAGTCAATCGGTACGTGTCAGATTCTAAAAAAATAGCATATTTTTAGTGAATCCAACATTGGTGCAATATCAAAAGTGAAGAGTTCGTGCAACATAGTTCACACCTAATAGACAACAAGTGTTATTTGAATTACTTAACACACTGAAAAAACTTGATTGTTGCTTCCTCTGTTTAATTTTATACGATACTGTTACGTTTTAGTCTATTTTCCGAAACAAAAAAAATAATACCTTTCTATACTTGAAAACTTTTAGATGTTGAACTTCTAAATGATATACTCTCATAACCGTAAAAATGTCATGACATGTTTAAAGACAACAAGTTCCAAGATGATCTTTCTTTCTGAAATTTCGTGTTCAGTCAAATATTAAGTTATAAAATGAATCAAAGGAACACACTTTAAGTTATCACTTAAATTTTATCCAAGAATCATTAAGTTCTTCATACTAATTAGTTAACCAAATCATCATTTATGTGTTATTTGTTAAACAGGGCTTGGTTCTCTTGACAATGTCTAGTGTGGTACCAAGCTTGAAGCCCTGTGGTAATGACCTTTGTGAAGAACCTAGACAGGTTCATGTGGTAGTCTTTTTCTTTGCTATCTACTTGATCTCAATTGGAACTGGTGGACACAAGCCATCTTTAGAGAGTTTTGGAGCTGATCAATTTGATGATGATCATCCTCTAGAAAAAAGGAAGAAAATGTCTTTTTTTAATTGGTGGAGTTTTGGACTTTGTGCTGGTGTACTACTTGGTGTCACTCTGATTGTTTATGTACAAGATCATGTTAGTTGGGCTGTGGCAGATGTGATTCTTTCACTAGTTATGGCTACTAGTTTAATCATTTTTTGTGTTGGTAGACGATTCTATCGTTATCGAAAAGTTACTGAAAGTCCCTTAATAACAATGATACAAGTTGTTGTTGCTGCAATCAAGAAAAGAAATCTTGCATATCCTTCTAGTCCTGCTTATTTACATGAAACTCAAAAGTCAGAAACTAATCGAAGGAGGCTATGTCATACCAAAGGGCTTGAGTAAGATTTCGACTTTATGAAATGTCCTACACTGCTTACCTTATTAGTTACTTGAGTTAAGGGTCGTTAGGATACAGTCTCTCTACCTTTACAAGGTAGGGGTAAGGTCTGTGTTACCTTCTCGGACCTCCAATTTGTGGGTATGTTGATGAAAACATTTTTGCATTGATACTTGTAGGTTTCTTGATAAAGCTGCAATCTTTGATGAGGCAATAGACGAAAAACAGAATCCGTGGAAACTTGCAACTGTGACAAAGGTGGAAGAATTGAAGCTAGTTATCAACATGATCCCCGTTTGGCTAACCACTTTACCATTTGGTATTTGCATAGCACAATCTTCAACATTTTTCATCAAACAAAGCGCAACACTTAACCGGAAGATCACTCGTGACTTTATGATCCCACCGGCTTCAATGTATGCCCTTGGAGCTATTGGCATGATAGCAACTGTCATTGTCTATGACAAAATCCTCGTACCTCTCCTAAGACGAGCAACAGGAAACGAGAGAGGGATTAGCATTCTTCAAAGGATCGGTATTGGAATGATCCTCTCAGTTGCATCTATGATTGTTGCAGCATTAGTTGAAAGAAAAAGACTAAACATTGTTCAAGTTAAGGGTTCAATGTCAATGAGTGTGTTCTGGCTGGCCCCTCAATTCCTTATCGTTGGTATTGGAGATGGATTCGCGCTAGTAGGATTACAAGAGTACTTCTATGATCAAGTACCTGATACAATGAGAAGTTTAGGCATTGCATTTTACCTAAGCGTAATCGGTGCTGCAAATTTCTTGAGCAGTTTATTGATCACAATCGTCGATCATGTAACAGAAAAAAGCGGTAAGAGTTGGTTTGGAAAGGATCTAAATAGCAGCAGATTGGATTATTTCTACTACTTGTTAGCTACAATAACAGCAGTGAACTTGTTCATATATGTTGTTGTTGCAAGGAGCTATTCTTATAAGAATGTGCAAAGTAGAAGAACAGCAGATGTAGCTAATTGCTACGAGGGCGATGATCGCGAAGCGATGGCTTAGAAGATTGATCAATCTCTAGTAAATTATTGAATTAGTATACACATCAAGCTAAGAAGAGCAAATTTACTCTGTAATCATATTTGATATATATTTTTGTTCCTAATATATATAGTTCTACTCATATTTTTGTCATGTTAGGAGCAAAAACACTACTTTTTGTAGGCTGAGATTTGCCACTCACTCACTCTGGCTAAGGCCCAGACAATATGGGCTGAATTATTTTTTATAACTTACCGAAATTCCATACATCTGGGGCTAATTTATCCTATTTCGAAAGTTTTTTCAATGATGCATTACTTAATGGGAGGGATATATCTGAGAGGAGATGTGGATGTATCTGAGAGGTGATAGGGATGTATTTGAGAGGGAATTTTTGTAATTTTTTTTTGAGAAATATTAAATGGTAAAGTATTTTAGAGATTATGGTATTTTAGGTTATATATTTATGTAATTTATCCAATTATTTTTCTAATTGACCCTCACCTTATTATGGGCTAGTTTCTCAATAGAATGGCCCATGTAAAAGGACTTGGATCTTGGATATTAATAATATGAATAAATTTTAGGAATCACATAGTATTAATATAAATTTATAATTTATCCCTTTTTAGTTTGTAATTATATTAATCTATTAAAAAGAAACACAAATCAAATACATTAATATGTAGCTCGGATACATTAAAGAGTATCTCAAATACATTATAACATAAATTGAATACATAATATATAGCTCTGATACATTAAGAAACTATCATTATTGTAAAAAGGAGTTGCTATTACTTTGACAAATTGATTATTGAAGTTTGTTATTCAAAATATATAAGTAATACAAAAACACATATTTTAAATTTGGGCTTATCTGAGGTAAATTTTGAATGATAAATTATATGTTGAAATTTCAAGAATCGTTTATTTCTGAACAAAAATCTACTCATCTAAATTTCATGTCAAAATATCTTCACTGTAGCCAAATATTTGTCAATTGTTAGGCTAGGTAGTGGAAAATTCAAACAATCTAACAAACCTAGGAGTAGGACAAGATAGGTGCTGAGTAAGAAAAACACAAAGTTGGGCCTATAATTAGTCTTGTTGTGGGCCACAATCCAGCTAGTAAAAATAAATTACACTCATTTGGGCTTCTTATGGATCCATGGACCTGTCCCAATCACTATTTTAACGTGATGCCTTGACTTAGATTGCCCGAAGAGGCTATAACGAATCTAAGATTTTTACTCAGGAGATTCGAAAAATAAAAATATAACACTTGATATTAAAACTTTGTATGTCGAAATGAATTATGAATTCTTAAACCACTACGCAAGATTTTACTCTTTTGTTGAAATAACAAATTTATTTTTTTTCATGTATAACGTAATCTTTTATCGAGGGAATTTAGGCGAACATCTTAGGTCCGATATCCGCCACTCTTCTCAGAGGTCCCATTCTCATGTTATAATGTCAGAAAGAATGATGTCGATTACCATGCCTTTGATATTTCTATTAATCAATATGTTTTTTCTCTCTTAAAGTCAAAAGAAATAGAACATATTATGTGACTTTTGTACTTTGAATTCATGCATTTGCTTGACGATTAAAGAAGGGGGTAAGAAAGATTCATGGTACTAATAAGGTAACTTGACATGTGGAACAATAATTGGAACTAAGAGCCTGTTTGGCTCAGCTTAAAAGCTGATCAAACTGACTTAAAAGCTGATTTTTGACTTATTTAGTTGTTTGGCAATACTCAAAATTAAATTATTTTAGTTTATTTAAAAAATTTTTTAACCAAAAATTAAAAGCTGGGGGTTGGGGGTAGAGATGTGCTTTTTTTTTTTTAGCTTCTAAGCTGTTTTAGTTGACCACATTTTTATCTTTTTGCCCTTAATTTATTTTTTACAATCTCCAAATTTACAAATACACATAACATCTATTTCTTCCATTTTTCGCTTTTCACGTTTGACATAGCAACTTCAGCAACTTTTTATCCCACACATAAGTGCTGATTTCAAAAATAAGTTTCCAGCACTTTCAAAAGTACTTGTTAAAGCTTGTTTTTATAAGCCCATTCAACAAGGGGCATCCCTAATGGGGGCCTAACAGAAGGAACTTGACATGTTGAAATAATAATTTCATATGTTTTGTAAGAGTATGGTGGTAATATGATAGGATGTATTAGAGAAAATAATATATGTATTAGTAGGGGCAAAGTAGAAACGGGGTAAAGTAAACGGGGTGGTAACGGTTAATGATAGTACATACAATAGAAATAATATTAGTAATAATAAATATATACATTAACAAAGCGTATCAAAATATTTTTTCTGTATTTATTAACTATTATTGGATTTAAGGTCGCTATAAACTATAAACACATTTTACAGATAGAGTTTATTGCCTCTTAGCATATTTAACGATAATTAACTCTTACTGTTTTCAGTACAATGATTGAAAAATCTTTTTTGAGTATAGCACTCTCTCCTTATTGACAAAAGATTAAAAAGTATATAGTATAAGGTTTTATGTTTTTTAGTTTGTATATTCAGAGAAATATTTTAGATATTGTGAACGCAATAACTAAATATTGACTTAGTGGTTTGAGGGGTTTAAATTGGCTTTGAGGCTCCAAGTTTTAAAATTTATGCAATATATTTTTATTTTTTAGATTTTCTTTTAGTGAAAATCTTGAATCCATCACTCTATGTATTGAAATTGATCTTACTAGTATTTTGTTTTTGAACTATGTTTTCAAATGTATGTATTAATTATGTATCTTATTCCTTATTATAAGATGTAGAGCTAATACATAATAATTCATAATATCAGCGATATCAAAGTTATTAATGCAAAAATAATCATTGATGCTATAAAATTTTTCTGAGTAAAATAAATCAGTAGTTTAATAAGAAGATATTAATAATAATCATATACGATACTATTTCAACATGGACTCACACATTTGTGGTTATTGGGTTATTTGCTATCGGTGAATGAAATAGACAAATTCAAATTATATCATAAATTAAAATATCTCATAAAATTAGCTATCTTATTATATGTATGGAATAAATAAGTTTGAAATAACTAATGCTCCTAATAAAAAACAATTAAACATTTTATCAAAAGATATTACGATCTCTTATTTATATTAAACATATTACGATCTCTTATTTATATTAAACAGTTTCTATATTTGCTAATATTCTTTTTCTATACTTTACTAAACGATTTTCGACAGCGTTAGGTGTGTTAATTGATTTTTGACTTGCAAGTTTAAAAGCCCCTACTAGCTATGTGTACATGATGGTACATTTTGCTAAATTTGTTAAGCTAATCTTGTACTGCATTTCTTATTTATCTATTCACAATATTTTCTTCAAAGATAAAAATATTTTTTTTTATTCTATGAATGTAAAAAGTTATTAAAAATTTAAAAATAGACAATCAACGGTAAATGTCATTAATGGAACATCAATTATAGAATCTGTTAATTTTGACCAAATAAGTCACGATCCTTATTTTTAAGAACTAGTCTTCATAGAAAATATATTTTCCAACAATTTTAAGCAATTAAATATAAAAAATGGTTTTTCTTTACTCCATATCTAATATATTCTCGAATGAGTGTGATTTAAAACTTAATAAAAAAATTGGTTCACTAATATACGATCTTACGATATTTGAACAAATAAAACAATAAGGTCATAATACAATAATTAATGTTCAAACTTACTATATTTGAAACAAAAAAAAAATTAGGTTATGATGCAATAATTTATGATTCAAAAATATTCCATCTAAACGTTAATTTTTCAAAAAATAATTTACTTTTAAGTGTGTTCATATTGATTTGTCACATCATTATTTAAGAAGTAAACCCTATCACCAAAGTTCATTAAAAATAAATACTATTCCTAGTAGATTATCTAAAAGTATGAAATTGATCATTTTCAAATTTAAAATTTGCGTGAAAGATCTAGTAAAAAAATGATAAGTTGATACAATTATACCAAAAATTCTTATTTTTATTAAAAATCAATTAAAATCAAAATCAAAATCAAATTATATTATCTTATTTCTTAATAAATCAAAGTTACGGTTGTTTAATGTACGTGATTAGATAAAATATGATATCTTATAAATTGAAATATTTCATAACGTTTAATTCATTTTCGAAGATTGAAATTTTATCATCAGAATTAATAGTTCAAATTAAAAATAAAAATAAATTATAGTAGGAAAATTTAAGCAAAAAGGGAAGTTGAAATAGTAGCACGTGCTCTCTGTTGTACTATTTAATATATTAAGCTGTCTTCTGGCCCTATTTAATTACTACTACACAACTCATAATGGTGAACCATCGAACATGGGTTGGTGTAATAGTAGACCGTTTTATTTTTAATTAAAAATTTTTAGTTTAAATTTAGAATATAAAAAAATTATATTAAAAGTGTCATTTTTAAATGGACATTATAATGTGCAATTCAAATTTAATTGAGATTTTAACATAAACTACACACATAAATAAAAAATGTTGAACTAGTTGCTCAGCCATGGATTACGTATGATCTGATACCATATCTTTAGGATCCGTTTGGTCATACAATATGAAATTATAAAATAAAATTATCAAATAAAATTGAAATTTTGTTTGGACATGCGATATGGAGTTTTTATGTTGTATATTTTTTCATTCACATAAGAATATCATAAGTTGTAAATATGTTGAAATAGTTTCAATCATTTATTCAATCTTAACAAATAACATTGTGGACAATCCTATTCACTCAATATAAATGAAAATCAAACTTTTTACTAAACATTAAAGTGATAGTAATAAATTAGATAAAATAAGAATTGATTTAAAGTAATGATAAATTTTATGTTGATCAAATTAATAATTTTAAAAAGACATGATATGATTATATAAAAAGACTTTTTATATAAAAAAAAATCTCAAATCATAATATGTAATTCACATATCATGGTATTTGGAGAATATGAGAATTTCTATCATAAAATCAACATGAAATCACATGTCGAAACATTGATCCCATCTCTCGATTTTATATCGTGATATAATATCACATAATCAAACACCTAACAATTATTATTATTTTCATTTTAATTATCGTGGTATAATTTAATTATGCATAATTATTTTTTTTATCAAATTTATGATAAACAATAAATTTAGAAAAATGTGTAGCATAAAATTGAGATGAAGAATGTTTTCAATTTGGGATGTAATAATATTACTCCTCTTATTTGTATATTGTGCTTTCTTTTTCTGTATGTTCTATAAAATATACCGACCAATTGACTCTAACATTTTATCTGGTATATTTAAGATCATAAAATTAATGTGTTTTGAAATATTAGTTTCGCTTTCGTTGAAATTTATTTTTCATTATTTTTAAATCTGTTTAAAATGGGATCATTTTTGTTTTAGCAATTTTTTAATTTTTAACTTTTATATGATTTATTTAAGATTATAAAATAAAAAAAAATATTTTAATACATTTTACATTTCTATAGTATAAGATCATAAAATTCAAAATTCTTCTTTATTTATTTAAACTATATATCAAATTAAAAATAAATAAATAAATAAAAATAAAAGGAATATATATCTATATTTAAGACCGTAACATTAATTTTTTTTTTCTTAATGATACTTCAATGGATTTATTTAAATAACTTTTAACTCTCTTTTTTTCTATAAAATAATTTCAGAATATCTTTAAACACTTCCTCTTCAATTAAAAAGGCACAAAATAAATTAAAATTAAAATTTAAATACTTTTAACTATTCAACTTATAAAATACAGCTTATTACTTATGACATTGTCATAATTATTTTGAGATTTCCAATAGATTCATTTGATATTTTTAGTAGTTGCATCGTCGTCATGCGCACGTACGTTTGTGTAATTGTATAGTCATACTATTAATTAGTGCACCTATCTATATGGATCTTCTCTAATATTTATAGTACCTACTATACCTAGTTTAGTGTTAAAAGCTTCCATCAAAATCATAGGCCTGGTTCATGATTAAAGTCTGAATTTATTATTCGAGTGTATAAGAATAATGTTAAATATAAATAATGGTAATGATAATGTAGATTATATTTTATAATAGTTGTTTGATTTTAAAAGTTAAGGGTTATACTATATTTATGTATACTTAATTTTAGCGAAAATGTAAGTTGCCGATCAAACTCGAAATAACCTCCAAATGGTCGTTTCCTATCAAGAATAAAGACTATTTCTTATTTGAAAAAAATGTAGATAAATAATCCCTTATTTTTTGTCAAAAATTAAATAAGATTACATCGAATCGTATAGGATCGATCTCCATGAGCTTCCACGATCCAAAAAGAACTTACATATTTCCTATATTAAAACTGTATGCAATATATTGTTTTTCAAAAAAAAAAATATTTATTGACAAAATTAGCCTTGATAAATAATGAGAAAAAGATTTTAGAAGTCAATTAATCTTTATTTATGCTAATATATGTATTATAAACTTTATATTAATAATACTATAGTTTATAATATATTACTTATACATAATATAATATCAAATAGAATTTATAGATAATGCATTATATAAGATATTAATAGTACATAAAATTAATTACGTCCGACCAAACAATCCTAAAATTAACAACTATTTATGTTATCAAATCATAATTACTATATACATTTTTTTCACTATATTTATATGCACTCTAATTCTACTTTGTAGTAAAGCATTTTCTTCGATAAATTATCACTATAGTAAAGATAATTCTTAACAATAAGAACTTAATGATTTTTTTTAATCAATAATTACATCATATTAGCAATTTTTTTTAAAAAAAATCATCAAAATACTAAAAGAATTAATAAAAATGTGACCTACTTTTAAGTTACTGTAGAATAAGATAGCACAGAGGTAGATAACAAAAACTCACGGGGGAATACACACTGCAAAAAATAGTACAAATAACCCCCCGATTTTGCCGTCACTTTTTTCTTTTTCTCTTTTCAGTGTTTCAGCCATTTCTAGCTTTTTCTTTGATACTTTTATTTATCACTTATTCTCTCACGATTCGTCTTAATTTATATGATATCTGTTTAAAAAAATTAAATTTAAAACACTCTTTGAATTATAACATGTTACATGACAGTTGTTAAAGAATGACCAAAGTGACTATCGGTGATACTGAGATGATAGGAATCCTTATAATTTTGCTGGGCAATCCTCCATTCTTTGAGCGTAGCTTTTGAGGTGTGGAGTTGAGTAGCCTATAAGACCTAATTTAATAAAAATGTTCACCAAAATTTTAAATAAAAAGTAAGGGAGTTGTTAAAAACCTTCTAAATATATGAGACTTAACAGATGTATTTACTCTTGTTACAAGATCGAATGTATTAAGTTTTGGTATAGTGAAGCTCGTCAACTGAGACATAATTTTAAAATTGTTAATAATTTAAAATATTTACAAATTTATTTTTTCATTTTACTTTCAAGTTTATTTATTTATATATATAAAAAAAATTTAAATAAGTTCGAGAAAAAAAACATTTATACTCCAACTTTGCATATGAATTATTAGTACATTTTTGTCAATTATTCGCTGCGAGTAAGGTACATGGGAATCATTAAGACATTAACCAATCTTTTGACCAACAAGTACTTTGACACAGTTTGACCGTTTTCATTTTAATATTATTTGGAGCAGTTTGATATTAAAAATTTTGATTTAATTTTAATGTTTGGTTTTTAAAAAAATATTACATTAATTTGGTAAAATTTATTTAATTACATATAGAAATGTAATAGCAAATTATGATTTCTATTTTTTAACAATCGTTTGGATTATATTACACTATAACACTAACATTATAGAAATATTTATAAATGGCAAACAACTTCGATCGCTATTCATTACAAATAAAAGAATGTTTCAATCATATATATAATACTTAAGTTTCAAAGCCTAAACAATTCGTTTTGTACTGATATTAGTTTTAAATGAATAGTAACATAATATATTTATTTAATAGAAATAGTATAATGTATGTAGCCGGAAAATTTGATAGTTGAGATAATGAAATTCTTCCTCTACAAGTAAACTGTGAATTAAATGAGAATTTTTCTGAAAATTAGTATGCAAATTTTCATAATAATCCTCGAAAAAATCGTCATGTAATTCAAAATTTTCTTGTAGTATTCCTACTTATATTTTGACCGAAGTGAATAAGATGAAAGAAAATTGTCCTACCAATAATAAGGAAAAGATATTGTCATCTATCTTGATAAGTTTAAAAGGTGTTGTCATCAATCTCGATCAATCTTTTAAAGCTTTGTAAATCTAAATCGATATTTTTAAACTATTAACTCTGAATTTACCTAGTTGGTGAGAGTGACAAATCAAGTAAGGTATGACCAAAGAAGCACAATTATATTTGGTGAGGAACAGAATCCAAACAAAAGAGTTAACATGAGAAGTCAGAAACTAAACAAAAACAAACAAGTACCTTAAAAAGGTAGCTAATGCCATGGACATGAGTTGAGTCTACTTGAATTGTCACTAAATTAAAAGGTAGTCACGAGGGAGAGTTTGTATCAACTTACTCCCTAGTTTTAAATTATTTATCTCATTTTAATTTAATACAATATTTTAGTTAATTTTTAATGTTAAATTAGTGATATATAGAATAAATCAAAATATCTTTTAATTATATAACTTTAATTATGTTATATATAAAGTTGAAACTAAAAATTTGTCAAAAAAGAAAGAGACATTTATTTTTAAATAGACTTAATCAAATCTTTTGGTCCGAAAACAGTTACTCAGGGATTAATTATTTTGAAATTAATCCTGAGATAAGTTAGTCCACCATGTATATATGATAATTTGTTCTATCAGTAAGATATAAATAGTGAGATAAATAATTCAAGGACGATCTAATACCTCCAATCAAATGTAGGGTAAAATAATTGTAGATTTTATCTCTATAATTATTATATCTTATACCTCACGACAAACGACAAATTATTTATTACCACTTTTTTGTTTTTTGTTCTTTGATTTGGCCTTTGGAGGAAGCCAAATCCTAAGAGGAAAAGAATAATTTTAGGAATTTTAATTGTTGGAATCCCTTCTAACACACCTTTAGATAAATGGTAACTAAAAGATTGAAAAACTAACCGAAATCAACTTGTACTTTTTATTTTATTTTATCAACTTGTACTTGTAACTTACCATAAGAATATGCATTCCTCTAAAATCTAACAATCATTTATATCTTTTTTTAACTTTTTAAAAAATTTATTAAATTTTAATATCATTAAGATATCTTTACTATTCTTCACTGCTTCCATCACTTCACGCACCATCATCAACCACCCCCTACGACTATCATCAACCATAATCATCCCAATCGTTTATTACTACATTTAATTATAGTCGTTATCATCAATCACAATTACGATCATCAATCATTAACAACAATCATCATAACTAGTTATTATAATAATCTTCCGCCACAAATATTATTTGATACCACCAATTACCATGATCAACAACAATATTATGATTATCATCATATATTACAGATAAAAAATATTAAATTTAACTGAACCAACTACATATATCATCGACCGCCATCATAATGGAGCCACACATATTTGAATTGATGTAGGACTTTAGACATGACGATCCTTTAATTATTTCCTTAGTTGTGGGCTCCTTGTTAGGACGAATGTCATTTTCTTAGTCTATATGCCAATGTCAATACAATTTAAGTGTCCGTTTTGCTATAGATATTTTACTTCTTTTGGAATATTATTTTCAAAATTATTTACACATAGAATTATTATAATTTCTCAACATTTAATTTGAAGTTACATTCCAAAAAATTTGCGGAATTTAAAGAACTTCGTAAAGTTAAGTTTTACAATTTTCACTTCAAATCACTCGAAAAATTCAAAAATCAATTCCAAATTGTTTTCATGTCAAAATATAACTATAATTTTCAAATATCATTTTTTAAAAACATAGTATTTTCTTTTCTTTAAATTTCACAATTTTTAATGATCTCTTATTATATTTGGTAGTTGTGTGTGGTGCGCGTTGTAAATTTGTTTGTTTTTATCCTATACTAGAAATTAGTATAGAGTACTTTTAATATACCTAATGTTTCTTTTATTTTTCATTCTTCATATTGTTAAATTTCATTTGAGATGAATTTAAATAAAAAAAAATTATTAAGTGATCATGAATTTATTTTTCATTACTAACCTCTTACTTATTTGGGATTATTACAATATAATGTTAGGTGACTTTTTAACATCCCACTCTTAGCTTATACAATAGCTGTATATCTTTAAAAAATATTCTTCCCAAAAGCATAAAAACAAAAATTACTCATATCTCACTCTCATTACCACAAAATGTTCCTTTAATTATTTTCTTTTTTTTCAAAATAGTAAGTAATTGGCTAGCTAGGTCCCAAATTATAAAGGACAGGCATATATACTCAAGTATGAAAGGACACATTCTCTTTATGTGCTACATATAATTCACTATTTGCAACACTCAAAATTCAAATTTATGTCCAAAGTTAGAGGTTTCATTTATGAGATAAGTAAAAGAGAGTACCTTTCCACTACTAAAAAAATAATAATTTGTCCAAGCTAGTTAGTGAAAGATATGCCCACCAATGATAACTTTCTAAGGTAGCACTTGCCTTATAGGGGAAACATGACAAAATGGTAAGTTTTACTTGGTCAAATTTCACCATACAACAATATTACGTGCTAGGTTTTGTATTTTGAAAAACTTTGGTCTTTTTGGAATCTATATATTTTTATGAGTTAGGAACATCAATGATGGGTGAGACTTTGTAATTTACTCAAGTTAAAATGTAGTGAAGTTATCATAATGTTTTGCAACTATCTAATGAATAGAAGAAGAATTATACAATTATTAAAAAGCGTTTGAACGTGTAATTTGGAGCTCTAATTTAAAGTTTTGATTTGAAATCTGTGTTTATTTATGATGTTTGAACAAAATTTTAGCTTTCAAGTTTGAAGTTTTGCTTTCAAATCTAAAATCATACTAAAAAGTAAGATTCGACTTATATTAGAATTTAAAATTTGATTCATAAATTTATTTATTTTTTTTTAAAAAAAAAAGAAGAAAAAAAAGGTTCACATTCAAGGTGAAGTGATTAATGTAAAATGTGGAGAATTATATTTAAAAAAATTAACTCGATGGGATCTTGACACTTTTAAGGCTTAAAAAGAAAGAGATCACATAGGATGATGATAATAATATTGAAATTAGGCTCACATAAAATATTGTGATAGACGAACTCAAGGGGTTCCTACAAAATTTTTGGATCAAGGGTAATGGTACTAGAACCTATTGACACGGAGATTGAAAATGTGAACGACTAAGAATCCGTTTGGCCATGTGAGTTAAATGCAAATTCCTAGATGGGATTAGGTAATACATATGATCATTACAGTTCGTTTGATCATGTGAAATGAAATCATGATACGAGATAAAAGTTTTGTTGAAACTTGTTTTCTAATAAACATAAGAGCCCATAAGTTAAAAAATTGTTGAAATTAAGCGAAATGGTCTAATAGACTCATGTGATATACCCAAATCTACACTTCAATTAAGGAGCATAAAGCACTTGTTGTAAAATAGTAGAAATGAAGTTTTCTTCTCAACAAAGAGTTATTATTTGATGAGTGCTTTCATCGTCAATTGCTAACAAAAAGACATATTTAAAGAAAAAAAATATTGCTATAGTTCTTTAGTTGTTAGATAGATAATTAACCGTTCAAGATATTGAGTTTTCATTTTACTAAACATTTTGTAATATGTGTTCATTCCTCAAGTTATAAAGGATTTTAAGATTTGAGTAAAATCATAAAAGAAATAGTTCAAACTACAAAGAATAAGGTACGATATAGAGTTAATCTCTTTGATTATAAAATTATAACTTCAAATTACTCGATTTTTTAGTGGATATCTAAGATAAATCCTATAATGGTAGGTCTAATTTATGTTTCTTTTCACTCCCTTGACCAAAGAATTTTCTTGGTATAATTTCATATATTAGTACATTTCACACTTTAATTCTTGTTTATGCTTCTTCAATGCATTATGTAACAACTTAAAATAACATTAAATTTTGAATAATTTATTAATATAATTAAATAAAAAGTTAAAACATAAGTTATTAAGTTGTGCGAATATAATTTGACTTAACTTCATGTGTATTAAGACTTTTTTCCTGATTTTTTAAACCTTATTCAAGTTTTATTTTTTTCGCGAACGAAAATCATACAATTATCATAAATATTTTATTTTTTTTAAAAAAATATAATCGGGTTTTCATTTGATTTTCCTGTTTGGTTTAATTTTATTCGGTTTGAGTTAGTTTTTGGTTTTGAGAGTAACTCAATTCGAACAAAAATAAATTTAGTTTGGTTAATCGATTATGTCAATATTTAGAAACCTAACAAAGTTATATTTGCAATTTAAAAAAATTATATATATATAATATTGAATTTCATAAATATACTTTTTAATATAAATCACAAGTAAAACGTAAAATACAACACATAAAAATATATCAATTATAGATGTCCAAACTCCAAACATAAGAAAAGAAAATAAACTAAAATCATAATGAAAAAAAAAACGACAAAAAAGAATAAAAAATGGTTAACTCTAAACATATTATATATATATATATATCTATTTATATATAGATATATATTATATATATTATATATATATAACTTGATTTTTTTGTTTTTTGATTTATAATTTTCTAAATCAACAAGCCGGTGGAAACCAGAAATTTAGAACAAAGTACTTATAAAATCCAAAATCAAGCCAAAAATCTAAAAAATCAATCCAAATTTGAATTCAATTTAATTTGATTTGATTTTTCGATTTAATCAATATAGTGCACACCCCTAATGAACAATTCTATAATAACACTCGTCTCATATTAAAACATACTACCTCTGTCCCTATTTAGTTGTCCACTTTAGAAGTGACACACATATTAAGACACCAATTATTATCATAGGTTAGTTACAATTTTATCCTTAACTTAAAAGATTATGTAATTCCACAAATATAATAAATGTATTTCTTGGTTCGAAAAAGCATACATTACAACTTAAAAGTATTAGAAATTTTCTAGAATGAAATAAAGATATTTTTGAAAAAATATTATTACCCTTTCTTGATTTGTTAAAATAGACTTATAAATAAGGACATATATATATATATATATATATATATATAAAATATGGACATATATTTTTATTTATGACATCTTTTTTTACATCGATCAATATGAAAATTTTATTTGTCTTCTGATTTATCGCTAGCAACCAACCCAACTACCCCCTAATCTATACATGAGTGAGTGTAACAGTATTTTCTCTCAACCTAGCTTTGATTTGACTGTCTTTTTCTCTCTCTCTCTCACCTCAAAACTGATAGATATCAGTATATATATATTGTCATAAATCCTAATACCAATAATAACACTACTTCTAGCCTTTCACTTCATCCAATCACACCCACATCTCTTCACTACTATTATTCATTTTCACATCTTTCATTTCATTTCATCTTCCTTTCTTATTTTATTTTTTTTAAAAATAAAGAGTCTTGTTATCTTTCTTTTGCCTTGTTAAAATTAAATGGCTGAAGGATTTGAACCTTATCATGTCCCACAACAAAGTAGAAGAGATAAGCTTAGAGTTTTACTTGATGAAAATAATAATAGTAATTGTCAAATCCCTCTTTATGATCCATCTATTGTTTTATCTTCAGATTTATCAATTTTTCAAGAAATTAATGCCAACCCTTTTCTATATACATCTCAAATTCCAAGATTTCTTGATCATCATAATAATAATAGTAATAGTAATAGCAATGGTCAAGGTAATTTATCTTTGTCTTTGTCATCTCTTCATAGTAATGACTTGTCTTCGTCTAAGAGTATTACTACGACTACTAGTTGTGTACCACTTGGACCTTTTACGGGGTACTCTTTAATTTTAAAGAGATCAAGGTTTTTGAAACCAGCACAAATTTTGTTGGATGAATTGTGTCATGTTACTAAAGGGATTTATGTTGATGATAGTAATGATGATGTTTCTAATTTGATGATGGATACTCCACAAGGTTTTACTAATGGAGATGAACAATTTGGGAAAAAGAAATCAAGGTTAATTTCAATGCTTGATGAGGTAACTTTTATTAATTATTATTCCTTTTTATACATATAGGACTATGAGGGTTCTTAATTTTCGTGTTTCTAAATTTTTATTTTTTTAATTCGATATTTGATATTCGCTTTTGAGATTCAACTATTATTACACAAAGAATAGGATTTTATGTTTTTTCATTTTCAAGATTCAGAGACTTCGTGTTTGATGATGATATTTTTGTCAAACCAAATAGAATTAGGAGGATATTGCTAATAACTTCAAAAGTAAAGCTTTGAGTATTGATAAAGTTCTTTTTGTGAAACATATAAATTGTGTGTTTTAGTTGTGAATATAGGCATTAATATTTGAATTAGGATAAACGGTCTAATATTTTACGCTATAAAAAAAGTGTGAATTATATAACAAGATTATTTTGAAATTCGTAAGAAGCTTACTTTTTTTTTATATAAATTTTCGTACTAATTTTCATGTAATTCACAACTTTCTTGTAATAGATCTTCGGTGTAGTGTCTAGTGTGTGACTCTTCTCTTAAACTGTGTGAATACGGAATGATTATGCATCCCGGATCTTCTCCTTCATCGTGCATACTCCACACAGCTACTTCGGATCCCCGCCTGTGTGGTAGTCAATTTAATGTTCACATTTTTCTTCCTAGCTTGATTTATTTTTTTCTCTTTGTCGAAAAAGTTAATTTTATTGAATGTGTGGTAGGGAGGAGAGTTCAGAGTTAGCTTGTTTCAGCATTAATTATAGAACCTCATTTTTTTCTCCATTGACTTTGCTTGCAATTACTCAAGTCTTTTTGGTAAGTTTTAAAAGTATAGCCATCATAATTTGAAATTTTTTTGAGCAAAATATTTCAAAAAAAAGTATTTATATATTTTTTTAATTTTAATTTTACTAATAAAACTATATTTTATTAGTATTTTTAAATTCAACCAAATATATTATCCAACTGCCTAACTTTTAACACTTTTTTTTCTTATGATTATTATCCAGCTGTTGTCTATGAAAACTCCAATGCTTTTCTTTTTTCTAGCATATACTATATGTTAAAATTAATAGAAAAGAGATTCTTTAAAGTGATGAGTTATCGTTAATGTCCGTACAAATATGCACTATGAGATTTTTTTGGGTATTTAGAAGCTTTTTAGCAATTTAATATTACTTCCAAATATTGCTTTTACTTTTTTCATGCTCATTAAGAAATTATAAATATGAAATATAATTTATTAAAATATTTTTACTTAATAATCGATTTCTCTTAAACATCATTCATTCTTGTATGCCATTGTCAAAATTAATAATTAAGTATAATTCTGCTCGATATCACGTTAAAGTGTATGATTATTTTATCTAAAAATTTAAATTATTAAAAAAAATATTTTTATTTATTTAATAATATTCTCAACCGTAATTTTCGAAGGGGTGTACAATGTTTAGAATAAATAAAAGAAAGGTAGGGAGTAATTATTTTGTGATAAATCTTTTTTAGTTAAAATGGTAGTAATAAAAAGATATTTGTTACCTATATTAGATATACCAAGTGATATTTTAAAGTGTAATTTATTATTGAATTAAAGGCTACATAAGGCTAGATGCCTATGTGATATAGGCGTACAGGTTCTTATAAATCACTAATTTATCTTTTTGGGAAAAGGTGATTTAGGGAATATATGCACAAAAATTGGTGCCTTAATTAAAGTGTCCTACTCAATTATAGATGAGAAAATTCTAAATACTCCTCTTTTCTTTTTTTTAGTGTGTGTGATATAATTTAATTAACCTTAAACGAAAAATATAAATTTTAGAATTAGTGCGCTTAAGTATGATATTAAGATATTTGTGCAGCAATAAAAAATTTAAATTGAAACCATGGCTTCTTTTGTGTTTGTTGGTAGTTTTTTTGAACTTGTATATAGTAGTATAATTTAATTTTATATTTTCATTGTATAAAATATAATTTTATATTGGATTGTTTTGTTTTTTGCGTTAAGTCTTTATCGAAAATAATTTTTCTATTTTCTACATAAAGTTATGATTTACATACACTTTTTTTTTCAAATCTTACTTGGTTGGATTATACTGGAGTGGTAATTTGATTTACGTACACTTTTTTTCTCAAATCTTACTTGGTTGGATTATACTGGAGTGACAATTGTTGTTTATGTATAAAGGTTAGAATTCCTTCTAATAAATCTAGTTACTTTCATATCGAAATGTATGGATTTAAGATTCTATTATAATATTTTTTCAATTCGAGTGTCTCGTGCGATATGTAACTTACTTATATTCAACTTTGTATAGGTATATCAGTGTTTACTTATGCACAATTAAAATTAGAACGCAAATATAATTTTCTATAATAACAATTAGTAGTTAAACGATGATTTGACAAATCAACCCGCTATCTCATATTGATGACTCACATTCAACACATATTTACTTAATTATGATCACTACAACAAAAGGGACATTCGATAACAACAAATTTTCCTTCTAGCAACAATTGAATTAATATAAGTGTATTCAGAGTTGCTAAAATCTTTAACGACGAGTTGTGGTTATTTTGCAGGTATACCATAAGTACAAGCAATATCATGAGCAACTACAAATGGTTGTGGCATCATTTGAATCAGTTGCTGGGCTTGGAAATGCAGCACCATTTGCAAACATAGCTATAAAAACTATGTCAAAACACTTCAAATGCCTTAAAGATGCCATAATTGACCAACTTCAATTTACAACAAGCAAATCTTCACATGGTCAAATTAATTGTGAAAGAGGTGTTGGAATTTCTGGCAAAGGAATTTATTGCCAAAGACAAGAAACTCAACCTGTTTGGAGACCACAAAGAGGGCTTCCTGAACGTGCTGTCACTGTACTTAGGGCTTGGTTGTTTGACCATTTTCTTCACCCGTAAGTATCAATTTACGTGTCTTATTGTTTGACCATTTTCTTCACCCGTAAGTATCAATTTACGTGTCTTACTTTTTTTTATTTAATCAATTATCTACATATAGTAACTTTTTAACTCTAATACGGTTAACTTGATATGTTTAAGACTACACAAGAACATTTTGGTACTCACTCTGTCCCAGATCAGTTGTCATGTTTTACTTCGTGGATAGTTAACTTGACTAATCTTCAAAGTTGAATTCGATTAGATCAACTTCGTCTATTACAATTAAGATATAAATTTTTAAAAACTATATGAAAAATATTACAAGTTGCAATTTTCATAGCAATTTGATGAAAAACTGTGTTTTAAAGCATTGGTCAAAGTTTTACATAGTTTGACTCTCGAGAAATGATTTGAGATGAAAAAAGTATATCATATATATACATTTTAGTTTTAAAAAATAAAATCCAAGAATTACTAGAACGCATCAATTAAAACGAAAAAGTATCACTTACTCTCTTCAAAAGAAGATTTAACTTACATGGACAGATACTGGCACACATTTTGGACTATATTTAACCGTTATAATATCTTATTAGCTAATTTTACTTATTATATAAAGTTCATTTGCAATTATATCTTTTAGATGATTTAATAGTGTTAAAATCATATTACTTGTTTTTATTGCAGTTACCCCACGGACACTGATAAAGTTATGTTAGCCAAACAAACTGGACTCTCAAGAAATCAGGTTTGTACATTTTCAAACATATTTTTACACTAATTAAATATAGTTTTAACTTGTTATAACATGTTAGTTAAAATTTTTATCGAATTAATAATATGATAACATATATGCTTAGGTTTCTAATTGGTTCATCAACGCGAGAGTAAGACTTTGGAAACCTATGGTAGAAGAGATTCACATGCTTGAAACTCGAGAAGGTAATAATAAATCTTCTTTACATAGAGAAGGACCTAACAACAACAACAACAATAACAACAACGATAATAATATTCCAATTGAACATTTTCCTATGAGTAATTCAAATGCATGTGAAAGTAAAACACCATCTACATCAACATCAAGATTACAAGACCTTCCATCTAAACGAACTCGAAATGAGTTAACAAATATTCCCAATAATATTGGAAGAATCGCGGATTCAATAAATTTATCCTATGGAAATTTGTCAACTGGAGTTGGTGGTGGTGTATCGTTAACGTTAGGGCTTCATCAGAACTCCGGTAATATTGGTTTATCGGAGCCATTTCCGATGAATGCAGCTAGACGTTTTGGTATCGATAATAATACGAGTAGTGAAAGGGTTATTTTTGGTGGATTTGATGAACAAAATGGACAATTTGGAAGAAATAATAGTATGGTTGGTGGGCAATTCTTGCATGATTTTGGTGGTTGAATGAACAAAGCGGAACGTCTAGTGTGACATCGTTATTTTTTGACATATTTGAAAGGTTATATTTTATTGTATGCTATTAATACTTGCTCTGTTGTTTCGTCCAAACAGTTATGAGGTGTAAATTAAATTGGAGGTTGATCACAAGGTTCTTGATTTTAGAAGATACATTTCAATTTCACGTGTCTTTGTTTTTGCTAGTAAATATTGTTTACATTATTTACCTTAGTATATATATATATATTCTTTAGTAGAATGGAAGATTTATGCTTATTTTTATTTGAATAAAGTTCTTTCGAGGATAATCATAAGGAAGATCTTTTCACTGAAAAATTATCATGCCTAGTTTATATTATTTTATATATACTATAGTAGATTTAATTTATTCAGGCTCGAACTGAATGATTTAAAATTATCATGTGTAGTTTTTTTGGGCATATTGTGTGTATATATGCTAACATATTCATGCATTTGGTATTAAGAGTCTCGAACAATATATATAGCTTACTAAAGAAAAAAAAGATGTATTTATTTATAAAGTTAATTGTGTGATTCAAACAACACATTGTTATTTTGGGAAACAAGAAAAAGATGTATTTATATGGGTGTGTTTGTTTAAAATATTTTTCAATTTTTACGTTTATGTTATAGAAAATATTTTCTTTAATCTAGCAAAACAATTCCCTTAAAAAGAAGAGGAAAATAACTTTTCTAATGAAATTAGCTGAGGAAAACAAATTTAGATATTCTGAAATTCATTATTTCTTTTTCATCCACTCGAACTAATTACTAAGAAAATGATTAATAGATAACAAGTTATGCTATTTTATCTACTATCTTTTCAGTAATTTTTTTTTCTTTAAAGGCGAAATAATCTGAGAGACCCGTATCTAGCTCCTTAGTTTGTCATTTTTTTGTTTCTTGGCTCAATGATGGAGGTTGCTTTATGCATGAGCTATCTTTGTTTGTTTTGGTTGCATGTTTTTCTTTTTTTGGGCAGCTTTCCATTGAACAATCATTTCAATCTGTCTCTCTCTTTTTTTACTTTTTTTTTTAACTAATAAGTTCTGTGTCACTAAATAAAATGTCTTCTTCCTAAAGAAATTTGGGAATCTTTTATAAAGGGAGCAGTACTTAAAAGTTATTTTAATTCCCCATTTTAACTTTTTCTAGTGGGTGGGGTTGGCCTTTAATTTTCTCATTATTTTTCCTTAATATAATTGAAACATATAATTGTCGATTGCTTTCTTTGCTTTTGATTTCGATATTATTTGTTGTTTTTATTGTTCTCTTTTAATTTATTTTATAATAAATTGATTATAAGTTTTCATTTTTACATATATATTATAATCATATAGATTTTTATAATTTATTTAGATACTCCCTCTGTTTCAAAAAGGATGATCTAGTTTGATTTGAAACGAAGTTTAAGAAAAGAAAGAATACTTTTAATCTTGTAATTCTAAATTAAAGTTATATCAAATGTATCAAAATATCCTTTAATCTTGTGGTCTTAAACATGCCACGTTAAAAATTAAAATTAAAGTGTTGTCTCAAAAAAAAAAGGATCATTTTTTTTTAAAACAAACTAAAAAGAAAATAGAGACATTCTTTTTTAAACGGATGAAGTAATAACTTTTTAAAAACATTTTTAATCCAATTAAAAAAATTCACATATGCGAAGTACATATATTAAGAATATAATTGAGATGCTTTGTAATCATTTGTTTCTATACACATTTGGTGCAGTATCTTAATAATTATTGTCTTCTTTTTTTCCCTTTATTCAGGGCTGTAAAAGTAAATAGTAGCGTTAGAACGTTAAAAGAGCCATTATAAAAATATTATTGTTAATACTATATAAATATGAGGGTATTCCTCTAAAGTAAAAGTGGATATTAGAATTATTTCTTAAACTTTTTGTATCCACAAGGCAAACTCCTCGTAGAAAGTAGTGACAAGATATAGATGCTTCATAGTCCATAGAGAATGGAAGCAGGAACAACACATCCTACAAGTGCGAGTTTGGTTGGGTGATGTGTACGCAACTTTACTCCTATCCAGTGGCGTACCATATATATATATACTAATAAAATGATACACGAAACAGGACAACCTTAACCTAACAAGTTGTTATACTCTAGTGGTCTCACCTCCTTGGAATGAGGAAGTGCTTCCGAAGCATAGGAAATAAACACTCAAATTAGCCTTTATTATGCAACATGCATGTGGACATAGGGAATTCTGTGTTGCAGATTACAGAAATGTTATGAAAAACAAAATGACTGTACAAAAAGTCGTAATTAGACGAAACAACCTAACCTGTAAAACATCTGGAAAAATACTTGTATAATGGGAAAGCTTAGTACATCCATGACAAATCTTGCTTGAATGTGACAGACTTTGCAGCTCCTTGAACTCCCCTTTCTGATATCTGTGGACAATCCTCTACAACCAAAAAGTCTAACTTGTAAGCCCCGACGAGAGGTTTTAACCCATCATCGGTCACTCCCAAACACTTCCTCAACCGTAATGTACGTAATTGAGGAATTTGGCTAGCAAGCTGCATTCCGTCATCAGTGATTTCTTGGCACCTTACAAGTTCCAAGATTTGGAGATATTCTGCTGAACGAAGAGCTTGCATTCCAATATCGTCAAAAGAATACACATGGTCAAGAGCAAGTTCTCTTATTGGACACATTTGTATTAACATAAGTATTCCATTCAAAGTAAAGGAAGAAAATGAAGGGAACTCTCCATCAGAGAAAGACAACCTAACCGTATCAAGCAGAGAGCAGTTCTGAGCCACTGCCTTTAGACTTTCATCTGTTAACCGCAATGGATTGTTTTGTAGCAGAGGAAGCGAGAAGTCCGATGGAACTCGGAGAGAGATTGATCGAAGGTTGCTTGATTTCTGGGCCAAACATACTATGTCACAGTCCCTAACCCCAACACACATGTCTAAGTGAATTTTTTCCAAATTCTTGCATTTCCCTATTACGCATGCAAGCCCTCTCCCGGGGCTGATAACACAGTTCACTAAACAAAGTTCAAGCATGTTCTCACATGGGATCGATTGCTTTTGCCACCGGTCAACTGCCAAACGGTCATAAAGCTTCATATATCTGTAGTTGGCATCAACCTCAAATTGCAGTCTCTTCAATTTTCTCCAAGTAGGTCCAAGCTTAATCAAATCCCCTTCTCCGATAACCCTACAATTCTTGATGCAGAGATCTTCAAGCATTTCATGTTTTCCGAGATATTCTAGCCACTCCATACTACTGACACTAAGACATCTAATCAGGTGAAGCACACTAAGGGCTTTGCAGCCAACAACAAGAGACAGGATGCCACAACCAGTGATTCTGGGAGCAAAATTCAACTTCAAGGATTTAAGTTTCGAACAAGAAGCCAAGTAACTAAGACCAGCATCCGTTATGAAAGTACAATAACTCAACATGAGGTCCTTGAGCAAAGGGCAACAACGTGAAAGGATGAGAAGACCGTTATCATCCAACTGCTTCCCTAACTTAGACATCCAACCAGAGTAAATAATTTCCACTTTCTCCAAGTTATGGAATCTGTTGCATAGAGCGGTTAATGCATCACAGACGGGATGTAAACCACACCCTACGCGTATAGATATTCTCAGCCCATTATCCAATTTGTGGAAGCGTTTGCAAGTTAGGGATACAGAGTTCCTATCAGTAGTTCTTTTAATCCTTCCCAATATATCCAGAAGTAATTCAGCTGGTAAATTATCCATCTGGATTCAGACTTCTCTATCATCAATTCAGTAATGCAGTAACAACCTAAAACACATAAAACTAGTTTTAACAAAAGGTTTTATTAAATTAACTTACAAAATCAAATGTAAGAGCATGCGAGCAGTATGAGTTAGTTATAAAAGAAGTGATAGCAGTAGCAAAAAGTAGGCTATTTTGTTATGGAAATTCTCTGAGACTCACTCATCCCCAATTCTGAGAACCCGAGCTTCTCATCCCCCTTCACTCTACCTTACATTTCAGTCTTATATCCTCACCTTCCTTCGTTGCATTCTCTAATATAGACTCAGTTGTAATCCAGTCCTATTTTCAAGTAATATAAACAAGATTTGGAGCTTTACTGTTACACGAACTCACAGATAATTCACCTTTACTGCTAGAAATCCACCATACTCTATCTCTTTCATCTGTGTTACCTCGATGACCCTGCACGGGCAAAACAGATCAGTTAGTGCAGTTAACACCCAATTATTTAAGTTTCTTCTCACTCTTAGTGTCCATTCTTCTTTAGCATCACAATCAAAGAGTCAAATCCAGACACTTTAAGATGAAAAAATCATTGGCTTAATGACCTCCGATGATTCCTACCATCCCGAGTAAATGGTGACAAATGAACATAGATCCCTACAATGATACTCTTCTATTATAAAACTACAGTAGACACAGTCTGTCATAATGTACATTCTTTGTCTGCTTGAATTCATTGCAAACTCATCAACAATATCTGCAATTTGAGGGATTGCATTCACAGTCCTCTTTATCCAGTTACAATAGAAAATGATGCTGATTCTCCGCGTGATTATCTCACATCCTCACACTCAACAAACAAACAAACAAAGATGATCTACTGTTGAAATGATAACACTCATAATGCTAGCAAATGTATGTCTGTTTTCTACTTTAACCAGGATGAGATAACATCCATGATTTCCATTAAGGCAGTTCGAAAAAAGAAAGTAGTGCCTAAGATTAGAACTCGGAACCTCAAGGTGAGTTTTGAACTCACCAACCACTAAGTCAACCTTTAATCTTAAGTAGGTTCAAAATCAATATAGACATAAAAATTTCTTTCAAATAAGTGTAAATTTTTGCCGAGGGGGTTCGGGTGACCCCGCTCAACTACCTCTAGGTCCGCCCCTGATTACAAATAGAAGACACAAGTTCTATTAATCTAATTAACTAGATGTGTTTTTTTATCATCAAAATATGCAAAACGTATGATTTTTCTTTTCACAACCTCTAGCAGACTTCTCTATGCATTACAAATCTCAACTAATCCTTCATAGAATACCAACATAAGTATTTTTCAACTAAGGGACTGTTTGGTAATATAAGCATTTTGCAGAAATGGATCTCTCGTAAAATAAGTAAGTTTCTCACTTACTTCTATTGTTTAATTGGGAAAATGCACAAGTATTCCCTAGACTATGACCGAAATTCTATAAACACACATTAACTAAACTAAGTCCTATTATCCTGAACCCAATTTCTTTTGTAATTTTCTGCACCTTTTTGGCTTATGTAACCAAAAATATATTATTCCAAGTACTTCCGTTAAGGATGCCATTTTCATTTTTCCTCTTACAGAAAAATGTTTCTAACCAACCAAATATGGAAAACATTGTATTTATCATTACAAATCAAAATAGAATCTTAATCCCAAAAAATGAGGAAAAAAATCGTAAACAATCGTAAATCTCTAGATTGCATTAATAAATTCTAATTAAACCCGCAATAGATAAATAAAAAGGCCATAATTGAAAAAATAAACTATAATTCTTCGAAGAGAAACAGATTGAACTCACCTGAAGAGAGCATGAATAAGAAGAAAGATGAAGAAATTGGGAATTCAATTGAGGGGTTTAATGACACGTACATACCAGTAAACTATCAAATGTCACAATTGCCCCCAGATCTTTGAATACACGTGTATTCCATGCTAACTATTAAAAATATATTAAAGTCTTAATTGTTTGCGCGTAATGTCTTTTTAGACCAATTTTCATATATAACAAATATAAAATTCATATTTATATGTCATAACTATAGTTTATATAATTACGCTTAATAACAAACAGAGTTTGCTATGGATCATCATATTGTATAACTCGTTGACAATGCTTTAGATTCGTATAATTTTGCTGACAGACCATTTGTATAAATCGTTGACAGCCTGTCAATTCAATTTTATCTGTTTGTATATCTATATAAAATTTAAATTTGTACACAATTGAATTTTAAATAAAATATTTGTATATTGAATCTCTCTCGCTTTATACAACATCAGAGGCGACTTAACGTGATTGGGGGCCTAAAGCAAAATTTTAAATCGGGATCTAAAATATAAACAAACTTTATATACTTATTTATTAAATATTTATTTTTCTTACACTATTTTGATAAAGATAGTGTTTTTTCAATTATTAATTTTAGGTAAGATTTTATCAACTCAACAATGAAAAACATTCTTTCAGTGAGACAAATTATTATATGAAATATTAACATAATTTTATAAGTAATTAGTAGACAAATATTAAATAAAGATAAGATTTAAAATTATAAAATTTGACGCAAGAAGTTGATAACTTGATATATCCCATTTTAATATGATTTTAGTAATGCTTGAAACTAAAATTTAAAAAGAAATAAAACAGAATTTGTAACTCGCTATGTTCAACACTTTTCACTACTAATTCTTATTTTTAACAAAGTAAAAAGATGTTAAAGTGGGTAAAATAATATATATTTAAAAAAAATTATACTTTTTTTATCACAAATAATCATTTTTTATATAAAACTTTTAACTCATGACTTATTCTTGATAAAAATTTAGGGGCCTTTGAAATTCGAGGGCCTAAGGCAAAGGCCTTATTTTGCAATGCATAAAGCCGGCACTATACAACACAAATTATAAATTGTAATTTGTATAATTTATATTTGTATAAAGCGAGAAAGACAGCAACGAATTGGACAAGGAAAAATATGTATTTGTATAACTATAAGTGTATAGGACGAAAACATATGTATTCGTATTTGTACATATACATTCTCATTGTATACACACACAAATACATTTTATACATGTGTTTGTATAAAAGCGAGAAAGGCATGGGAGAGACTGTTGAGAGCGGCGAGTGAAAAACCTAAAAAGAGAGGCACATGAAAGTAATTTTTTCGGTTTGATTTGATTTGTCGATTCGATTTGACTTATACACCCCACTCAACCCCATCACTAATTTTCACTATATGACCAATTATCACTTATTAATTGTTAATATCTTCTATCATCACCAATCCAACTATCACAATCAATCACTATGATTGATTATCACTAGCATGGTTTATATGTCAAAAGAGTAGCAAAATGTTACTAATAGTTTTAAAAAGGATGATTAATATTTAATTACTGATTTTAAAATTGGTTACTTTGCTAAATTAATCCATTTTTATAAGGTAAATTTTCACATATGCTGTAGTTTGATAATTACAATTTGCAACTACATGTTATATGGAGAAGAGAGGCGAACGAGACTGGGAGAGTAAGGAGAGAGAGGAGGAAAAGAGTGGGAGAACGGTGAATTGTATATGTAATGGTTAGATAATTGTATATTACACATATGCATTTCTATATATGACAAGAGAGATTCGGAGAAGGAGGAGAGAGACGAGCGATACTAGGAGAGGGAGGAGAGACGCAGGCGAGAGAAGGCAGAGAGTGAAAAAGAGGTGAATTGTATATTATACATATACATTTGTATACAGGCAAACGATATTGGGAGTGGGAGGAGAGAGGCGAGCGAGAGAGGGCAGAGAGTGAGAGAGAGGTGAATTGTATATGTATATAAATAATTATATATTATACATATGTATTTGTATATTCTAGTGAATTATACATATACAAACATCACTAATTATAGAAACTCAAAGTCAGCCTACGTAATTAATATATAATGATAGTCGCGAATATTATAACAAACTATAGTTATAATGAGTAATTAAATAGTATAAATTTGTTTTGCTGCATAATTTTTCCTTTTTATAAATCATTGGGCTTTTGTAGCCCAAATTATAATGGGCCTATTTTAAGTCCAACAGAAAAGAAAAGCCCAAACAAAGTAGTAGAAGCATAGAGAGATCAAAGAAAAGAATATTCTCCAACCAAAAAAAAAAATAAAAATTGGAAAAAAGTCATTACACCAACAGAAGGTTTTGGTTCTCATAAAACAAAGAACACCACTTTGAAATCAGCCTTCTTCCTTAGGGTTTTCCCTAGGGTTTACCAAAATTCTCCATAACAATTTTCTCTGTTTACAAAAAATAAATTCAAACCCTTTAACCAAAATCAGATGATTCAACTCTTTACAGTTTCTCAATTGTAAAATTTGTAAACCTGAACAATAAAAAAGCAATCTTTTTTATTGGATCAAAGAAATGGAAGCAAGAGTAGGTGTATCTGGACATGGCGGTGGTGTAGTGGAAGGTGGTGCAAGAAAGTTTTTACAACAACCCCAAAAGCCCCAACAACACCATCTTCAACAAAATCATCATTATCATACACAACAGCAGCAACAACAGCCACAGCCTCAACCTCAGATTGGTACTGTCCCGCAGCTTCTTGCTGGTGGCATTGCTGGTGCTTTCAGCAAAACTTGTACTGCTCCCCTTGCCCGTCTCACCATTCTTTTTCAGGTATTCCTTCTTTTATTGACCCCCTCCTAGTTTATTTTGCTTTTTCTGTTTCCTGGTTAGCTGGGTTAGCGACTAATACCACTTGAGCTGAAACAGCCTCTCTACCTCTACAAGGTAGTGGTAAGGTGTGCGTACTGCAGTTGTGGGATTATAGTGGGTGTGTTGTTATACAGAATGAATCCTTCATTCTTTTTATTCTTAGTTAAGATTTAGACAGAAAAAGGAAATGGGATAGATGGGGAGTGGAGTTTCTAGAGGACAAGAATGATTCCAAAAAGGAATGCTTGATATTCTGTCTTTTAACATAATTAAGGGGTTGCTAAAGTTAAGATCTTGAACTCTGGAAGGACTTTACTGTTAGCTGATTCAATTGAATAGTTAAGTAATTAGTGAAATATGAGGTTGAAAAGGTTGTGTCTTTTCTAAATTTGTTTTCTTTACAGGTTGGGTTGTGTCATTTCTTAGAAAATGAAAATTGGACCCATGGAGGATTTGAATTCGTCAAATGGTTTGGTATTGATTGCGGGGGAGAAATGTATGATTAGCAATAATGTAGTGAAGGATGAGAAATTTTACATGTGCGTTTAGCTGTAGATTTGAGTAAGTGTACTCCGTAAGTACATATGATTAAGTGAAAGATGAGTAATAAAACCTAAAAGCTTTGTCTTGTCAAAAATGTAGTTATAGTGATGTGGCAATAATTATTTTCCTTGATATTCTGCTCAATTCACTGAATGGAAGTTTTCAATTCGTAGGTTCAAGGTATGCATTCAGATATTGCAGTATTGACCAAGCCCAGTATATGTCGTGAGGCATTGCGTATTGTCAATGAAGAAGGATTCAGGGCTTTTTGGAAGGGGAACCTGGTCACTATTGCTCACAGGCTTCCTTATTCCTCGGTCAATTTCTATGCTTATGAACGCTACAAGACTGTGAGTACTTAATGACAGATTTGTCTATATGACATTCGGCACAAAATGTTTCTTTCAGCTTGCATGTTGCAATCTTTTCTGAAAATTGTTATGCTGGCAGATATTGAAATCAATTCCTGGTCTGGATGGTAAAGGGCGATATGCAGGTGCGGATATTTTTGTGCACTTTGTTGGTGGTGGATTGGCTGGAATTACAGCAGCTGCTGCCACTTATCCGTTAGATCTTGTCAGAACAAGATTAGCTGCACAGGTATAAATATGTTGCAGTGCTTGTAGGTCTTGTTAATCAATTGAACAGTAGAAAAGGGTATACTAGTTATCGCTCTGAATTATGTTGGTTTCCTGTCTTGATTGATTATTGGAGCATCAAGCTGACGTCGTCCTTAGATTATAGGTGGTGCATATACTTGTCAGATGTCATACTTTTCATCTGTTATACTTGTCTCTATGCCGGTGGACCACATACAAAAAAGACAGCTATTGCTCTAATTATCTAGATTGTGGCTTTTTATTTAATCCATAAGTATGACTTAAGCATGTTATTGAACTGGTTCTTCAAGTTCCGTTGATTGTGGCTATTTGTTTGTTCCACAAATTCGTATTCAGCATTTCATTTAGCTGGTTCTTTTAAACTTTGCAGAGGAATACCATATACTATCAGGGCATCTGCCATTCTCTTCGTACCATTTGCAGAGATGAAGGCTTTTTTGGATTGTACAAAGGGCTTGGTGCTACATTACTGGTCTGCGTTTCTGCTCTGCCTTTCATATATGTTGAACAGTCCCTGGTTTCATCTGAAAAGAAGAAAAGAATTACGAGCTTAATCGGTATTGGCTTGTCGCAGGGGTGGGACCTAGATATAGCAATCGTTTTTTTCTGTCTATGAGGCGTTGAGATTCTAGGGACAGGCTCAGAGGTAAAGTACACCATGGATGAGAGCCTACTTTATGGTAGATATCCTATCATTAACCTATCATTCTTTTATAACATCCATCTTGTGTTCCATTTTCTGTTTTCCTTAGGCCCGATGATCCTACTATTGCAGTAAGTCTTGCTTGTGGAAGTCTGTCTGGAATTGCATCTTCAACTGGTGAGTAATTTGTATCATTAACACTAGTTATTTTTAGTACAATTGGAATGTTTGGATTCTTCGCTATGTACCTTCTCTTGGTTTAAAATTATACCATTTAGGGGTCGTTTGGTACGGGATGGGATAGGCAAAGCTATCCCACCATATATATGGGATAATTTATCCTCATTATTATAAGTATTAATGGTGAGATAAATAATCCTTGGACTAATTTATACCCCTAACCAAACACAGGAATAAATAATCCTGCATTTTATCCCGGTATTATTATTCCTTATCGGCTTATCCCTTGTACCAAACGACCCTAGAGTATAGCTGTCCAACTTGCCTCTGCCTAGATTAGGGGGTTCAAGGCCAATACTTAAAAAAGTGAATTGTTGGAGGAGTGTAGGGAACAACATGGTTGTAAGTGAATCTACATACCATAGTTGAATGAAAATTGCAGTTCTTAACTGTTCTGTTGTATTCTTGATAATGTGCAGCAACTTTTCCTTTGGATCTTGTGAGACGAAGAAAGCAGTTGGAAGGAGCAGGAGGACGTGCACGCGTGTACAACACTGGCATAATGGGAATTTTTAAACACATAATCCGAACTGAAGGCTTACGTGGCTTGTACAGAGGGATAATGCCTGAGTACTACAAAGTAGTTCCCAGTGTGGGAATTGTGTTCATGACGTACGAGACACTGAAAAAGCTTCTATCTCAAGGGCCTTTTGATTCTTGACATTTTCAGTAGTGCACTCTTTCAGTTTTTCTGATTTTAAAAAAAAGCCACAAGGTTCAGTTTTGTTAAAGTTACCGGTTAGGAAGAAGCCTAAAGTATTGATATGGTAATTAGTATTAAACGAGAGAACATTCACACCGCAGCAAATTTTGTGGTTGCTGCTGTTTTAACTTGTTTTTTTGTTGTATAGCCATTGAAAATCATTAGTGTCCCACAACAATTGTATTTCTAGATATTATTTAGACTGGATAATTCTTAGGATTCTACCTTTCACCACCTTTAGATGATTGTATCATCCATACAGTTTTGTTTGTGGGAACTTTCTTTTCTCATGTCTTTACCATTTCATGTAGTTTGCCTCCTTTTGGCTAAAGTTTAAGCTATTCCCTTCATGGTATTGTTGTAAGAACCAGTGGAGTATATGACAATACTGTTTGGCAATTGTAATCAAAGAGGACTATAAGTTTGTTCTTATTGTTCATTTGGTTGCTTCTTGCAAAAAGCAATTTGTTTATGCAGACCATTTGATTCTTGAATTACTTGTTTTGTATCTGGCTTGAGTACTTCAAAGAGGTCAAAAGTCTTGTGCAAGATATTTGAATAAGATTACAAGTTCATCTTGCATCCACTATTGTATTTAAGCTTTTGCTATGCGCGGGGTTCAGAGAGAAGACAGACTACGAGGGTCTACTGTATATAACCTTACCTTGCTTTTTGGCAAGAAATTGTTTTTAAAGTTTAAAACCTCGATTTTATGATTACATGACAACAATTTTATCAGTTATGATTCTTTATCATTAATATCAAAGTCCGATGCGTTTCAATTTTTTCTTTAAACAAAATTAGGGGTTGGAACAAACCTTGAGATATTCTGTCAAAGAAAAAAAGTATCTGCAATTGCAAATTTAAGTCATTAATGTGACATAAGGGCAAGTTGGGTAGGAAAAAAAAAATCATGGCAAGTTGCAAGAAGAGCCAATTGGTATATACATAATAAATTATGAATGCACTAGTTGGTTTGATACAATGACCATACGCACCTGGTTTTACAAATGCAGATCAGAATACTATTAGCAAATCAATCAATCCGCCTCCTAGGGTGCCATTTGGGAGAAGTAATAATATTTTTATATGCAAGCTCGAGCTCTAAATCTCTAATTAAAAAACGATCAATAATTTCATCCATTGCATCATATTCAGATAAATGAAAAATGAAGAAACCACATCATGAAAAATATATCTAACATTTAGCATTTTATAGAAAAAAAAGTACAATAAATAACATATTATCATGTCTCTCTATTATAAATATTGGACAACACTTGACAAATAGTAAATGGCCCTATTATGATTTTTCATGGCCAAATTTATTTTAAAGTTGTTATTTCATTAATTAATTGAAACTAAAAATTATGAATTTTAAAAAATATACAAACAAGGGGGCTCAACCCTTATAAAGCTCACAAAAACAATGACTTTGTATAGGAAATTAAATTTGCAGTTACTTTCTACTTCTTAGTTTATTTAATTTACTTTAACTTAAATTAATCATGTTTTATTATTAACTTCATATGATGCCTTCAATTCTGCCAAATAATATGTTTGTGAAAAAAGAGGGGCGTACGTAATGAAGTCTTGTAAATAGTAAAAACCACTACAATATTAATGATTTAGACATGTTTTTGTAATTAAAAGTAATACGAAATATTATTTAAGTAAAGATTATACTCTTATTGGCATACTTAATTAGGTAAAGTCTTTATTTTATTTTTAAATATTGTTACGACTTCTAGAATATTATGATTGTTTGTGTAACAATTTACCTAGTTGAATTTTTTTTCTAAAAAAGTTATAATCAATAAGAGCTTACCTAAGATATAAACATATGTAGTGTTATGTTCCGTAAAATAGTTTTTATATGCATATTCATGTCTTATGAATTATTATAAGAAATATTATGTTGTTAATTATAAAAAAATAATAATAAAATCATAATTAACCATCATGTCTTTTAAGAATTTTTTAGAATAAAGTTAACTCATTTTTGAATAATTTAAAGATATATTTGATCATTTATATTTTCAAGAATGTTTATATAAAATTTACCAAAATATATATGATGAAGATAGAAATGGGGTGACATTTTTTTAGAAAATATTTCTTTTTTGTCTTTTAAAAAACATCTCAACAGTTCATGAAATAGTGAATGTCCCAATCACTTGTCTTGATTACCCTGTCACTATGGCACTACAACTATCAACTATGATACACCTTCGCGGTTTCAAAATTTATACTGCTCTTCTTGGTGACTAATTCTTTTATGAACTTTCTCATATTTCGATATTTTCAACAACTCTTCCATTAAATGGAGATTTATACACAATATTTTAAAAATAGTAGAATTTTTCTTAACTTTGCATCTTCATCCTTCTTTGAGGTAATAGTGGATTTACTTTGAGCAATGGTTTTGTAGATTTCACGAAGAAACAAACCATCTTTGCAATTTTCCGGAGATAAGTTTATTTGGACATTCCTTGCTTTCGTTTGGTCGAATGTCTACAAAAGCATCGATACGAAGTTGTGTTTTATGAATTAAGGGGTCAATTTTTAGTGTTCAATAATTAAGTGAAAAATAATATGTTATTTTAAGAATATTTTTATTTTATTCAAAAAAATAAAACAATCAAGTATTATTGAGAAAGTTATAATCAAACACAATTTCATTTTCAAAATATTCAAATAAAATAAGAAAAATATTTGTAATAGATATTTATTAGCTCATGTAGTATTAATTTATAATATGGTGTTATTATCTATTTCAAGATATTACTCTTGAAGAGCAAATTTGAGAAAATTAATTAAGTTGAGTGTCTTTTGTTAGTTTTTAAAATCTAGATATATAATGTTTAGAAAAAGTATATCCAAATTATAATATATTCGGAGAAAGTATGGCATCACAATTTCAACTTTAGTAGAGTAATTCAGTGAAAATATCACCACATTTTGAGGGTAAGTTGTAAATATCTTAGAAGAATCTGTCCAATCTAAAAATATTACATAATTTGAATTGAAGAAATTATTTATAAATTAAGATAAAATAAATAAATGAGTAAAAATAATTTAGTTAAATTATTCATTTAGTTGATATCTTCTTAAAATGGACTGGAAGGACCTCAGAAGAGCCTTGTTCCATTGTTCTATATTCTTCTTTTTCTTTATAAAAAGAAAGTCAAATTTCTAATCATCAATATCAGATGTAACGACACATGTCGACACTTTCACTTCATATGTGGTAGTTAAGGTGAGGGAAATTAACGAGATTGACGTGATTTAGATATGTGAAGAGGAGATGCATTAACGTATTAAACATGAGGAGGTGTGAGAGATTGGTTATAAAAGCTACGAGGAGAGACAGATATAAACCGAAGAATTATTAGGCAAAAATGATAAGATAAAATATGATACAACTTCATATAACCGAGAACGTGACCTCAGATAGGAAATTTGAAGAACACAAGGTTAATAGGCAATGTAGTGTTGACTTGTTTAAAGTGATTTGTTTTATCATTATACTATTTATTTTATTGTCGCTCTTATTTTTTGGTATTTATCGTTGTTTAGTATTATTTTCATTATCTATATATCTTACTTTAATTGTTTATTATGTTTCAATGAGTAGGCTATTTTGTTATTGTCCTACCTATACTTTCTTCAATGTCTCCTCCTATTTGTACCTTGATTTGTTACACCTAATGATCCGAAGATCTTTCAAAAACATCCTATCTATCTTTATGAGATAATAATAAAGTCTACGTACTTTTCACCCTCCTCAAACCTCACTACATTTCACTCATGACATTTACATATAATAAGCCAATTTAAGGACAATGTAATAATGTGTGACTTATACACCAGCAAATTATAAGAATATGACAAAATTAATAAGATAGAATGCATCTCATTATATTCTCTTTCACAATAATATTCACCCTAAAAGACCCCACATGCACATTCCTCTTGAATTCAAAGATGCTACAACTTCTAATCAGGTGGAGTTAAATTGACTAGTGGCTTTTTGACTTTTAAATAGGAATTAGAAGTACTAATAAGCTAAAAGTAATTGTATTATTGATTAGTTAGAAGTAATTTAAGGCAATATTTTTTTTAATAATCTTTATGTTATAAATAGATTGTTTTGTGAATGTTCATATATAATTCTCTAAATGAATTTGCATTCTAATAAGAATTGCAATACTTTCCTCAGACTTGCAATTAATTAGAAAGCTTACAAGTAGCTTAAGCAAAGTAGCTTACAAATAGTTCTAAAATATCAACTTTTGAATAGCGCGCGTTGTAATAAAGCTTTATTTTTTTCTTTAAATAGAATGTTAATTCAATTTAATTATACATCCGTTTGAAGAAAAATGGAATCTCTTTTTTCTTTTGATTTTTTTTTTTATATTTACTCTTAATTGTCTTGATATTTATTATTAATTCATAACACTTTATTATTTTTCCAATCTCAAAAGCTAGTCAATAAGAAAGAGACATCATTGTCTGAGGAAAGAAAGGTTCCCATCTTATCATTGGCTTTAAAAAGGAACAGAATCATCAACACAAAATGATATATTCCAGCCTTCTTGGTGACAGCACCTTATCATATAGGAGCATATATTTATTATATTATTATACCAAACCTTATACTTGACATAATTTTATTATATGTCCACTTTATTGAGGCACTATAAATTATTGCTTCTCATGCTTAGTTTGTTCATCAACACTTCTCACAAGAAACTTTCCTCTCTTTACTTCCTTTTTTTCTTAAATTCCTTAAATTTCGTGTATCATAATTATTATTATAAATACTGTGTTAGGTTAATGGTAATCTGCATCCTGAGGTTTAGATCAATTTCTAATTTACTGGATCTAGTCCTTAGGATGCAGATTATCTTTACCTTACAGACAGTGCACAAATCTTAATTTGCATGTGAGGTTATATTGCTACAACTCATATATTACGCACAATACATCAAATTTGATCTCATAGGTGAAATTCGAAAAAAGATGTGTTATATTATGATAAATTCTAGACTCAACAAAATCATTTTTCAAAATAATATGAAAGAAGTGCAAGAGTCATGGTTAAATCTTTCAATCACTATTAATGCACAATGAATAACCTTATTAATTTGAAATATGTATCCTTTTTTTTGAATAAAAAGAAAATCAAATTAGGTCTCCTAGAACATGACTAGGGTTTTGCAAATTAATGCATGACTTACAAGGATGGCTTAACAAAATTGACGACCTAAAATTAAGAAAATTAAACCTTAAGAAAGGCCTTAAATTTAATCAACACTAAGTTTTGCATATTTTTGTTTGATTTCATTCTTTTTTGTTTTGTGATGATGGTGTACGATCATTTAACTATTCACTCGACTATCTACGACTACTAGATTCAACCATCTAAGATGTTTAGTAACTCTACTCACCAAAACTTCGACAACATTGTTATTCTAAAATAGTACTTTGAGGACTATAGCTTATATGTGTGTGTGGTGTGTGTGGGGGGGGGGGGGGGGTAATCACAAGTAATTAGTATTATATTAAGGAATACTAATTTGTAAGATATTATTATGTGAGGACTGATTAATTGGCCAGATGATCTAAAAAAAATTTCCCAGTATCACATGATCTAATTAGTTATGTAACAATAATGATTATTAACCCATAATTAGTCCAAGGAAGTGCTTTATACAATTATTACTTGTTCTCAAACTTGTATAGATAATGTTAAGTCCATTATTATAATTTATTTAATTACTTTTTTAGCCAAATAATAATACTTTGAGGACTATTACTTGCTCTCAAACTCATTCATGGGGGGATCTCATATGATTATGAAGTACTAGACTAAACTACATATATCAAGTGGTCAATTATTGAAAAATGAGTTGGTTGAGTAGAAAAATATATTGGTTGACAATTGATATATTTGTCTATATATAATTCATCATCAACATAGAGAGTGTATATCATAGTTGGCGAAAATTGGAGGTTTTGATCAAACTAAGTCATATTAAGTTAAGTTACCCTAAATAATGATGTTTTTAAAATTTTACAAAGCTAAGTATAAATGTTTCACAGACGTTTTAGTGGTAAATTTTATTTTTAAAAGCTAACGGCGTTAGATTGATATACCTTACTCACCGTACGTTTTACTCCTAAACGTTACTCAAAAGTAACCTTTTTTAGGAGTAAAACCTTACTATAGTAACGATATAACCTAAGTAATGTTGTTTTGGAAAAAAAACGGATTACCCAAAATGTTACTGTTGAATATGTTATTAGTTTGTAAAATTTTTTAAAAAATATATTATTTTGATAAATTGCTTTATATAATAGCTTAGTTTGGTAAAAAATTCGTGAAAATTGAGATGATTGAACTTTTATAATAATAGAGAAATTAATTGGAGATAATAATGACTAAATTGGATAACAATGGCTGATAAATAGGGATAATAATTATTGAACTATATAAGTTCTTCGACATTTAAGAGTGATTTTTCGATGAAAAATTTGCACGAGAAAAGGGAAGAATAAATAATTTAAATATATCTCATAACATATATCAACAGTCAAAACAATACCTTATTAAATTTGATTATTGAAGAATAACGAGAAAAATAGATTTAGAATACAATAATTAAATATTAATTTTAATTTTTTTCCAATAAATGTCAAGTCATTAAATTGATATAGAAAACAATATTCTTAAGACTCATGACCCTAAAAGTTAAAATATCAAAAAGTTGAATGGCTCTTTTTATAATAAAATAAAATTAATTATCTATAAAAATTAACTATTTAAAAAATAAAATAAAATAAAATAAAATGACTTTTTTATAATAAAATAAAATTAATTATTCAAAATTGAATGACCATCGAAGCTTCTAACTCTGACATATTCTTTTTGTCCGCTTTAACACTAAGAACAAATATTATTGATTCTTATTACGATCCTTTCGGTGATGCATATTTGGATGCTTTGCTTTATATATCCTTAGATTAGACAAGTATATAAATTACAAAAAAAACTTTTCCCAAATGTTTAATTAATTAGTTTAAACATGAAGTCCTTTTTCTATTCTTCATCAAATCAAAATGAAAATGTCCTATTTTGTGATTCCCCCCAAAAGATGCTTCCAAAGCTTAAAAAATTATGAGATTCCATTTATTTACAACTTATATTATTAACTCTAAGCTAAGGTTTATAAAAGTACTTATGGAAGCTGCATGTCATTTGTTTTTATTAAAATATCCGGATATTAAAATATGTGTTAAGATTATTGAGACGTTGAAATTTAAATACATATATGAATATTGACATATTTTATATATACGAAATAAGATATTTTGTTTTTTCAGTATCAAAGCGTACTCTCTTCGTCCCTTTTTACTTGTTCACTTTTCCTTTTATAGTTGTTCCTATTTACTTGTTCATTTTGACAAATCAAGAAAGGACAATTTCTTTTACCTATTATATCCTCAATTAAATGACTAATTACTTTGAAAAATGTAGAATTTTTCATCCATATCGTAATTAATAGGGGTAAAATGATAAATTCACTACGTTATTAATTATTTTCTTAATATGTGTGTTAATTCAAAAGTGGACAAGTAAAAAGGAACGAAATGAGTATTGTATTGACTTAGAATTTTAATATAAAATTTAGTCGGTGTTGATTAGTCTAGTACTCTTATCAACTAGATATTCTAAGATAATTTATATAGTACTGGGGTTAACATTATTGTAATAGTGATTTATCGTAATGACAATGGTAGTTGGTATGACACTTGATAATTGTGATGGACAATAGTAATAGAAAATAGTGTGGACACTAATATGATCCGCTTTCACTGCAATATATATATATAGGATAATATATATAATATATATATTATATTATATAATAGATATATATATATTATTATATTATATATATGTATGATGTTATGTATGGATTGTATGTATGTATGTATGTATGTATTAATACAAGGATAGTGTGTAATAATTGTACAATGCTAAATAACGATAACAATCAATAGGTGTCGATAACTGTTTCCAACTGAAGACAGGCAGATAAGGCTTAGTTGAATAATGATGGACCAATATATTATATATATATATCTATATGATATATATATAGATATTATATATATAATGTTATATTTGCCGTTTGAAACAATTTTAATTAAAAGTGACGCCAAATAGATTCTTTTCACCCTCTTTTAAAAGCAAAGAACCAATACAACAAAAATGACCATTATAAATATTAAGTCTTAAATTGCCACTTAAATGTTGTATTTTGGGCAATGGTAGTCTTTTTATGTATGTCTCTAAAGTTTTAGTACTCTATTAATTTGTTTGGTTTAATTTTAAATGGTGTTAAAAAATTATTTTTTTGTTTTATAGCGAAAAAAACAAATAATATGTTATATGACTAATTGTTGTGAACTAAAGTCTTGATAATATTGGATTTGAGAATTGAGTAGAAAGTTGGAAGTATGTTAGCTGTGTTTCAAAGCTAATAATTGAGTAATTTTGACTTGGAGATGGAAGTGGTCAACTATATATTTGAAGATGAAGTAGAATAGTTAAAAAGAGCACTCAAAAATTTGGAATGGTTCTAAGATAAAAAGTGGCATCACAAGAAGGGACCAGTACAGTACACAACTCAAGTTAACCAAACAGGGAAGTGACACATGGAAGGCAGCCACTTAATAGTAAGAAAAGTTTATTTCTAAGATTCCCAATCTTTAAATCAAAAGTAAAAAGAAAAACTACAGTCGAAACGCTTAATTTTTTGTCCTATACTTTGAGATAATTTGATCCTCTCTGTTGATTAAGGATTTCATTAGAGTTTGTATTTCAAAACAAACTCTACTTCGAGAAGTATTCACTCCTTTATTGCTTTTTAAAAAATTTCATTGAGTTGTATTCACCCCCCCCCCCCCCCCTAAACAAAACTCTACTTCGAGAAGCATACTTTCATAAGAGTCTTCTCTATAACTATGTGCATTTTCATGTTTAAAAATACTCTAGTCTACTAGCAATATTTTTTATTTAATTAATGTGTTTGATTTTGATTTGATTTGGATGAGATAGTAAATATTTTTTTAAAAAATTTTACGATCTTCTACTAAATTTTTTTTAATTTGACTGAAAATTTAAATTTTTTAGTGAAAATCTTAATTCTGTCAAAATTCGAGGGATGATACCATATTATCATCTTTAGATAGTTCAAAATATTTTTATTGATATACAATTAGAATGCAAACAACATAGGTCTACACCATGGGATCCTTGAAGATTGTCCTAGTATAGCTTCTTTCAAATTCTAACCTCACCTTTTTACTTTAAATTAAAGATACCATAAATATGCTATTATTTATATTATTCCCAACCACACAAAATCTGAAGATAATTTAAGATATCAATCATATACTTGAATCAGAATCAGACTGATCACTTAAGTATATATTAAATAATCTTTTCGAACAAATTATGAGGAATCCATACTATATGATTACTTACTTATATAATTATCACGCAATAATATTCATAATAAAAAAAAAAACAAGTAGCAAAACAAGGAACTCATTTCTTCTATCATATTGGAATTATCATACAAGAAGAATATATTATCCTATTTGCCAAAACTTCTCAAAAAAAAAAAGGAAAAATACTAAATTTTTTCATACATTTCTTGTGCTAAAGATTCTCATGCACCAAAAAGTTCTAAAAAAAATGGCCTAAATTAAAGATTAAGCTAATCTTGAAAAAACAAAACTAAAAAGGAATAATTAAAAAATTAGCTTTCTTTTTTTTAAAAAAAAGCTGTTAAAAATTTCTCAAATATTAGAACTAAGAACCCCTTTTGACCAAAAATACAAATCAGAAAACTCAAAATTTTCTGATTTTCATTTCGCGTTGATCTTTCAAAGTCAGCCGTCTACGATTCAATACACTTATTTGGATCGGAGCAAAAAAATACTGAATTCTTGACCCGGACCTTCGTCCGGATTAATCAAATGAAAAGACTCCGAATCCGCACCGCCAATAATACACTCATAGTTAGCTCTCATATACAACACTTCTTCAGATTCGGTACCCGAAACCAAACCCGACGGAATTACACCCGCCCCGACTGTCATTGACTGCATCGTCTTCAACATAATTCGGGTCTGTTGGGTCGCCCGTCTCCGAACCGCAAACCCGATTTTTCTCCCATTACAGAACAGAGTCCACATTGGAATTGAATGGAGCGGGCAACGGTTCAGCTCCGAATCCGATGATTCAAGTGCAATTCGGACTAATCCACATCGCATTTCTTGAATTAGGGTTGTTGTTGGAATGGAAAGTTCTAGAAGAAGTGAAGGCTTCGTGTTGAGACGATCGTGTTGTACGCAGAACCATACATGTCCACCGCGACGTTGGCCGAAGATTGTTCCGATCACCATTGTTTTGGAAGAACGCGGCGGAGCTGAAAGTGAAATTGCGGCGCCGGAGGCGCTACTCGTGGGGTTTGTAGTACTGATTGGGGTTGTTGGGTATGAATCTTCTTGATCTTCTTCGAACTTCTTATCTTGTTTTGGGTCGTCGAGATCGTCACGCAGAGATGTACTCAGACGTTTTTTGGTGGAGATCGTTAGCGGCGCCGGTGGTGCTGGCGATGTGGGTGTTGAATTGAAACAGGGGAGGAGAAATCGACGGAGAGCATCGACTTTCGGCATATTTTTTGGATCGAAAATTGCAGAGACAATGAAGAAGATGAAGGAGCAAGATTTTTGTTTTTGAATGGGTAATATACAGAGCAGAGCAGTATATTTATACTGTATTAAGAAAATAGTTATTATGACTGAAATAAACAGAGAGGGGGAAAATGGAAAGAGCGGGAACAGATGTAGTAGCCGTTACAATTGTTTATCAGTTTTCGAAACTAATTAACTCGACTAATTTAAATACACATCATTTAAAAAGGGTACATATATTCTAAGCTCAAGAGTTTCAAATCGTGAAAATAACTAATAAAAAGAGATTTCATTCCTCATTTAAATAAATTATATTATTCTTCGTCGTTATAAAATATCAAATATAATATTTAATTGAATTTTTTTTTTTTGGCGGAAAAGCATGAATTAAGTGCAAAAATATTTGCTCTGTTTTTACTACTATTATAATATAGGAGTATAGAATAAATAACAGAGAATGACAAAAGACCAGATTTTTATGTGGACAGAGATGGAATTGAAAGGATTCCAGATTGTTAAGAAACATGCAGGTTTTGACCTTTGACCAAACTACTTTCGATTTTAATTTCAATTTATTCGTCTAATTTTATTTTTAAATAAAAAACTAAAATAATGAAATAATATTTAATTTTGTAAGTTTATGTGTATATAATATGAAAAAGAAGAATAACAAAACAAATAAAAGATAGATAAACATATTAACACGAAGGGAGTAATAGTTTAAAGGGTTATTTGAATAATCTCAAATTAAATAATATGATATAAGTATATTTCATAATTAAATCTTAGATAAAATTTCTATTGTATTTAATTACCAATATATGTTATTCCAAATAAATTTCTACTCTCAATCAAATACAATATAAATTTTATCTCATTTTATCCTTTAGTATCAAACAAGGCTCCAAAATTTTAGCAGAACAATAGAGGGCAGGGTTTTTAGATTATATAGGAAGGTGGGTCAGGATAAGATAATAAACGGATAGAATCGAGAGGTTCATTTAAATTTTTTTTATTACGAAATTATGATATTATTTAATATGTTAAATCTCTTTTAATTTCTTCTTATATTTAATTTTTTTATGTTTTGAATTTTTTAAACGTAATGATAATAATATACTTGGTGAAATAGAGTCCACATAGGATAGAACACTAACAAACTTAACTATTTTCTCAAATAGATAGAAACATTGTATTTCGATAAATCCCCAACTCACATGCGTCGAATCTAAGTATAAGAAAAAAAATAAACGAAGCATAACTGTTAATAAAAAATCATTATAAAATCTAAAAAAATAATAAAACAGTACGATAATTAACACAATACACAATAACAAAATAAAATTTTATAAAAATTTTAAATTTTTTAATAAAAATTCTGATTTCGTCATTATCTCGAAAGGGTTTGTCTGGTCAAAGGATGCTTAAAGGAAAAGGGGAAATACAGCTGGATTCTAATTAAATTCTACTAGAAATTGTTTCCCTTTAAGGCAGACTCTGCATTTCTATTCTTTTTCAGATGAAAGGAGGAATCTTTACTCTCCCTTTAATAAAAAATAAAATAAAATCAGAGGTGAAATGCTGAGGTGGTACAGAAAGAGATGTCATCAAATTTCTGATTTTTTAATAATGGATTGGTCTACTGGTCAAATAATTGAATGTGTGTAAAAACCAATGAATCCATGTGTCTACAAATTTAATTTAATTTCAACTAATATAAATCCTTTTAACTCTTAATTGAAGGAATACTTTGGAACCTATAAGGAATTTACTTATGTGTGTAGCGTTTGGTATTCGAATATTAACTCGGAGACATTTTTTCTATCTTTTCTTATCCTTAAAAAGTAGAGACATTTTACATTCTTAAATCGATAATCATCTTTTGATAACCTAGCCTCCTCCGTCCCTCGAGACTAACAAGGGGTAGTACAGAAATATTCACCTGTTGTCCTTCTATTCAATCGTTTAGGTCCCACTTCAGCTTGATGGTTAGGTCATCACACCCTTAAAATCTACGCGATAGATAGACTCTTAAAATCATGACATATTTATTTAATTGAACATAATTTCTTTTCAAAAAAAAAAAAGAAAAATAGTTCAATACATAAAATAAAAAGTTTCGTTTACTAAGTACAAATAAAAATTTCTTTTTATTTGATTTGTTACAAAATCGATCATAGATCGATTTCCTTTTTATTTCGTAATATTGACTACACCCAAGTCCAATGCATCCAAGTTGGATTAATTGGGATGACAGTTTCTCCTTATTTATATATTTTAAGTTTGAGTGTATACATATAGAACTTAAATAGTTAAAAAGTTGAATAAGTAGATATATTTATTTTATGTGGTATATAATTTTTTTACGTCTTATTTAGAATGTGATCGTTAACTTTTATTAATATTTAAATCCTTCTCTTGAAAAAATGAATCATATGTGCTCGTTAACATTGAAAAAATTTATCTATATATATATATTTTTTTGAACGTTGCCAAGGCAAGCATAAACAGATGAAATATGTTTTCATTGGTAGGGACTGGAAGGAATGGAATATTCTAATGGAACTTTTTGGGAAGTGGCACGTAATTTGTTCGGTTTCAATTTATTTGTCGAAATTTAATTTTGTATCAATAATTTTTTTTTATTAAATTTGTATTTTAAACGAAAAATATATAGAATATATCAAATGATTTTTCATCTTATGATTTTAAATATATCATATAAAAATTGTAAAAAAATATATATATAATTTTTTAAATAAACTAAAAATAAGATTTAAAACAACCAAATTGAAACACGGAAATTATGTATTTAGATATTTGGAGTAGTATAGTTTGGATGTTTTGGTTGTGACAGAGAAAAACACTTGCTAGTATGTTATTTGGACATGAATATTGTTTTTTTAAAAAAAAAGTTATAATTTTGTAATCGAAATCATTATTCGAAAAACTTCTAAAATAAGAATATGAACTTTGAATTTCCTGTTTAAAATTTAAAGAATGGACAAGAATTGATTGCCTAAATTCAACCTTGCAAATGATGACTTCTATATTTACAAAAGTTTATAGGATAAATAGAATAAGTTTTGAAATTAGAATTTTATATATAAAAACTATTAGTAGGGAATCTTGATTCGCTTTTTATATTTGTTATGTAATATAAATTTAATCAAGATTGAAATATGAACATTAAATACTTAATAAAAAATAAAGAAGAGAACCCTGCTCCTTATTTCTTGTTTTAATTAATGTTCGAAATCAATCTTTAACGCTTAGAAATATCGATAAAGTTGTATTCTTTTATGGTACATTTTTCCTATTTTAACTTATTGTCTTATTTCTATTTTATCTTTCTAAAAATAAAAATAAAAAAGTCATTTTCTCTTTAATAGTTCATCTAATTCATATTTATGTGAGTTTATTATTGGCATATTTTAAAAAAGGATGATGCCTTTATATAGTGAAATTTGAAAACAACTTATTTTCAAGTTCTTTTTTTATTCTTGGGATATAATGTATAAGTAAGTACATTCTCAATCTAGTTCGAAATTTCCGAGACACACTATTCTATAATAAGGTCTTAATCCTTCGAACTTATTTTATTAAAATTTTATACTCTTTGTGGTTACGTGACAAACTGTGGGGTCCAACGTGGTTGGTGGGTGACTTTTTTTTTCCCACATCTAGGCACGTATGCCGGAACAAAAAGGGGTAGAAAATATAAAAGTAAAGTTAGGGGGTTGGTATAAGACCTAAGTATAGTATAGGGTGTCTCTGAAAGTTTGGACATAGGTTGAGGGGTACTTCTGCATTTTCTCTTTATTCTTTATGAATGTTTTTATGGCCATACGAATATTTTGGAATGGTTAAGATTAAAAAGTTAATTTTTTTTATAATCACAAGAATATTATGACATATTTAAGAACTCAAATTTCAAAAGTCTTCATTTTATTTTCAAACAAGTTTCTCTCTTTAATTTTTTAAATATATTTATAAGATATATTTAAGATCAAAAGATTCAAAAATTATTTTGAATATATGATAAAATGAATGAAGGTTATCTACAAAATTATTTCCAAAATGGTGAAAAAAGGGTTTTCATTACAATTGGCTCTTCTTTTTACGAAAGAATGTTGAGATTAGGCTTTAGAATTTTGATAAACTCGTACCATAAGTTTTGGTTCAGTAATTTTGATTTTCGATGTTTATAACATTTTATATTATTATATTAAATTAATAAACATAATTGATATTCTAAAGATTGATTTTGATAGTTTATGGTATGATATGTATCAAAATTATAATTATGTATTATGTAAGTTGAAGTTGGCTAAATTATAGTTATCTTTTTCTTAAAAAATTAAAAAAAAAAAATCAATTATATCACTTACACCTTACATATAAAAAATAAAATACAAGCAATACTTTTTGTTAATCAATCATCCAAAGAAAACATTTCAATCAAGATATAATCAAAGTCTCAACATCTAAATGATTAATTTCATTTATTTGCCAAAAAAAATAAAAATTTTAAAGATGCATCCCATATATAATAATATCAAAATTATGACATCAGAATTTTCGATTATGATATGATATTTAGGATACGTCATACCATGTCCACCCCAATATCAATTTGAACCTAACTTATGAAACTACACTTAGTATGTTATCATCACACATGCCAAAATATATTCCACTTCTAAAAAAAATATCACATATAACGAGACATGAATGACTAGTTTGAAAGGTCTTTTTGAAGAGGGCTATTTTCTACTTTATTTCAAAATCATAAAATTAGAATCATTTATGATTAGAAACTCAACGATAATAGAACCATCCTTCCCCACTTAAATATACGGTTCAAACTCGTCACGTGTCTCAAGCTCACACATCACATGGAGCAAACATGTTTCCTTTGACATTTGATGTAATCAAAACTCACTTCATCAACTAGAATACAACAAGGATGGAATTATTGAGCTAGAAGCACAAACAAGTGACAAAACTAGTTGGCTTAGTTATAAGTCGCCTCCATCTCTAACTCTCAAGGTTTTGATTTCGAGTGAAGAAACACTGATGATCCTCGCTGAGAATGCCCGAAAGAGAAAAGAAGCATAAAGTTACTGCACACCACTCCACCTCGCCCAGTCCACAAACTGCATTCCAGCATATATATTGTTGGCAAATCGCACACCAACTGTGAATGCCATTGCAACAGGCGGAAACTGCTTTCCCATTGGAGAAGATTCAACCAGACGTTCTAATCCGGTCACAATCTGTAACCTAGTGTTTGAAGAAACTCCAAGGAAGACACCTAACATAACAGAACCAGAAATCAAATTGGAGCTGACAGGCAGGTAAGATGGAGGTCATAGAAAAAAATGCAGCTTGCAATGACGATGCATCAAGGAAGCTAAAATGCAACATGATTCAAGAAACACTAGAATAGAATGTGCATTTTACTTTATTCAGAAGATAGGAAGTGGAAGTTACAATTTGAAGATTCAAGTCCAAAATTTTAATTTTTTTTAACGACAAAGGAAATCCGCAGCCGCTATCCAATTGGGGTGTGCACAGGATAAAACCCCCGCTCCTATGTTTGCAAACCACATAGGAGAGATAAACCGCACTAGGCAAGTCCAGTGCGACGAGCTCGACCCAGAAGGCAAGCCCCTTACTTTCTCTAGTAAAGGGTTTCGAACTTGAGACCTCCAATATGGAAGTCCCAAGCCCAAACCACTGGGCCACCCCGAAACCCAAAATTTTCAACCTTTACCAGATATAAGGTTAAATTTTGAAAAGAAACATGTGATTTCTTGATTGCTTCATCACTCACACAAACTGCAATATCATAATTGACTACGAAAATTTGTAAATCTCCCCTACACTACAATATTATGTCATGCAATATCATCATTGACTTAATTCATTTTGTGGAAAAATGCTATATGATGCAAGGAATCGTTAAATTACCAGAAGATGGTGGTCTCAATGGAAGTAGTTCAGCATTTCAACGTAACAAGTACTATAATACAGTCTAGAATTTTCAACAAGACAACTCAATGATAATATACAGGAAGAGCTGGAAAGAGATAAACAGGAATCAGAAAAAGTAAAGCACGCAGCATACATAATGTAGTTGGTAGATAAAGGTTTGGAAATTTATCATCAAAAGCAGGAACATATAGGAATGAAGTGAAGGCGTACCCCAAAGTAATGCACTCTTTACAAGAGGTGGAACAGGAACATCGTGCTCTGATTTCTTGACGCTCCTGATAAACAAACATGTTAGTAAGAAAGGGACAACACAAACATGTTAAAAGAAATATAATATCTACTTTGATCAACGATAACAGCATATACAGACTCATGCATCAAACTGTCACACTACACAAATTATTAGCTGCAGGAAAGAAAATCTGCAGTGGACTCCGCTCAACCTCGGGGGTTCAACCATGAAATGTAGAACCTAAAGATTAATAAAATTGTTGTGTATACCTTAAAAACTTAGCTTTCAAGGTTCTAGTTTTGATATTCGTGTAAAATCATCAGCCAGTCCGATTTCTTGATCCTTTTGTAGTTATGAAATAACTGGGAGAACACTACAACACACTAGACCAGTATGACTAGCTGACCAATCTAACATAGCCCTTTCGGACATCACTTATCAAGTGATGTCCCATAAAGATTTTGATGCTGGGAGAGCACACCACTTGTGATGAATCAGGAAAGGGTTAGACAAGGACATGGTTTCTGAGAAAACCATCAAAATTTAGGGAAAGGTATTTAACCTAATATGAACCAGTTAAGAAATAGATGAAGAGATACACATCAGATAAAAGAAGTATAATAGATATATCTACTTCAGTGCAATGGGTCAACCCATAAAATCTACGAGGTCACCTCGACTTCTCATAATTCAGTTACTATCAGCAAACCTGATTTCCCCTGATTCTTTTACTTGTCGGAATAAATTTTTCCATCAGCATTAGAAAACAAGACACCATGCAAAGACAGATTAAAAAAAAAGGTAATTCTATAATAAAAAAAGTAAAACACCAGCTGAAACTTAAAGACTCAGTACAAGATACTAAATCATATTTTTTTGACAATGGATACTGAAAGACATTACAGTCACTTCTTTCCTGGTTTACTCTCTTTTTAGACGATGGTCGTGTCCGTCCCAGCTTATGCACCTTGACTATTCCAGCATTCCTTTTTTGTGTATGGCATTGCCACTCCCTTTGGCAGCATCCACTAATTCGGAACTTAAGTTGAAACTGATACCTGCTACCTCCCACCAGCACAGGTACCGGGTAGCTCTACCTCTACACACCAAGGCTCGGTAGATGAGAAGAAATCATCTATGCAGTATTTTCGCCTCCGCTGAGATACAAATCTGATACCTCATGGTTCTCCAACCACTTCACAGGCAACTAGGCTACACCCTTGGGTGCTATGGTTTACTTTTTTGATCAATTAATATTGATGCTTGCACCGTCACTCAAACAGTAGCTTAGTAGAATTGCAAATGAGGGCATCCAGTCTGTTCAGCGTTGAATTTTTCCTTCTTCAAAGAAAAATCCAAGGAGATGATGCTTCATGCCCCTCTTTTGAGCTCCTATCTCACCAATCGTAATCATACCACTTCTTTGAGCAGCCATCCTTCACTTACTGGCTGAAAGGTTTTGTTTTCAAACTCAGCCTTCTTGTGAATTTTGATTAGTCACATGGTGTTGGTACCCCCACAATCTTCTTACTTCCTCCTTGCCATCAATACTTTATCTCTTTCCTTCACAAATGTTCTTACTGGACTAGTTTCACTAATGTTGTTCCCAGCAACATCCTGAACTTACTAAAATTTGCTAGGGCAGAACATGGAGACAGATATAAGCCTTGGTCTCTTACATGTACCCATAGCCATTAGTTTGTTTCTCTTATATCCCTGTTGAGACAACAGCTTGACCTATTATGCATATCTTCAACAGGTTTGTTCGGTCTTGTGTGGGCTCATGACCATCGAGACTAACATTACATATGTGTTGTCTATGAGGGCAAAAGAATTATTCTCAGATCCTTCGGTTTAAACTCCAGCAGTTTTCCATGCCCAACCAGAATTACAGTTGATAAGATTCCTTCTTCCTTATCAAAGCAGTGAAGCACCATGGGCTTGCTTCAACGGGTCTACAGACTAACAGCTACTTGCCTATCTTGTCTGAGGAAAGCTTCTCTGTGACAGATCCATTTTGAATCTACGCACCATCCCCTTGCTCCTGTCCCCTCCCCTCTAAACACTGCCAAGGCCTTTTTCATTGACCTTGTCCTCCACCGAATTGTATAACCATTGTCTCTTACACATCCACAGCTCTCATTTAGAAAACAAAACCAGAGGATGGCAAGACAACCATTCAATCCGGATTAGGAAAGAATGGGTGAAAAAAAATGCAATGGTTTGGTTCCTAAAGTTACCTCCTTAGTCCTTATATATCAGGTATTAGAACTAGTTCATCGAAAAACAATGAAAAATGTAATATCTTCTTTGTGCGAAGGAAAAAAAAATCTGATAAAATGATAATGGCGGATCTTGAATTTTGAAGTAATGGGTGTCCACTCTCTTTAGCAACAGTTGCCAAAGCCACAAAGTTAAGCACACAAATAATTAAAAACTAAATGTGAAAACATTTAACAATATACTATAATTAGTTTTATAATTAAAAAGGAGAATTTATTAACAATTATCCTTCACGACTTTCATACACTGAATACACAATAAATAATATCAGTATAAAATTACATTCATCGGGTGTCTACACCAAGTAAACGGATGCATGATAGAGCATGACATCAGCGTAAAGCTATCAGCTTTAGATAGAGTTTTTATTTAACTACAAAAAGGTTTAAAATGTACATGATTTTTCTATAATCAAAGATGAATTGTTTGTTTTGGTTTGGAGGGAAAGAAATTAAAGAAAAAAAGCACTAAAATAAAAGAAGAAAAGGAAAAGACCGAATCATTTTTAGAGAAGAATGGGTGACGAAATTTGAGAAAGAATAAAATGGAAAGCAGAAAAGTTAAAATGAAGCAAATAAAGTTGAAGGAGAGAAATTAAAACATTGAGGGGATTAGTATCAAAATGGTCTAGAGAAGGATTCAATCCTGCGACAGATAGAGGTATGGAGCTCCCTTTTGCATTTCCAAACCAAAGCACCCACCAGACTATTTTGTTCATGGGTGCTGACTTTGTTGTGAATCAAGTTAACTCTGTAAGGGCCTATGGGCTATTAGAGACTTTTATTTGGGATCCAGGCCCAATAACCATCTGCTAAAAAAAGGACTAGGAGTTAGAAGAACGGTTATGAAAATTATGTCGGAGCGTTGACTTTCAGTTATCTCTCATCCCTTATCTCTCTTCTAGTATCTCATCCCCTTCTAGTTACCTTCTTCTATGTTAATCTATCCGTAATTAGTATGTTATTATTTTGTTGTGTGTATTATACTTGTAACTTGTATTCAGCGATAACAATGTATATATATCAGTGTTTGTATTAGAAATCGGGTTAGTTTCAGACTTAATAATATTTTTTGTCGAATTAGTTGTTCAAATAAAATAAAAGTTCCGCATCAAAGACAATGATTGCTCGAACTCCCATAGGGCTCCACGTGGGTCCTCCCTGTATTTTGACACTCAAATATACATATCTAACTGGAGAAGTAGAACACTAATTTAAAACAAAGCAACATTTAAGGGTTCGAGTTTCAAAATGAAGAATTCTAGTTTGTGAATATCCAAAAGTATGATCATTGGTTCCCGATGAATCCCGAGTTCAAATCCAGGAAGGAGTAAGACAGAAATTTATAATATCTTCAAGCAGTATCTATGTAAACTAAACCAGGAAATACAACAATCAACAACAACAACAAATAATAGCCATAATAGTAGTATTAGTGATATCAGAGAGAAACAAACCGCTTGGCAGTCATTATCATATTTGCAATTCCTTGGCCAATGATACCACATCCAAACCCAACGAATCCATATAGAATGCCCTAAAGAAATATGAAGAACTGTAAGTTACATAATTGAATGCATTTATGAAAAGAACTATTAGGAACAGGAGAGAATGATATATGTAAACAGACATACTGCAATCCATTTATAGCATATACTTCAATTATGCAAGTTTTACCTTGTAAAAATAAGCAGCAATTCTCTGATTCAATGAAAATCTACACCCTGGCCTTTCAGCTTCAAAAACGCTGCAGCAGATGAGTAATTAAAGTGAAAATCTTCTAAATAGTGCTCAAATTAGATGCAATAATATCACACGGATTGCAGAAGTCAAAACCTGCTTGGAAGTGCTCCATAAGCTCTCTGAAAACGACCAACAAAACCTTGAGATACAGAAGGTTGCCCAATTCGAGCATATGGTGCTAGCAACCCAACTAGAGCTACATTGACAGCAACACCAACTAACATATCTGCAGCATACAATTCAAATTCCGCCCAAAAATCTTTGCCCCTCTTTTGAACTTCTGCTACTGTTGCACAAGTAGTATCAATGACTATCTACATCACAGAACCAATGGAATCCGTGAATTCAAAGTTAAAAGGCATATCAAGTATAAAATCACGACGAAACAAAAAAACAATGAACAGTAGGTAAGATGCCGCGTGATTTCAAGGTCCATAGAAATTCACCACGTGTAATGCAAGTTTAGCATGGTTATATAACAAATTGCTCCAAGTCGTACGATATGTAAACAGAATCACAGACACAACACGATGCACACTAATAGCAGTAGCTCGAGGAGCAACTATTTCTACTGTACTACAGCTCAATGATTTATTAACAGAACAGCAATATCAAAATCAAGCATTTACACAAACCTCAGTTCCAACTTTGAAAAGAAATGATGGATCAGCCAACATTCTGTTCCGCAGCATAGCACACGACCTCATTGCAGCGCCGAGCCAAGCTGACCCCTACATTCACGAAAAGACGACTTGCCAATCAAAGATACAATCAAAATGCACATTTCCAATAAACCATTTTGTAAGCAGGTTAATCATTTTCACCTAATCAATTTTTACCTGCAAGTCCAAATATCTAAGCAAAAGTAGCTTCCTGATCCCAACACTCTTTGCAGCCTCTATCATATCAGCAGGAAGTGTAGCCCCACGAGCCTCTGCCTCTCTCATCACATCCTCAAACTTCAGTAATGGCCCAAATTCATCTTCTTCATCATCACCTTCACCATTGTCCCCTCCACCACCACCTCCGCCGCCGCCACCACCACCAGGGTATTTCCCATTTCCACCATTCCCAATAGCTAAATCTCCCTCCCCAGCACCACCATTATCAGCATCAAGAATACTTACATCTTTCCCAACAGAATAAGTATCATTCTCTTTGAGTACTGTCTCTACACTAACACCAGATATTGATTTACCCTCTGGATTCAATGAACTCTTAACCAAAAATCTTGACTTGTAATTCTTCTGACAAACCAAATAACCGATTTTCCTCATACCCACAAAATCTTGTCTCTTAACAAACGTAAAGTTAGAGTCTTTTATGGACCCCATGATAAAGATTTCATTTTTCAGAGATGTAAACTGAGATAACCTGATACCTGATGAACAACCAGCCATTTTCTACCAACCCCACAAGTTTTTTGCTCAAATCAATTCAAGAAAAGTCGACAAATACTCTGGGATTTCCCAAATAAAGCCTAGAAATGAAAAAATGCAGCAACAAAGCAAAATGAGTCAAGATTTGATGATGACTGTGTGATTAAGCTAGGTTAAGCTCTACTTATTTCGCCACAGTTTACCTAGTAGGAATTTCACAACAGTGTGTTCGGTGGGGAGGGGTAGGTGTGGTTTGTGGTGAGTGGGGGGGGGGGGTGCATGAGAGAATCAGAGGAACATATAAAAAATTAGATTTTTCCATTGAATGATTGACAAAAAGAGTGTCACCTTAAATTGCCTTTGTTTTTAAAGTATAAAATATATAAAATAAGAAGTGAGATTTTTGTTTGAGTGACTTAAACGTGGACAAAAAAAAAAAACTTTGTATTAAACATAGAATTTTTTTTTCTAGTGATTTGATTTTGAAACGTAAATACTTAGTCATACCTAATTAATATATGTATATGGAAAACATGTACTATATTTAATATGATGTGAACTTAGACAACTTTGTAGGCAATACAACATATTAAAAATAAAATAACCTTATTAGACTAATAAGATTACTTAGCTAATTCTCATATATTAGCAATATCTAATTCGAAAATTGAACTTATAATGATATTTAGATTAGATTTCATGAGGACTATATCAAAAGTATACGCATCATATGTTTCTGTTGCATCAGCAATAATACATAAAAAATTTAAAAATTCATCTCGAGACATGATCAGTGACCTATAAGCCATATATACACAATTTTACTATTGCTCCAAGACACTTAACATTGATTATGGAATAGTATACATTTTTTGGTTTGTGATCATGGGCTAAATGACATTACTCAACTAGTCATAAATAAGGACATTTATTTAATTTAGGCCTTTAATTTATAATACTCCAATGTTGCACGAGAAGGAAACATGGAACATTAATGAAGAATGTTTAATTGAGATTTCACATTATTGGTCCCAAGCCCAAATAAAGGAGGAGGGTTGCCGAGGGTCAGTTGAAAACCTCTCTATCTCAAAGGCGGGGGTAAGTTTGAGTACATGTTGTTGGATTTAACAAGTGTGAATGAGAAAAGAAAAGAGAGAATATGAAAAGTGAGGGAACTATTTTGGAGGGAAAATGAAAGTCATTTGCAAAGTGGCAATGAAAAGTCATTTCTTCCCATATCGGCAAAAGAAGGGAAATTGTTGTCCTTATATAAGGAAAACGCTTCCATTACTTCTTAAGCGCTAAGAAGAGATGCCCCCGTCGCTCCCACCGTCGTTGCTCTGCTTTCGGCAATTATGTGATTGATTGATAAATTTTTTGGACAGAATTTATTAATCAGTTTTTTGTTTAAATCAAAAAAAAAATTTTTGTCGGCTTTGGCAAAGTGTGGGGGTCTAGCAAAGTCCAATGTCCCCTATACCTACGAAGGTAAAAATATGCCCTAAACTGTGGATTGGTGTATTCATTGGATAATGCCACAAACAGTAAGGCTGTCAATTTTTTTGGTTCATAAGTCCAAACATCCGGATATTCATTGATAATACTGTAATGGAATCAGATAGTGCTGAATTTTTTGAACATATCATCCGTGTAAAACTAGACTTGAGTCATCTAGTGGGGATCCCCTAAACAACCCAGAGAATAACCAAAAGAGAATAAACCTCATTAAGAAATGTCAAGACGCAGTAAAATTCAAAGAGGACATCTACTTCATTTGGATCTGATTTTGTAACATTTCTTCTTGAAAGTTAGCCTCAAACTTCAAGGAAGCAATGTTGTCGATCGACTCAACCTGTTGGAAGGAGGCTGTAATAGTGAACTTGCATCAAGCTTAAGCATCATACTTGGGCGTTGTTGATCTTCCTCCGAGGAACAAACACTTGGGTTTCAAATGGATATTTAAAAGGAAGTGAAAAATATTTGAAACTATTGACAAATATAATCAAGACTTGTTGTCAAAGGTTTCAGACAAAAAAAGGTCTTATTATTTTGACACATCCTCTCAAGTTTCTAGGATTACATCAATTCGGATGTTATTGCACTAGCTGCAATTATAACGGTGCTTGAAATTCAATCAAATGGATGTGAACAACCTTCTTAAATGGTAAGAGTTTGAAGAAGAAATATACATAGAACAGCTGAGGGTTTTGTAGTTTCCCTTGTACGAAAAGAAAGTGTGCAAACGTATTAAGTCACTTTAAATGGACTAAACCAGCACCAAACAATGACGGCAAATTTTGATCAAAACCATGTTTGTCAAATGGATTTAAGCTCATAATGTGATAAATGTGTTTACATTAAAGATACTCCAAAATCAGGAAGTTAATTTTATTGCCCCTATATGTAGATGACATGCTTAAATGTAACAAAACTTACTAATATAAAAGCTATAAAGCGTATGCCCGCTATAAGTTTATATGAAAGAATAGGAGTTGCTGATGTGATATAGGAATTAAAATTCTTAAAACTCCTAACGGTCTATCATTGTTCAAACTCCATTATATTCAAAAAATACTTGAAATATTCAAATTTTTGAATTTTTAAAAAGGAAAGACTCCATTGATTAAACCTTCACTTGCAAAGATAAAGGTGAAAGTCAGTCTCAATTGGAACTAGCTAGCGATGGAAAGCTTAATGTAATGTCATGAATTGTACACGCCCAGCATAGCTTTTGCGGCTATTAGTAATTGAGTCGATCCACAAGGTAATCCTAATCAAATCATTGGTTTGGCAATGAAGAGAGTTTTGAAATACTTAGATGAGCACTCAAAACTTGGCTTTACATTGACACAAATATCCAGTCAATTCCTTAAGATATAGGGATGCAGAATTGGATTACTTGGGTCAACTGAATCAAAAATCCACAAGTGGATCGTTTTACTATTAGTGGAGGGAGCCAATATCTTGGAAACCATTCCAAACACAATGTATAGCTCGCGTCAACAAATGTAAGTCTGAATTCTTGTTTAGACAAGACAGGTGAAGAACTTATGGCTCCGAAATTTCTTAGAAGATATTCCATGTGGCCCACAACCCAATGGGCCCCTATATTCATACACTGTGATAGTCAAGCGCAATAGGAAAAGCTGGAAGCATTATGTATACACGCAAGTCTCGTCACATAATACGAAGAATAAACTCTGTGAACAATTACTCCTCCTATGGAATTAAATCACAATTGACTATGTGAAGTCAAAGATAATGAGTTCGAAATCCACTTAGGTCAAAAGGCCTAAATAGATCCGGGATTGATAATCATCGACGGGACTGACTATGACCGTAGAACACGTCATCCGTGGCGGGTAACTTCTACCTAAAGACCTGGAGATCCCCAAGATCAGTTCAAGGAGATAAAACAAAGTCATTGATGTCCGGTTCAACATGTCCAAGAAAATTAATTAATTTTAATGGCCATTCTCATGATGAGACCTGTTTAGTAACTAGTATAAAGACATAGAGAACTTTTTAATGATTTCTAAGTTTGAACAGGTAATATCAAAATGGTGTATCTATGGGATAACACTTTAGAAATCACCTATTAATGTGAAGTGTAAGTCGTTTCAAGGAAATCCCGTAAGGCCAGTTCTTTAAGCACTTACTTCCAAGATGTGTTCATGGCGAAAACGAACAAACAATGGAAACTAAGAACAGTTGTCAAGGGTTGATTGTGATGACATATGTTTGTCCTAGAGGTATCATCAAGCTCAACGGTTCAAATATAATCAAATCTATACCGATTGCCCGATTATATCCGTATATGTTCACCTACGGAAAGTTTTAAAAAGGGAAACCTACTTATCCTGATGCGATTACACCTTTACCTACAGACACACAAGTTTTTTCATGCATATGTTTTAAACAATGCCTTCCCCATTCAATGTGGGGGCTTGTTGGGTTTAGCAAGTGTGAATGGGAAAGAAAAAGAGAGAATTGAAAGTGACAGGAACTATTTTTGAGGGAAAATGACCAGTCCTTTGCAAAATGCAAATGAAAAGTTATTTCTCCCATATCCGGCAAAAAAGGAAATTGGTTGCTTTAATATAAGGAAACACTTCCATTACTTCTTAAGAGCTAAGAAGAAGAATAGCCCCCCGCCCCCGAGTCGCCGTCGTCGCTCGCTTCGGCTTTGGCTTTGTCAAATGATTTGATGGATTATTTTTTGTACAAAATTTATTTAATCTTTTTTTGTTAAATCAAATAACCTGTTGAATATATCTCTTATAAATTTGCCGACACACTTTCTGATAAAACGGGTCTTGAACAGATTTCTTTCTTTCTCTGCTAGACCGTTTCTCTTGCTGAAACGGCTATAAAAGAAGTCAATTTTTTGATTTTTTCAAACACTGAAATTTTCCCTCTCTCTGCGCATATATATTTTCTCTCTCAAATAAATCAAAAGTGTCCCGATCGCTGAGTCCTGCTCGCCCCGCTGACTGTGTTCCTGTTCTGAAGTTCCTGAAGTTTAAACACGTAATGTTTAAGGTATCACTATTTCTTTTAACAGGATTAAGCCATTTTAATCTTGGGAGAAATTATCCATAACTTCGGGTAAATTGAGGGGATTAAATTTCTTAGGCGACACAGTAATTCTGTGAACCGAATTAGTTTGTATTCTTTCTTCTGCTTCATCTTATTTCTATTTATGTTTACTGCTTAATCTTATAAATACAGGTTATTATAACACATGTTACCCTCCCCAAACCCTACTTCTTGTTGTTGCATACTTAAGATTTCACAAGTTGCTGCGTTATTGTCTGAAAACTCTAAATGAAGAACTTCTATTTGTGTATTTTGTTAAAAAAATTTAGTTAAAGATGAAAGATTTTCATTACATAATTAGCTAGTATGATCAAGATTGCAGAAGTTAACGCGTGGATAATTAAGAGAACTATAAGAGTTTGATAGTCCAAGATGAAAAAACAAAATGGTCTATTCAATTTCCATTCACAAATTCCAATCACTCTTTACATTTACAAAGGGAAATTCCTATGTTATTTGTGTTGTTTCATCTTCAGAGTCCAGCAATGTTTGGACTACTGAGGCCATTGTAGGCCTTTTGTTTCTGTCTTGTTCTACACAAGAAAGGCCTATTTCAATGAGTGTCACTGCCTGGTTCTTGCTAAATTTGCCTTCTAGTCGTGGATCGATAAGTTTCTCCACCCAAGTATCTTCTCCACTTTGAATCTTCCTCTTCACCATGCTGACAAACTTTCCGAGCTGTGAATCTTGTTCGTGATCACATTCACTATCATCCACCACCCAACTTGACAGCCTACTTCCTTTGATCATTTCTAGTATTACAATCCCAAAGGCGTAAACATCAACTTTTGCTGTTATAGGTTGGTTCAAAGCCCATTCAGGAGCCATGTAGCCTTTAGTACCGCGAATCTTTGTGAAATCTGAACCAGGGCCGCCTCTTTGGGACAGCTTTGCAAGTCCAAAATCTGCAATCTTTGGCTCGAATTCACTATCGAGAAGTATATTTTCAGGCTTCACATCACAATGAATCACCCATTCAAGACATTCATGATGAAGATATGCCAGACCTTTGGCTGTCCCTAGTGCCACTGCAAACCTTTGTTTCCATCCAAGAATATCAGCCCTGGAAAGATGCTTGTCAAGTGATGAGTTCTCTACGTATTCATAGACCAAAAGCTGACGTCTACCTTCAGAACAAAATCCCCACATCCTCACCAAATGCATATGGTTGATTCTTCCTATGGTAGTCATCTCTGCCCAAAACTCTTCTTGAAACTCCTGGTTTGTGCAAGTTTTTCTTCACTGCTTAAGACCGCGGGGGGGGGGGGGTATACCATACCAAAAACCCAAAAAACCAACCTCACCCGCTCTTCCGTCTGCTAAAACTCCTTTGTAAACAGCTCCTGAACCTCCTCTTCCTAGCTCAACCTTGAAGTTTTTTGTTGCTTTCTTAAGTTCAGTATACGTAAACCTCCTGAACTGAGTCGATGACACCATTTTATACCCGTCCTCAATGGAAGCAGGAATCCCATGTTTACTAAACAACGCCCACCAGCCTAATACGAAGAACAGAATCTCTATTCCACCAAGGGTGAAACAAAACAGGTAAAGATAAATCCACTTCACCTTCTTAAAATCCAATACATACATAGAAGGAGAACCAAAAAGAACATTTTCGGGACTCAATCCACATTTTGTATCAGTACCTTCAAGCATCAAATGACCTGATTCTGATGCACTTAGATTCATAGGGAGTTTCAAGAACACACTTCCAGGGAAACCAGGAGACCTGTATCCATTAAAAAGGATACCTTTCGTATAGCACGATCCCTCCCCAGTACGCCTATAGACAAATGCACGACAACGTGGATCACCCAAGCACAATTCCTTACAAGATTCAAAGGACAAAGGAGTAGTGGCATTGAGATCAAAACCCCAGTAATCAACATTAGGAACTTCCACAAACTTGACATGTCTAGACTCCAAACTTCTTGATCTAAACATTGGCCTACAACCTCTACTCCAATCACTTCCATTAACAATCTCATATCCAGGAGGACATGTACATTTAGGCTTCGATACATAAGTACATATCGAAAATCTTCCACATATTCCATGCACAACACAAGCTTGTGCAATCGCTTGCCACGACATCTTCCATAACCCTGTCGAGTTATCCAAACTATACATTCTCAAATTCCCATCAATATCTATAGTCAATCTTCTCAATACCCCTAACCCCATATCAGAAACATTGAATTGCAACATATCACTTGAGAAAAATCTACCCATTCCATCAAAATAAGCAAATCTACTACTATTTTGACTAGTTCTACCATTCCCATACACATCCCTATCGCGATTAGGCCAGTATATACTCGAAACTAAAGGACCATCATAAATCATTCTCAAAACGTTATCACTATCAAAGTACAAACTAAAGTATCCAGGTGATAAACTCCCTTTCCTCAAAGGAGGAACTAATCTATGATTCTTGGTAAATCTTTGATAAGGCAATAAAGTATCAGTAGGCAAATCAAAACTCTGCCACAAAACATCACCTTCAAGATTCTTCAATACTAAGTTTCCTGTTTCAAGAACCTCAGCCTTTTCAACATCAAATGATGTTGTGTTTGTTTGCCAAACAATTGTATCATCAACATCTGTTAAAACTAAAGCTCCATTCTTTCTTAATGTCAACTTTGACCCTTTGAGATTGACAGGCCTATCCTGTTTAGCATTCCAAACAACAGTTTTTTCTCTTGAATTTGTATACCAAATTCCAAAATAATAAGCATTAGTACTACTTTCTATAGGGTAAAAACCACAAGTGAATGTATTTTGTGGAGAAGTAATGAAATGTGAATCATCTTTAACTGAAAAAGAATCACCTTTAAGCAAAATTCTTGATTCTGTTATCAAAGGGAAAGACAAAACAAGAAATGAAAAAACTAAAAAGGGAAAAAGATAGTAACTTTTCATGGTTTCAAGAATTTGGATTAAATCATAAATGTTAAAAGTAGATGATGGGAAAGAAGTGATGGGGTTGCTTTATAATGTATAATTCATTTCATTTTTTACTTTTTTTTTGCAAGATTTAAAAGCATTAGTCAAACATCTATAATTAGTTCAAGAATTTAAAAAAATAAAAAGGAAAAAGAAACATCCTAGTTGGTTCAAATTGAAAGAACAAAGATAATAAAGTTTGAGTACTATAATAATTTATTAGCAAGTGGGAATTTAAGAATGACAATGATTTGAGGACATATTTCTTTTATTTCTTCCGTTCACTTTTTCTTGTTCAGTATATTTCATTTTTCTTGTTCAATATATTTTGTTTTTAATATATATTTATATTTATTTTGTTAACTATAAGTATTTTTTTAATATATATTATATTTTTAAGAAGATTTGTCAAATTAGTATTAAATAAAAAAAATAGATAAAAGGAAATACATAAATGGACGTGTTTGTTTGACATTAAGGCGGCTGACAAAGATGTTAATCATTATTATAGGGTTTCTTCATTACAAGAATTAAAATAAATTAAAAGCAATAATCAGCTGTTTGATTTAGTGATGATAAAGTGAGACGTAAACCTAAAACTTATAAATATATGGAGATTTTTCTGAAGATTAGTATGACATTTTACAAGAAACTAAGTTTCGTGTAGATTTTCACACTAATCTGTAAAAAATTCTAGTAATTCAACAGTTTTTTTGTTTGTAATTTTAAAGATCATAATCCAAATTTCAGATATAAAAAAAGAGAATAGTTTATTTTTATTCTCATTTAATATATCAGGGAGAGATAACAAATATATGAAACATCATCTTTTACAAAATTTTAAAAATGGAAAGAAAAAAAAAGCTAGTGATTTCATTTGATCCATTTTTGAATGATTTGGAATTATAAAGAATTCCAAAAAAAATCTAAAATTTAGGTTGTGAATTTAATATTTCAGTATGAGTTCATATATATATTTTTTTATTGTAGAATATAAATTTACATAACGAAAAATATCAAAGCTATAATACATACAAATTGATATGAATTCATATTTACAGTGTTTCATCTTCCTCCTAGTGCAACAACCTTAAGTAATAGTGAACACTGCATAATATTCTATTTTAATTTCTCTAAATGATAAATAACATTTTGAAGATAATGTTACTAAAATAATAATTAATTAAAAAAACATGATTTTAGAGAGGAGAATTAATCCATATATTGCAAATGTGAGTAAAGGTCCATAAAACGAAACAAAACGTATAGGACGGTCTTTAATTTTATTTTTTTCTTCTAAAGTTTACATTTTGAAGCTGCTTAAATATAATTAAATTTAATTGGGGGTAGTATGGAGAAATTGTAAATTAATTTTGTCAAAACTCAATTGGTCTTTCATTAATTTTATTTTTTTTCTGATTCAAAAAAATTATTATTATTTTCAGTCTCTTTACCTTAGAAGAAGGAAACTCACAGGATATTTCCAGTTTATTTATTTCCCAGTAATTTTCATGAACTAAAAATTCCTAAGAGATAATTAATTGACAGAGAGACCAAAATTGGAGTCTTAATACCACAGTTGAATTGTCTTCATTAGATTAAAAAATAAGTAAAAATGTGGAAAGTGTTTATATAGCAATTTAAATCAGTCAAAAAATTAAACATATCAATACATTGAAAGGTTACATTTTTAGCTATTGGGACTTTCTGTTATAATGATAAGAGAATTGTGATTAAGTGACCATTTATGAAAGTTACTCAAAGAATAATGTTCGATTTATAAAGAATGATTCTTTTAAAGTAATATGAATTACTATTTAAATAAGTAAATATAAGGCGATGCTTGTCACAAAATATATCGCTCTTGAATTTCTCATGATAAGGCCAACGAAACATCAATTAGTGTGGTGGCAAACATGATACACTCTAAGATTTCCTTTGCTTATTTATTCTTACTGGTCTTCGGGTCTCATCTGAACGGCTCGCTGCCTATTTAGTTACATTTTTTGTTTTGATTTCAGAACAGAACTAGAGATCCTGGCCCCCTCCCTTGAAAGCTCCTGGACCGGTAAGTTCCGAACCAGCAACCCTAATCAACCTTATATTCAAGGATTCCTAAAGATATTCACAATAACACCATCCCTTTTTGTCTCTAACTATCACTATCGCCCCTATAATCAACTATTATCGCTCATTACTTACGACCACCGTCCTCATTCATAACCACCACTATCGCCAATTACCACAACTAGTCATCACCATTAGCCATTATATTCGATCATTACCGTAAAAAACTATTACTATAATAATCATCCATCATTATATTACAGCAATCACCACTATCAACCACTACTATATATTGAATAATATCGCTATAATCAATCACTATAACTATCTCAGCCATAATTATCAGGCGTCACAATCAACTACGATAATCGACCACCGTTATTAACCACTACCTATAAAAAGAAATTGTGAAAGCAAGAAAAATAGTGACTCAACTAGCCTATTTCTTAATTATATGGTATAATAGAATATATTCAAAGTCTTCTCATACAAACTCATGATACAAGTGGGGAATATATTAGAATTGGAATAATTGAGAGAGAGAGTTGCATTTGCCTTCCCATGGAGAACTTGTCAAAAGTCACTCACTGTTGGTCCATATTGGATTTATTTTCCGGTCTTAATATTTGCCTTAGAAAAAGGGCACCCACTGGAATAATTTTTCCACTTTCCACGAGACCAGTTTACTTTATCCGTTCATCTTTACTTGTTCAATATACTAAAAATATGTATTTGAAAGTATTCATTTTTCAACATTTAGATGAATTGTAATTGATTGGGACAACGTAGTAAAATACCCTATAATTTATTGTTTTCTAAAGGTGTGTCAAATCAAATATGTAATGAACAAGTAAAGATGAACGGAGAAAATATTTATTTCATTAAAGTTATTGTCATGTACCTAAACTTCTAAGGTACAATCCATTGACTCAAAGACCAAAATTGGATTCTTAATATCACAGTTGAATAGTAATTAAGTCATGTTTCTTTTTATACGAGTCTTAACTACTTCTATATTAATTAACAAAACAATGCAAAGACTCGTGCATGTCATTTTCAAGACAACAAAGAGAATAAAAAAGGAAATGACCTTGCACACGCATTCTTAGTGGTCCCTGGACCGGCATATAAAATAAAGAAATAAATACACAAAAGAATTTTATAGGAATTAAATATATATATATATATATATAATAACAATAACAACTCAGTGTAATACATGAGTGGAGTCTGAAATACAGATTCTACACTACCTTAATGAGTAGAGAGGGGTTGTTTCTGATAGAACTTCCACTTGAAAGAGAAGTTATTGATAGAAGGGTCACATTATTTCTAAATACTACTACTAGGAGAAGAGGATACGGGGCAAGCCCTTGCCTCTCCCACCTAACGAGCGACCACGCTTTATCACTTACTAATCTTCAACAGTAATTCTCAACCTCCATATCCTCATATTTATGGTCATATACTTAGTAAACCTCCATATCCTCATATTTATGATCATATACTTAGTAAGTTGAAGTTGTGTCACATCATGCCGACTTCTTTTTATCCTACATCTACCTCTCGTAACCCTTGCTGCTACAACCAACCTCCGATTCTTCCTAACTAATGGATTCGCGCACCTCCTCCTCAACACCGACACTACTAGTCTAATAACTATTCTGTTGATCTTACCCTAGATATATATAAAACTTCCGACAAATAAGATTTGGATGAATCCTTTGTGCTCCTAATTTTAGCTCACGCTCTCTGTACGGAGCAAATAATGGAACATAATATATAATAAATTAGGACCTACATGTAGGGGATGTTAGGTTTTATTTGCCCTAAATTTTCTTACCATAAATAAGGTTTTTCCTTGTAAAGGAAAAGTTTTGAATTGACTAATCCGTTTCTTGTAGGTAAAGGTTAGGACGCTATAAATAGAGACTTGTTCTTCTAACTTAATCAGCATTACACACTGTGTCTTAAGGGCTTTGAGAGTTTTTTGGGTTAGGGGGAGAATTTATTATTCACAAGTTTGATAACGATTATCACTTGTGGTGACCCTCAATGTATTCTGAGTGAAATTTGGTTGAGGTTTTTTTCTCTCTTTATTTTGTACTCCATATTTTTAAGTTGATTGCGCATCTCCTTGTTGACGTAGTTCCGATTGACCGAACCCACGTTAAATCTTTGTGTCTTTTGGTATATTCTTTCGTGTCGTCTAACTACTCGTTGTCTTTCGAGGTTTTGCTTTGCTACGTCCGCATTACACCTGCTTATTTCGGGTCCTAACCACGTGGTATCAGAGCCAGATTCAATGCTGGAGTCAGTTTCGTGTTCGATAATTCGATGATTGAACCAGGTTAGAACAGAGGTGTTCCATCTGGCGAGTGTATTTTAGCTGCAACTTTTTTGGGGACAGTAATGAAGATTTTGTTGGGAATTGTTTCAGCAGAGAGTTTCTCTGTGTTGAGACATAAAGTTTTGGCAACGGAATTATGGAGAGTAGAAGCAAGTTGTTGAAGATTAATCAAGAAGGTGACAAATTTATTTGTCAGAATTCCGGCCAAGGGGGAGATTTGTTTGGGTTTTATTTTGCCCTAATTTTCTTTTACCATAAATAGGTTTTTCCTTCCTTGTAGGAAAAGGTGTTGGATTGAATAATCCTTTTTCTTGTAGGAAAAGTTAGGACTCTATAAATAAGGCTTTCCTTCTAACTTAATCAGCATTTCACAATGTAGTCTAAGGGCTTGAGAGTTTTGGTTAGAGGGAGAATGTGGTGGGTCCAGCTTGATAACTTATCACTTGTGTGTACCTCCCATGTAAGTCCGAGTGAATTGGTTGAGGTTTGTTTCTCTCTGTATTTTGTACTCTCATATTTATAGTGGATTGCTCATCTCGATTTGTGTACGTAGGTCGAGTTGACCGAACCACGTTAAATTTTGTGTCTTTTTGGTAATATTTTCTCGTTTGTCTTCTTGAATTCGTGGTCTTTTTGAGGTTTGCTTTGCTAGCTTCCCCGCGTTACACCTGCTTATTTCGGTCCAACACAACAATGGTAATCAAGAGCCAGTTCAATGATGGATTCAGGTTTAGTGGTTTTCGATAATCCATGATTGAACCAGGTTTTAGAAGGAGGTGTTCATCTTGACGGGTGTAGTCTTCTAGCCGCAACCTTTTTGACCATAATGAAGATTTTGTTGAGAATTGTGTTCAGGGGGGGGAGTAGTGTGTTTCTCTGTGGTTGAGACATAAATTTTGCAAAGCATTAATGAGAGGAGAAGCAAGTTGTTGACGAGTAATTAAAGAAGGTGGACAAATTTAATTTTGTCAGAATTTCAGGTCAAAGGGGAGATTTTTAGGTTTTATTTGTCCTAAATTTCTTACCATAAATAGGTTTGCCTTTACAAGGAAAATGTTTTGAATTTACTAATCCTTTTCTTGTAGGAAAAGGTTTGAGAGGACTCTATAAATAGAGGAATGTTCCTTCTAAGTATTCGCATTCACAGTGTATGTAAGCCTTAAAGAGCTTGAGAGTTTTGGTTAGAAGGAGAATTGTGAGTCATAAGCTTGATACGTTTAGCACTTTGTGACCTGCCCCTGTATTCCGATTGAATTGGGTTGAGGTTTGTTTCTCTCTGTATTTTGTACTCTCATATTTATAGTGGATGCCATTCTTTGTGCCGTAGGTCGATTGACCGAACCACGTTAAATCTTTGTGTTTTTTGGTATATTTCTCGTTGTCTTCTTACTCGTGGTCTTTCGAGGTTTGCTTTTGCTAGCTTCGTGTTTACACCTGTTTATTTTCGGTCCTAACAGGGGAGGGGTATTTATTAGCAGCCCCCCCCCCCAGGTAAATTATGGATCTTAAGATCTTTTATTTCATCAGATGTTAAAATCTGAACATACAATAGTTTAAAGCATGTCGTTCGACATAAATTAGAATATACTCAAAATCAGGTCTACTATAGGTGGGAATCAATGAATAAGTATATCTAAATCCCCCTTCTGAATTCTAACCATAAAAACTTTATTGTAAACTACTACTTTATTTTGTTTTAAAAACTAATCATTTCGAAAGAAAAATAATAAAAGCTGGATAACTAAAAAAGTGACAAACAGGGAACTTCGTCATTTTACGCACTCTTATTCAAGTATATGGTACTATGGTTGACAATGTGTATTATTACTTCACAATTGAACAAAGTAAAATGATATCTGCTATTGGCAAAACCAAATACTTAGCATATAAAAATTTGAATGAAAGCTTCTTTAAAGAATGAGTAATAACTAATACGAACAAAGTAAACAAAGTTTCCTTTCCTTTATATGCACTAATAATACCCTAGAGTAAACAAAAAGAACGCAAAAATCACCATATCACAAGCACACAAAATTTCACAATAAATACCCTCGCATTATTCACAAAGTGAGGTGTGGAGAGTAGAATTTACAGAGACCTTATCATACCTTTGTGAAAGTAGAGAGATTGTTTCTGACAAACCCTCAGCTCAAAGAAGTGAAATCAAAGCACTATTGTAAAGATATTTTTTAACGGGATGCATACCACTAGTCTTTAGAAAATATAGATATCAGCTAACAAAGAGCTCAATGTGCTGAAAGAGGCCGTCTCCAGATGAATATAAGGAGATTGTCCAGGTGAATTAAAATTTAATTAAAGAAAGAGAAAAACACAATGTTACAAGCGTTAACGAAAATGACTTGCCATTTTTCTTTTTTTCCTTTTCACTTTAAATATTGCTAAAAGAATAACTGTACAGACAAAAGAATTTTACAGAGTAAGACACTGACATATGCTATCGTCACTTTGTGTTAACAGCTCTCTCTCCTCCTTATGGAGAGCAGTGTTGATCTTCACACTTGAGCAGAGCCATCATTTGAGACTTTGAAATGCTTTGCCTGTTATTAAGGACATCAATGTAATTTTGAAGCCTATAACGATCCGAGTTTGTTAGAGAAAATGGAGGGTTTAAAATTAGAGATGGTGCTTCCACTTGAAGGAATGCTAACAACCGCACAGCTTTTGAATAAAATATGACTGCATTTTCAGTCCGACTCATGTACTCATCAACCTGCCACAGTATCATAACTTCTGGTAAATGCTTACTGCAATATTGGGTCTCATTAAACAAAATAATAGGGACTCTTGTCTTCGAAAGGAAAAAGAAGAAGCATCTGAACCAGGAGTAGTAGAGGACAAGGATATCACACACACGGAAAAAAATAATTCTGATTCCCTCTGTTCTAAAGTTTTATAATGAAAGTGACTTTGTTTATGTTCGAATTCAGTTCAACAAAAACACCAGGATAGACCAAGATAAGAACACTTACAGCTCCCTTTCTACCCAAAGCCAGGGCAGATTGAAATATCATCTCCATTGCATCTGGAACCTCTGTATTTCCTGAGAAAGACAACAGCACAACCAAGCTGTTTAGATTTTTTTTGTCTAAGACCATAACAGGCAGTCTTATGCATCATACTCAAGTGAAAAATGAACATATTCCTATGCCAAAGTACCTAGGATGCTTTGATTGCTGTCAATCCCAGTTGTAGAACAATAACGAAGAATAATATTTATTGCACATAAATACGAAAACACCAAGTATCAACTACAAGCTAAGTTATTTTACAGTAATTTGCATAATTTTATCTTGCATAGTTTGGTAAAACTATGTTGCACATAAATACGAAAACACCAAGTATCAACTACAAGCTAAGTTATTTTACAGTAATTTGCATAATTTTATCTTGCATAGTTTGGGAAAACTATGTTGTTGTTGTTGTTGTATAATTTGGTAAAACTTGTTCTTATCTATCTAAATAAACCATCAAGAGTACTTGCATGATTTTGTCTAAATAGGAACCGCGGAAGTAAAAGTTTGCCAGGTGTATAGGAACTCACAAATTATTGCAGTAGAATAAATAGAGGAAACAGGAAACAAATGTCACAAGCACGGTTGCAGCATCACACATGCACAGAAAGCAAGAACTATTAGCAGAAACATACCATAAAGGAACCAATAACAGCAGAGATAACAGAACAGTCAGCTAAGCCAAAGATTAATAAGAGATTTTGAATATAACATCTCTTGAGCACCGAAACTTGGAAGTATATATTAAGACAAAAAATATCGTAACAGCAAAAGGTAAAAGACCATAGAGTTAATAATTAACATCATAAGTTCTCCAAGCACTCACCATCACCTGATATTAACAGGTGAGTGCAGTGACAATGAAAGTTTAAATCAGATGACAGTCAGAACGAATCAAAAAGTTATAGTTATAATTTACGTATGTAAAGATCAGCTCTTTGTTGAAACAACTGAAGTACACAATGAACCCAGATATTTGTACAAAGGAAAAAAAGAAGCTTCTCATTCAGTTGCACACCGAGTAAACTATGTCAAAGTAACATATTATAAAAGATATACATCAAGATTTAGATATTCCATGAGATAGACGAGGCAATAAATAAGAATGGTTTGTTTCAAGGAAAGAACAAAATACTTTAGAATAATCAAAGTGTGTTCTATTAAACAACTACAACAACAAACGGCGAAAAGCTAATGAAAAGATCTGCAAGAATATGATAAATTCAGATGAATCAAACTTGAGCAAACTTATTGAACACCTATATGAGGGTAACCAAATCAATGGTGTAAACAGTAGCAAGGCTGTTGTAGAACAACGGTAATGCTCTAACTGAAGCCTGGGATCAAAGCTAAAGAAATGGAAAGCAGGATCTACTAGAAACTACGCTGGACCTTATTCTTCCTTGCGCCCCTACATGCCATATCACACCAAACACACATGAAGCTCTAAAGAAAATGAGATCACTTCGATGTTTTAAGCTATGTTGCTCGGACTCTTCAAAAAATGCCAACGTGTGCGTGTTGGATTCGCCAAAAGTAGTGTATTTTTGAAGAATCCGAGGCGGGTGCGGCATCAAAAGTGAAGAGTCCATGCAACTAAGGTTTTAAGTCGTCTCTACATTTTTGATTTTGTGGCTGGCTACTGGGTCTAAACTTTTATCATGTAATGGAGCTAGCATATCTACTTTTGTACTTCTTGCATCTTCTTGATGCAGATAATGAAACAACTTCATCAAAAAAAAAAAAAGAAAATGATATCACTTTTGAGTTACCTTCTCATTTACTAATTCCATGATAGCAGAGGCAGAACGCTGCAGGGACTCTATTCTGGCCATGCCATCAGGTGGTGACTGCTCAAGGCATTTTGACTCAGTGCTCTTGTGAGCTTCAGGGGCATATGAGGGGACTTTCCACTGCTAAATGAACCTATTCTACTAAGAGGAGGACCACTAATAGGCACCGGGTCACTTGGTCTAGGATCTACTCTCGCAGACGCTTGCAGGGAACAGCTTGATCTGAAAGGCATATTGCTAAGCCTAGAAGCACCTATTGAAGAATATGAATCCACTGGAGGGCCGGAAACAATAACATAGTCCTGATCAATCAACTCGAATGAATCCACCACTGTTGAATGGAGTGAATACCATAAAAAGTTAGTCTTAACCAAACTGACGATCCAAGCAAAATATAAATTTCTGCAAAGTTTTAGGAAAAAGGAAATTGGGAATACTATTGCAAAATAGAACCTTTTGAACGAGTAGTTGTTTGTCTGTGGTCCTTCAAATTAATAGATTCCTTCAGGTTTCCTTCTGAATGTCGGTGGCTAGAGCCAATACCATCTGGTTTCTGTTGGGTACTACTAGTAACTTCTTTCCTTTCAGCTTTTGCATCACAAGAAAAACCATATGACAACCTCTGTGGTAATCTCCCTCCCCAGTAAATGACGACCACTACCATTAGACTCGCTGGAATCATCAATCTCGACTAAAGGGTAAACCTCGTTCTTGAAAGTTTTTCCCCGGCGCCCCCTCAGGTAGCCCTTCTGATATAGGAAAACCACCTATTACCCTTTGAGGTCTCGTATCCCTGCTGACCATGTCCAACATAAATCAAATCCGAAAGATAAAAAAATTGTAATAACGAGAAGTAGAATTCATGAACTATTTTACCAAGACAGCTCATCTGGCTGCTTCTGTGCAAGAAATGGGTGGTTAAAGAACTCTTCAAATGTCAACCGCTCCACTGTGTATTAAGGATACACGAAAGACAAGTTTGAAATTTTAATGAGAATTTGATAGGTAATGAAAATTCAGGATTTACTATTGTTGAGGTAAATACTCAATAACATATGACCTTCTCTATGTGAAAAGCTCTCAATGGCAAAGCGTGTAGGGAACTATGATACAAGTAATCAAGCCAGTGAAAGATCATACACAGTTAAAATCCATACCACTCAAATGAAGTACCTGGATAACGGCGCAACAATCTTTTACACAAATCTATGCAGCTAGGACTTAAATTTTTTGCACTTGGAGGAAACAGCAATTCAGTCGACTTCAATATGTTCTGGAGCAACTGTAGCAAGATGGAGAGAGAAAATTCAGAACTTTGTGTCAAGTGATTGTTTCCGGTAAAAAGTGCTACCCAAAGAACTTTGCAATGCTTGGAAGATATTAAACCTGGATTTGATTGTTTCCGGTAAAAGGGGTTTTGCCAGTTACTAGCTGAAATAGGATGGCACCGACGCTCCAGAGATCTGCCTGCGTTTGCAGCCCAAAGTTAATGGGAACTCGTATGATATTACTAGACTATGGATTGGAAACATAGAAAGAATATATCACCTTTGCATCATACTTCTGAAGTTGCATTATTTCTGGAGCCATGTACAATGGCGAACCACAAAGTGTTTCAGCAAGACCCCTAGGTTGCAAAGACCTAACAAAAGATAGAGGTTGCATTATTAATGACTTTTGAGTGGACCAATTAGGAAACATTTAGCTAGTAAGCTTGAAACTTAAATAGAGGGTTAAAGAAGGACAGAAAATATAGAAAAGTGTTCTAACGGAAAATGAATCAAAATGGAAGAAGGGGTACAACAAGAGACGTTTACCAATGATCACTTTACCATGCAAATCCAAATCAGCAATTTCAAGTGGCGCGGTCCATTGCTTAGATAAGGATGAGGTTCTGTTGGATTGAGACAAAAAGGAACAAGTCAATGAATTGGCCGTTTCCACTAACACTACCAGTCAAATTCTCAAAAAAATTTAAGAAGTCTTATTGTCTACGAATAAATGAATTACCAGACATGCAAGAATCACTACTAGGAAACCAAACAACTTTAGCTCCCTCAACTAGAATCTACTAATTTGCTGATATGTGTACTACATATCTGTTAAAAGAGACTAATCCGCTTTGCCGCTTTCATTTTTCCTTTTTTTTGTCTTTTTGAAGAATCTTGTCCTAGGCAGATATGGTGATTATTCAAAATCTCTGTATAAGAGATGTGATTGCTACCCGACAATAAAGCAATTTCACACCTCAATTACCTTGGCATCATGTGGACCATTCCCATGCTTTCGTTTATTCTTAAGCTGGCCACATACTACGCTCCGTTGCTAATTATACAACAATGGTCAAAAGTGCTATGTGGTGCACAACTAACGGGACAGTCTCTTTGCAGCTCACACAAACTTTAAATATTTTTACACATAGAAAAGCTAGGAGGGAAGTCATTAGATGCCCATGAATTTCAACAAAAACTATGGCCAGGATACACCTGAGGCTTATGAGGAATCAGCAAGTTTAAATACAAATTTACAGTAAAACAGTAGAAGGAAGTGAAACCTGAGGCTTTAGATCCCTATGGATTAGATTGTTGTCACGAAGGATTTTTAGACCAGATGCTACAGTAAAGAAATGAATATTAGTATCTTTGAATTCATCCAAGAGTAAAAATTCACTCACTCTACATATGAAAAAGAAAAGTTACGTAAAGAATTAGAAGGTTCAGACAAACCAAGTTGCTGCATAAAATGTTTCGCAGTTGCTTCTGGAATTCTCCCTTGGCTTTGTTGAATGTACATAGAAAGATCTCCTCCTCTGCAGTACTCCAGAACAATATATATTTTGCCCACCTCCTATATTCCATGCACGTTAATGCATTTAAATCAAAAAGGAAAGAAAATATATGATTCAAGCAGAAAGACATTCCATTTGTACATTAACCAGATTCGTAACCAGTAACACGTATACCCAAAAAGTAGACAAACTAAGTGACACGAGACTTGGACTATAGACTAAGCAAAGTAGCGGACTATGCCCAAGCAGAGCTCAGATACGTTGTTTGAGAGTTTTCCGGGGATAGATAAAAAGCTTAATTCGCTTAGTTCTAGTTTCCATTGAACTACCCAAAAAGCTATACCCACTACTTCTTGAGATTCAACTGAGATTTTTCTAATCACCTATACCGTCGAACCATCTTATATAAACAAAGATATAACACCCTTATACACCGAATACACTACAGTAACCATACCATGCATTTTCTTTATTGAGTTCCTTCTTTCAATAGAAAACTTTCACCAACCAGATATTATCTCAAGCACGAGCAAAATGAGCATATAATTCTATACTATTCAAAGTACCAAATGCATAAATCTAATATCCAAAACTCCATGCATCCACACAACCTCTATTATGTCCAGTTGCTCCATCAACTCAGACAAAACCTAAATTTTATGAGAAGCTACAATTTCACTATAAAGTTTAGCATTTCTCTTAGCAAAAAGATGCATATTTCAATGATTAGCACAAAAAAACAAAAATCTGTAACTGAATTTGACGATACGAACCTCGATCATGTCGTGCAGGCGAATAATATTAGGATGATTGATCTTCTGCAAAATTACAATTTCCGACTTTAGACTCTCCTGAAGCTTATTGTTAAGCCGAGCCGTAACGATCTCTTTTATAGCCACTTCGGTTCCATGAGCTCGGTGCCGAGCATGCCAAACCGTCGAGAAAGAGCCGGCACCGATTTGCTTCCCAACAACATAGTCCCCAACTACAGACCTCCCTCCTCTGCTCATCGATTGAGCCATCTCCACAAAAACCCTAACGGAATTTTCCACCACCAAACACGGCCTTATCGGAGAGGTCCACCACCAAACACGGCCTTATCAGAGGAGAAGGTCCACAGCGGTCAAATTCAATTGAAAGTTGAGATTAAGGGAGATTTATTTAAGCTCTATAATTATGGTGATGATGATCGAGCTTTGAAAATTGAAAAAATATATGATTTGAGTTAATAAGAATAGAAATTAATAGAGTTTATCTTGATTATAAAGCTTAATTAATTTTTAGGGGTTTAATTAATAATTGTGTGGGGGAGAAGCATAGTGTTGGAAGGTTTGCTTGAAGTTATCGTCATTGTGTCGTACACCTTGTGAACATATTGACTTGAGCCATATAGGGGAACGGACAAAATTCGACGTGGTCTATCATATAATTATAATTTTATGTTTCTAATTTTATTTATTATAATTTTTAAAAGTATTAGTTATTAATTATTTGTTATTTTAAATTTATTTTAACTTTTTCTTGTAACATCCTATAAATAAGAGAACATATTGACTTAAAGCCTATAGAAAAATAAACTTAAATATGACGTGATCTATTATTATAAATATCACATAATTATAGCTCTATTGTCTCAATTTATCTATAGTAATTGAAAAAATAAATGTATTCAATTATTTGTTATCTTTATTTTACTCTTAATCTTTTTTTTAATATCTTATTAATAAGAAAACATATTGACTTTGAGGCCTATAGGAAAACAGACTTAAATGTAACATGATCTATTAGTATGAAGTCATATAATTATAGTTTTTTGTCTCAATTTATATATCATAATTTTAAATATAAATATATTCAATCATTTGTTATTTTAATTCCTCTCCAACTTTTTTTTAACATCATATAAATAAATAAACTTAAAATTTTCATTATCTCCACATCATAATGGGTTAAAAACGAGATTAACTTTGTAACTAGTCTCAATTTTCATTGCAAGAGGATAGGAATAATATGCCTATCCCATCCTTCAAAGTAGTCTCTCTAAAAATCTACATTTGATATCATCATCGCCAATATTCTCTTCGTAATGTGTTACTGTAAACTTATCGTTCTCTTCTATCAAGTTCTAATAATTTACTTTGGTTTGTAAAGAATCATTACTTCACAGTTATCGTTCCGAAGCTTTTAACTTTAACATAAAAATAATTAACTATATTTCAGCCGAACTTATGACATGAACCGCTAAATAAACTTATCAACATAAATTTCATAGTTAAATAAAGAGTCGTTCAATGTGATGAATAAAGAAAGATAATTTGGGGTAAGTTTTTAATTTTAATAACTATGATTGAGCTAAGTTATCCTTACTTACGGGTGAAATATTAATTACGAGATAATTTATTTCAAAATAAAAAAATATAAAATAATAAAAATACCTCTTTAACCATTAAAAAAACAAACAACTTATTCATAAAGTATATTTTTGTAGACAAATAACTTACTTTTAGAAATTGTGAAATGTTGATAAATCAGACAACCATAAAAATAATCCATCATAACTAATCCCAACACAAATTTCTCCGTAAAACTAGACAGGAAAACACAAGCTTATTTTCTCTCTAGGTTGTATGAACATATCAATTACCATCACTTGTCAACATTGAACATCAAAGTCTGGGTGGTGTAGTCGGTTATCACGCTAGTCTCACACACTAGAGGTCCCCGGTTCGAACCCGGGCTCAGACATAAATTTTTTAATTTTAATTTTTTTTCAGTATATAATCTCTCCTTTAACACGTCTCTTTTCATCCTCAAAAACACAATCATTGTTAATTCGAAAATTAATTCTCCGATCATTTTTTTTTTCTCCTTTCTGAAAAAACTTCTCTTGCACGAAAATTTCAACAGGATTTCTCGTGAATCAATCAAAGGCGAAAAATGGATTGGGGCACCGTAACCACAGAAGATCTGATCGAGGCTCTACGCGAGGTCGACTGGTCATCTCCGCCGCGTCCGCCATCTGAATTCTTCTCCCGATTTACTTTCCCCCGATCTTCATCCAAATGGAACAGTCGAGTCAAGTGCAATCTTTACTAGTAAGCTTCTCCTTTTTATCTCAGTATACCTGTAATTATAAGGTAATTGTATAAGCGTATTAACGTTTCAGTTTGTTTCTAGCTAAAAATTTCAAGTTGATTTGGTTTCTGAATCTATTGTCTGCATTAGTTAGGATTGATAAGTCGATTAATTGTTATAGCTTCAAAAGTTTATATTAGAAGGAATGGAATTAGTTTTCATCAATTGATTAGCTTTTCGTAATTCCTTGCTAAAATACTCCGAGATGTGCTAATTTTTAATCAATTCAACGAAGGAATTAGAATTTGGTAAGTTGATTATTGATGGATAGTTTTTGTTTTCGAGATCTTATAAATTTTGAATCAAGTCAATGCGAATTTGTGCTTGATAGTAAATTGATAACTTGTGTTTTCTGGCAAAATGAACATTGTTCAGATACGTAAGTTACTTCCGAATTAAGTTTTCATAGAGGTTGTAACTTTTTAATCAATTGAATGTATGGATTAATGTTTTTTCAGTAGATTAGTTGATGGTAAAACATTGCCTGATTTTCTAAATTTTTTAATAAATTGAATGCACGAACCAGCGTTGGATAAGTTTACTGATATCTACTTTGCAGAAGCCAGAAGGAAATGTACTTTTAAAGAGCTACTAGTTCATGTGTGTTGTCATTGGAATCGGAAGTTTTACTTGATAAAAGTTCTTTTCAAAATTTGGTACTGAGATCAAAGCCCTGAATTGCGGATCACAAGATGAATTGTAAAAATTATTACTTAAGTGGTGCTATAGGGTTTCAAACTTATGGAGAAACTTTACTAATACTGGTTCCTTGGATTTTCGTTTTCTGTATATGGTTGCAGCTACCGGACAAATTACTTCATTATGATTGTGGCTATTCTTGGTAAGAGACAAATAATCATGCATTACTCAGTAGAGATATGATGATTACACTGGGTATTCTCTTTGGCCTTATCAATAACTTCATGTGCTTTTTTATTGCAGCACTGGGGTTTCTTAGGAGGCCACTTGCTATTGTTGCTGCTTTTTTGACCACTCTTAGTATTGCTTTCCTAAATGATAGGTATTTTACTTATCGACTGTTATATCCATGAGTAATAATTTGTTGCATTATCTGATTAGATTTTTGACTTTCCATCAGAATTTTTTTCTTATTAAATCAAGATTGATTATACTTCCCTTTTGCTTTTCTGCTTCTTCTTCGCCTACTATGCAAGTTTTTGCTTATATGTCTTCATCATGCTTGCTACTTGTAAATATTTTTGAGAAGTCGAGTAACTTCTTTGCTCACCTGGTTATGTTTTGGATTGATGTATAGAATTGACTACTCTGCTGAGTTATTTTTGGACTATCAGATGACATGCTGTTCTGCTTGATGTGAATCAATGTGTTTTTATGCTTCAACTTGGATTTTATTTGTAATACTTCTGACTGCTGTTAGGTTTTCTCTTAGTCCTCAAGATTTTGCTTGTAGACAAAAAATTACATCAATTAGGTTAGTGTTTTTTTTGGGGGGTAAGTCTTTGCATTATCATCTTTCAAAAACAAACAATAATTGGTTGGGCTAATGAAATCTATTAGCAAATTTATGTTTCCTCGATGCTTCAATCTGTACAAATAGAATGTGAGAGAATATCTCATAGCAGTCAAAAGTATTAAGAAACCAAGCCAAATTAGAGAAACACATTGACTCACTCAAGAAATACACCACTAGGGTGTGGTCGAGTGATCAATGAACACCTTGAGGTCTCAGGCTCAAATTCCTGTAGAGACAAAACACTCGGTGATTTTCTTCCCATATGTTATAGACTTCTAGCCTCGATGGACAAAGTTATCTCATACAAGTTGCTGGTGGGAGGTGATAAGTATCTTTTGGAATTAGTCAAGTTGCGCAAGCTGACTCGGACGCCATAGTTATAAAAAATAGTACGTAAGAATGGAGGCTCTTCTACAATAGAACGACATTCTATATCTCGTATATGTGTATATATTAAGCACTATATAACTTTTTTCAAATTGGTGAGACTTGACAATCATATCGTCCACATCTATTTTCTGGTTATAAATCAGTTTCCCATGAAATTGTGGATAACTAAGCTACCCCCGCTTTCTTTTTTGGCTAAAGGTATTTCTTAGATTACTCATTAAGGCAAGAAGAATGTGGTTGTAAATGGCTTGCTTGGACTCCCATTTAGGTTCTCTTTTCCCTTGCAACGACTAGGTTAACAAGTTTATATTATTTGATTGTCTTCTCAAAAGGAAGTCCTCAGCCCAAGTTCCCGTAACATTTATGGTGTTTTAGTGAGTATGTGACTTTAGAAGCCATATCTCTCTTTGCTCATGCAAAAGGGAACATGATGTGCCATCTTGAGTGGGATAAGACCCTGTTCTTCTCTTTCTTTCTTCCTTTTGCTTATATTCTTCAGTCACATCTCTCAAGATTGAATTGAACTAACTTAGAAAAATAGAAAAAGATGTGCTTGATTCAAATCAGATGCTTTTCTAGATTTGATACTCTGGATTCTCGACCAACCTTCTTAGTTTTTCCTCGATTCCCTGAAGGGTTGATAGTAATGTTTTTAGCATATAGTTATTTCTTAGGACTTATTGAGCTCTAAAACTCAAATGTGGGTCTCGCTCTTATATTGTGTGTACTGCAAGGAAGAGTACTCCAAATGCAGAAATGTTTAAAAAATATGAACTTTAAGGATAAGGAACTAACATCTCCCCTTATACTTGAGCAACCTTCCCTTCAAATGGAAAGAAAAGTGAGTAACCATCTCAATTTTTTTGGAAGCCTTTGCTTGTACCTGGATGCTTCATAGGAAAGTATTTTTCCATTCCTCTTCCTGGTTGATAATCTTTTCATCGGTTGCCCAGAACGAGTGTATCTTAATGTAGAGTTGATGTCAAGTTTCTGGGGATGGGTCAATACTTTCATGGAATAATTGTTTTCATCATCTATCTGTGCACTTAGTTACATTGTCTGCAGCTTATCTGTTAGCATGGAAAAGCATGAGAAACATAAGAGGTCGTTTGGTTCATTCTACTGGAATGATTAATCCCTGCATAAAATCCCCATAAGATAATACACTGTTTGTTTGCATAAGAAAAAATAATCATCGTATAATTAATGGATTGTTTGATTGGTATAAACTTTACCAGCATTAAGTAATGCATGAATCTATGTACTTTTTATGAGGGATAGAATGTGGAATAAGAATACGTAGATTAAGAGAGTGTGTGATTAAACAATTTAAAGACAAAAATGCTCTTTTAAAGTAAGTAATTATGTATAACAATTTTGAATGGCACTGGAGGAAGTTGACCTCTCTGAAAACTAAGATGTTAAAAATGAAAGCCCCTCTCATTGGCATCTTATTATTTCATGCCGGTCTTTTATCAATGTTGTTAATATTGTTCCAACAGTTTCGCATCACTTTTCATTCATGCTAAGGTGACAAGAACTGTCAGGCAGTTTTCTCCTCATTTAGCTGCAAAAATGAGGCCTCCACTCACGTGAGTCTGCATGAATTTGAAATTTAAAAGTAAGCCAGATGCACTAATGATGCTGAAACATATTTGATCATTTTCAGGCCTGTTATTCGAGGGCGTCCATCTGCTAAACGGGCAATTTTCATTTGTGGAAGGCCTCGTTGGGTGTTTGTCTTAATATTCTCTCTAGGTATGGGAAGCTTTAGGCTCTTTTATCGCTTCATTATTCCTTTCTCTCTATGCTTTTTCTTTACTATTGAAACTTCAGTAGTTTTGAGATGAAATGGTGTTGTGCTCCTTTCTCTACATTTTGCAGCGAGTTTCTTCCTTTGGTTTGCTTCATGTGGCCTCTTAACTGTCTTATGGGCATTGGCCATAGGGCTTCTTTGTAAGTACTCTCTTTCTTCTTATGAAATATATTATTCCGAATCCTTTGTTGCAGCATGAATAATGACTCTCTCTCTGTCTTCACTCTCTCTCAGCCACTCTTCTTCATGCAAGCTTTAGGACACCTAATCTGAAGGCTCGCCTTAACACATTCCGTGAGGAATTTCGAGCTGTCTGGCGCAACTATAGCGAGCTGTAGCTTCCACGGAGTCCATCTCGTGTTAGTTACTATCCTGAGATCTTCCATTATGTTTATTCATTCTTCATTATGCTTGTCATGGGCTCTTTGTTTTGTTTCCCCTGTGTCTGTAAATTAACATGGTTTATTTATGCTTGAAATAATCTTACTTTTACTTACTAGTACAATTTTCTACCCTTGAATGAGCTATTTAGTTTGTGTTTACCTTTCTAAAATAAAGAACAATAGTTGTCGAGTTGTTATTTTTCCAAAACCTCTCTGCAATTTAAAACAAATAAGTGTCTGATTAGATAGCCAGATGAGGATTGAATACTTGTTATTTCTGCCAAGGAAATGATATGCCTCTCTTTTCATTTCCCTCACGTGCTTGCATATCCTTGTTTGGATAAGTGTCAAAGAAGCTATATTGTCAAACATGTGCTTATCAAACTTTTGATGTTGCGATTGACTCGACTTGAGCAGTGGAAAAGCTGAGGATCGTGTAAACCTATGAAAGGTTGGATCTACAGGCTATTCAAAATGTACTTTGAGGAAAGTTGTATTACTTTAGAGACCGACTTCTTCTGTGGTATAGAAATTGTATTATAAAGATATAGAAAAGATATAGACATGCTAAATTTGTTGCTGGCAAAAATGCTAAAATATTTTTGAGAGTAACTTGTCCAAGGGATTCTAGGAGCTAAAGAAAATATAGTTGAAGATGCTTTGTAAGTAGTTCTGAATCACAAAAATATGAACAAAATGAGAACTTCTATTCACTAAGTTTACCACTGGATCTTGTGGTTAAATCCCTTTTATATACGCCTTTCCTTTACGGAAACCTTTTACACACCAGAGTTTCATGGAGTCTTTTGCTCAACTGGCATGTGCGTCAAGCACTAACAACAGCGCGTGAAAGCTTAATTATGTTTTTGTTCTCTTACTTACTCATATCAGCAGTCTATGTGTGGTGTCAACAAATCCCAACACTTATTTTGACTCTACAAGGGTTAAAAGACCCATTTTTACTCCTCCCTTGCCTTAAATTCACCTTCATCTCCGTTGCTATCCAAGGAGCAAGCTTCAGAAAGGATGTTTCCAAATTCCACCAACTTCTCAAAACATTAGAATTTAGATAAAAAACGGTGAAGAAGTGCTGGCCGGTTGCATGAAAAAATGGCAATGAAATGCAAGAAACAGAGGAAACAAAAACTTTCTCAAAGGGGGGTTGATACAAGAAAGCAAGAAACAGATGAAAGGAAGTGGAGAGCAAATAAGCACCCATTTGCTGAAGTTGTGATTTCAAACAAAGAGAAGTTGGAGTTTAGTTTTACAAGCTCCTTGTTGTAGTAATAATGAGCTTTTGCGTTGGAATTGCAGTGGAATCTTGTTAACAGTAAAGTAAGTTCAGCTTTGTGCTTCACAGTAGAGAAAGAGAGAAGTATATTGGTGTGAATTGTCAAAGAAGAAAAGAGGTGTTATTTAGAAATGCAGTACTAGTATTTAGCTGCAAAAATCTACATGAAATTTCACTCAGCATGCCATGTTTACACCTTCATAATATTTTAGTAGATTTTAGCGAAAGTGGTGTGTATTAGACGCACTTTGTGAAACGTTTAGTGTGTAAAAGATTCTCCGAAAAGGAGAGGTGTGTAAAAGGCATTTGGTTACAAGCTCCGGGGTAAACTATGTATTAAACCTTATGTTTCAAGCATGATGAGTCACTGTATCATTTATTATATCTTCGTGGCATTTTATCATTTGGCTCTAATATATATTTATTGACTTCATGTTGGTTTTATGCCTGCAAATCCCTAAGCAGGTAACCTTATGTTTCTTGGACCTTTTTGTCAAGTTTTCATCTTTTGTTGTGGAAACAGCAACATGTCTTCCAAGTACTGTCAGGCCTTGATATAATGGTCATTCCGTATAACGTCATTTCGCTTGAATGGCCTGATATTCTCCGGAATAGATTTTCCATGTAATATTTTACTTCTCTATAGTAGCATTCCCATTCTACCTATAACAACAATAACATTTCATTATAGCAGTACACTCATCATATCTCTATAAAAGTTGTACCTCGAATAGTGTATATCTTGTAGGTCATAAAAAAATAGTGTATATATTGTAAGAAATATATCATGTATAATATAAAATCTTAAAATATATACGGTAATCATCAATAATGTCATATGCATCATAAATTCAAGTACGGATATCTAAAAGGAAAAAAATTGTATATAAATGGTGTCTATCGGTTACTTCATGAGGAAAGGCTACTATTTGTTTGCCTTTTTTAGGTTCATACTCTTTTCTAATTTTGCATACGTTTGTTTATAACAGTCAAATGAGATCTAAGCATCGAACACTGCCACTATAGAGAGGTTTGACTGTGCACTCAGTTCCTCTAAAGATTAATTAATATGGTCTTCGACATCTCTTGATTTTTATTTTCCCCTTCATTGGTGATAATTGCTGGGTTCATTGGATAGTTTCCGGGGTCTCTAATTGATTTATCAAGCAGTTTTAGGCAGTTTAGCTTTAAAAATTAAAAGGTGACTATATCAGAGCTAGGTCAAAGCACAGAGGCATGAAACTGTTAGCTCCCACATTGGCCTCTCATTCTATGATTTTACCAGTAATCTTATACAGTTCAGTTTAATAGTACTCTTATTATATCACAGTTGTCGTTTAAGCTTTGAAGCATAAAAGCTAATAGATCCCAGATAGCTTTCTACCAACTTTTTGTTGACTTGCATTGTTGTTCACTGCTACGTTACATTGGACATGTAGTAACAGCCTCTTTGCTATTTGTATAGGAGCAGCAGTTCTGGAGACTTTGCTATATCGTGCTGAGCTTTAATATAGTGTGGATGGTGCAATCTATAGTTTTCTTTGACGTGGCAGCTTTCTCAAGTAACAATCTGCGATATCTGCAGATCAGCCACAGGTTGTAAATTTCCTTGAATTCTTATCATATCATTTGGTACTGACTTCTACCATTCATGTATGTCTAAAAATTAGTTATGGACATAGGTGCACAGTAAGTATTTCCCAGGAAGTTGGGGTCTGTATTAGAAGTTCATTCTTAATGTCTTTGAGAAACTCCTTACTACTCTTACTGTTCAAAAGTGCAGTAAAGCTGAGTTCAGTTTAAAGTTTTTGCCTGGTGTAGTATAAATATTCCTGGGGTGTCTCTTTTCTTTTGGATCTTTTTTCAAATCGCGTTATTGGTTAACAACGCTTAATTTGTTTGATTACTTGCTTTCTTGGGTATTTGGGAGTTCGGAGCCAAAATGGTCACTTTTTTTCTAGGAAAACGCACAGAGGGTGTCTCTTGATTTTATATCTAACCAAAATGGACAAAACGCTAAGCTTTGAGCAATTTGTCTTTTGACTTAACTGACAGCACATGGCCGTTTACATCCGGTGATTATTTTTATTCAATAACTCGATCATTATTGAGCCATTTGTCTCTTTTGTTTTTTTTTTCCTTGTGATTTGTACTTGTGCTAGATAGAGTACTATCTCAGTTTCAATTTATTTGTCTATTTTTTTTATTTTAGACAATGTTTTAAAAAGTAGATTTCTGAATTGTGGTCTTAAATAAAAAAAAATCTGTAGAATGTATTGAAATAATCTCTAATCTTGTATGTTGCAAAATAGAAAGTATTAGACACACAAATTGTTCAACTGTGAGCAGAAATTGGCAACACAACCATAAAACCTCCGAATAAAAGGTATGTGGAAAATCGTTGCGGAATTGTTCAATCAGAACAATACGAGCCCTCATGCTATATTTTTTTGTCTTCTTTTGCTAAATTGACATTTGGAACGTGTTACACTTGTTTTAGGCCATTTGTGGGGGTGTCAAATGATTTGGGTGGAAAGTTAGTGTGACATAGTTTATTAATTATTATTGTAGAACGTGAACTTATAGTCAACTCGACATGAAGCACAAGAAATCTAAGTAACTTTTGTGTTTTCAAATTTGTAATGCACGTTATGTTAATATTCTTCTATCACATGACTAAATTTAAAAACTAATATATTTGTGTATAGCTTTAAATAAATAAATAAATTGTAATGTATTTGGAAAATTAATCATCAATGTTAAGATTAAATAAAAAAATTATTTTTTATATGCTGATAAACTAAAAATGAACGAGAAAGTAATAAATTAAGACACGAGGCCACAAGGGGAAATAAGTGTATGACATGTGTAGAGAAATCACACGACAACGAGAACATCGAAAAGTTCTCATGCATTTGGCTGACTAAAGAAAGATGCTTTTTTTTTTTAAAGAAAAAAAATGTTTTCTCCAAACGCTTTTTTTTTGCCATATTATATTTTTCAAAGTTAATTTGATTAATTTTATATTAATTTAATATTTTAAATAAAAAAATTATATAAAAAGTACCTTATTATAATTTTTTACATATCAATAAGTTTAAAAATAAATTATAAAATATTAATCCAAATTTTTATCGTTGACTGTTAAAACGAAAACTATAAATTAAAAGCGGTGGTGGAAATGGTATCTTTTTCCTTATTATCTTATTACTTCTTTCGTCATATTTTATATCGTCTAATTTAGCTTGATATAAAATTTTAAAAATATGACAAGATAATATTTTACAATTATCACATCTTATAGATTTTTTGCTAAACAATAAATATTTAACATGATTAAAATATTGATAATATCATTAAATATTTACTAAATAAAAAGTTTGTTGAGACTAACAAAACAAAAAAAAATATGTCATAAGAATTGCAACAATCTAAAATGCTTTCTGATCATCTTTAAAGTTTAAATATTACCTGTTCTGTATTAACAACACCATTATACACATGAATCATGCGTACGTAAAGCAACTATTGTTTGGTTTTGGTTCAATTTGATAAGATTATTGTTTCTTTTGACTTCGAGTAGAATAATCAAATAGACAAAATAACTTCTAACTAAGAATAAGATCCACGTATATTTTAGAAAAAAGAATTTGAAATATATATAAAAATCTGATCGAAATCAATGTAAAAATTTCAAATTTTGAACAGGACTATCTATTACGCCTGTATTTTAAATTAAAGTTACATAAATATGTATGTAAACATTATAAATATTGCATAATTATTATTGAGCAACTACAGCACGCTATAGGTGAATTTATTTGTTATTATAATGTGTCTAATTGTTTATTCTCCTTATTATATATATCACCTTATATCGATATATATTATTGTTTATATTAAAATATGAGTAAGTGGATGTATAGCTTGTGAGGCTGTTAACAGATTGTACATGTGACATATTATCATTAAATACTTTAGTGCAAACTGCAAAGTTCACCTCATGAAAAGTGATATATACTATGTGTCCGATATGATTCTTCATGGATACAATCTGGGACTTTACACTAAAGTATAAGTAATAAATTAAATTACATGTAACCTAATTAGCATCATCAGATCAAAATATATCTTTCGACAGTAATATATATATATATTAATAAAGTTTTTATATGAATAAGAAAAAAAAACATTGAAGAAGGAAAGAAACAAATAAAAGAATGAACAAGAGTAAAACTGAGTTAGAACCATTTTACTCTGTTCATATTTGATCAAACCCATTTTATTCATATTTATACAAGTGAATCACTATAACAAAAATAATTTTTAGCGGTAATAAATATTAAAATTAATAAAAGTGCTAAAGTCTTTATCGACATTAGTTAAGTGTCATTAGAACCAGTGTTGCTAAACACTTTAGGGACATATATGAAGAATCGTTATTGGCTCTAAAAGTACATATTTAATTAATTGCCGCTGATGATTTTTTTTTAATGGATTGCAAATCAATCAAATTTAGCTCACTCCATTCAAATTTGATTCGATCTTCTCATATGTACCCCCACCCACCCACCCACCCTCCGTGGGAGTATATACTCCTTCCGTCTAAAAATAAGTATCGCTTTAGCTTATTGGTGTAAGAATATATATACGTATCTTTTAACTTGATCTCAGTTGTTATTTTTATCCTTCAACATTAGATGTGTCCAAGTAGACACTTTAACTTATATAAAATTAAATAAATAAAAAACTGGTGTCATATATGGTGTTTTATACGACAACTTGTATCTTATATTAAAAAGAAATAGTACGTTAATTCATGGTTATGACTGAAAACAATCATTATTTTTGCCTAGAATTTCTAGAACAAACACTTGTCTCGAAATAATTTTGTTTTTTAAAAACGTCACTTATTTTGAGACGTATGTATAAATTAAACAATTATATTGATTAGTCGTTATCTTTAATTTAATACAGGCTGGTCCATGTTATCTTGGCTTCTTTCAAAAATAAAATAAAAAAATGGACCACTATTTCAATCAACCAAAAAAGAAAAAAACTATCTCCTTCTCTCTTTAACTTAAAAATCAAATTTCAAAAAGATCCCATTATTCCTTTTTCCTATTCCAACATTCTTCCCCTTATCTTTTTTCCAAGAAAAACTTATATATATTTCCATAATTAGACCTTATTTTTTCCTAATTAAGTAAGTTGTTCTCTTCAATTTTGTGTCAAAAAAATAAATCTATATTGTTTAGTTATGGGATTTTACATGAAATATGTACAATCATTAGCTTCTGTATGGTTAGTTATATTATTATTAGGTCTCTTGTGTTGTTGTCTTAGCAGCAAGCCTCGTTCTCAAGGTGATAAAACTAGTGGTACTGGTGGTTGCACTTGTGATGGTGGATATGGTGGCGTATAGCGAACGAATATATGTGTGCAGTTGAAAATCGACAAAAAATTCATTACATTTTAAGCTTCGATATCGATTTATATACGATATTTTAGCTTTAGTAGTTTTGGTTAGTGATTATTGTATAGTGAATTGGTTTTTGATTTGTTGATTAACAACATACTTTTTATTGATTGTTAATTTCTTTCTTTATGGTTCTTTTTCCATGAATATATGTGGTTGGGTGTCAATTATTTTGTCATTATATATTTATATGAAAGATTCAATTTTAAGTATAATGTGATGTCCTAAAAGAACGATGTTGTGTTTAATAATTTGTTATAAACTTCGAATGCTGATAAAAAAGATATGAGTTTGGAGTGCGAGTATTCAAGTTTTTAGAAGTTATATTCTAACTGTATCAAACGACAAGATGAGCAGAAAAATTTCATTAGTACTTACTGATAGATTATTGTCTGGTACTCGTATTGAAATCTAACTGAATTCGACACAAACTAATAGATTTTTTCGATGGGGCTCGATCCCGAAAATGCATAGATTTCACTATCTCATCGAATAAATTTTTTCCATGGGGCTCAATCCCAAAAATGCATAGATTTCACTATCTCATCGAAACCCATGTTTGATAAACGATAGTTTATTGATACGATGTTTCAAAAGTTATCCTCTTTTTTTAAAAAGGAAAAATGTACAAGTACTCATCCTATACTATGATCGAAATCTCATAGACACACCTTAACTAAACTAAAATCTATTATCCCTGAACTTATTCTTTTTATAATTTTATACACCTTTTGTCTACGTGACACACTCCGTGACTCCACATAATTAAGACGCGTGAGATATAGTTGGATTCATGTAAGCCAAAAGGGTGCACAAAATTAAAAAAAAAGAAGATAAGTTCAAAAGGTAATAGGATGTTAGAATAGTTAAAGTGTATGTGAAATTTCGATCATAGTTTAAAGGATACTTGGACATTTTTTCAAGTAGACTAATTGCATACAGACATAAACAGATAAAAAAAAGTAAAAATATTTTGTTGTAATATCCATGTGAAATGTGATGTCTCTTTCATGATTTTTTTTCACTATTCTCACATTCCATAAAAACTCAGTACTCCATGAGAATCAATTAAGAATCCAATCAAATAACAATACCAAGCAAATTAAACTCATCGTTTGGAGGACAAATCAATCAAAAATTACAAAAACAGAATCAAACTTCGATCTGCAACATTGAAGTTTAAAATTGTGTTTCTGAACTTAAAAGCGTGTGCACATCTTTACTCCTATCTTGTGGTGGTAGAGGTTCTTTCAAAAAGACCTCCGAGAACAGATATAAGACTGTAGAAAAATGATGAGATCGCCAAAACTTTGGCGTTATAACCTTCATTTCAAGCTATTTCACACTTCTTCAATATTCTCTACCCATTACACGTCCTTTCAAAAACGAAACAGAGGCATAGGTTCCAAAATTGGGAAACAATGATGTGGTGGAAAACAAGATAAGCAACATAGTTGGGGAGGGGGGAAGGGGGGTCAACGCCCAACTCGTGTCATCACAAGGCGTGTTTCACTTCTATAAAGAATGTAAGAAGTGGCAAGAAAATTCATCAACTGATTCGTGTTTACTTCATGTGTCAAAGCTACGGTCTCCAGCATCACCCAATCCGGGGATAATAAACCTGAAAATTATATAATCGGAAACAGTAATGGCATGATGCAGGAGTACTATTTAGAGAAGTGAGCAACGTAAAAGGTTGTGCGATGATGGGTTACCCTTTCTCATTAACAGTTGGGTCAAGTATTCCAGCGTATACATGTAAGCTGGTAAACAAAGAAACGAGAGTTCAGGAAATCTACTGAAATGATTTAAATACAGAAGATAGATACAAAAGTTGGAGTTGTTGAACTAGTTACCGTGGATACTTCTCACTGAGCTTTGTGAGAGCAGGAGGAGCAGCCACTGCACACACCTGAAAGATGCAAGTCATGTAATCAGCGAGTTGAAAGCATACATAATTAGAGACATCAAAAATTCAAAACTAACACTCACTGAAGTAATGTTCAATCAAAATATTGAAGAAGTATATTAGCGACCTAAACTCATTTACTCCATTTTCTCACACATGTACAAGATGAGATTTTCTGAAAACTTTTGAAGCAAATTCTGTAACTGCTTGAGAGGTCAAAGAGAGGGATGTCAAAACTGTATTTGAACAAGCAAGGTTTGTGGCAAAATATCAGTCGCAATATATGGTGCAAACGAATATTTTAGCAAATAAATATAAATGAGTATGTTGGGAACCTACCACTTTAATCTGACTATTGTCAACCCCACGTTCCTTTATTAGGTCAATAGCTGCAACAATTGTACCACCTAGGAAGATGTAGAATCCAGTCAGATTAGAAAACAAATCAGGTAACAAATACTTTAAAGGCATAAAACTTAACGATTTATAGCTACTACGATGAGATTATACATGTGTCTGTCCGTACATTCTACGAGATACACACATTAAACAAGTGAAGGAAAAGACAAATGCTTGCCACAAAAAAGATAGACCAAGTCCGGTAGCAATTAATCTGGACTCTTTAATGAGGATTTCCAGAGGAAGTACTTCCTTCACAAGACTCGCAAAGAATACGCATAGCCTTGAATACTTACAAGGACAAAGGTTATTACACCCCCTGTGCAATCTTGGTTAATCATTCTGATTATTAGAACCTAGAGCTTCAACTCATAAGGGGAGGGAAATTGGTTGTGGTTCATTATTTCAGCAGAATGGCTGAACACATCATCTACTTGAATAATTTAAGAGTGTCTGTTATAAAGAACTAAGTCGCTCTACTCCAACAAATACTGTACAAATTAAAGCCCACGAAGGTGGAGCCTATAATTGTTTAATGATTCAGCTTCATTGAACTTCAGCAATTTGGCAGTGCAAGACTGAAAACAATTCAGAGAACGAGATAACAATATAACTGGAATAGAGAAAGCATAGTTCAGGACAAGAACCGTTGAACAAAATTTTCGACGCCACGTCTCATGATTATGCACGATCTGGAAAATATATGCCTAGCCTAACAGTTATTTGCTAGGTTAAAGGAAGTGCTTGGCTGTTATTATGTTGCGAGATGGAGAGAAGCAATATAAGTACAATAACAGGGAGCAACCCTCCTATTGGTCAATATTCTGCAATGCTCGACCCAACCTTGTTTTGGACAAGTAACTACAGGTAGAATCTCAGCATTTAGATAGATTAGAAATAGATAACTGATACATGGACCACGAGTTCCATAAATAAGAAATTTACAGAAACATAGGGGAGGTATTGGTACCAGTTGCAAGCATTGGATCTACAACAATCACACGAGAACCTTCAGGAAATTTATCAGGCAACCTAAGGAATGGACAAAAAGAGTTACAAATTTTACCCCAAGTGATACTATAAGCAACAGTCCAGCTTCAACAAAGATACTTACTTGTTCAAGTAGACAGAGGGCTGAAGTGTTTCTTCGTTTCTGCTTACTCCTTAATTTGAGAATGAAAAGAAGAATTAAATCATGAGAAGGGAAAAAACACAAAAAGAACAAAATGCAATGCTACATTTAATTTGGAACTTAGATTGATTGACATAGTTTTAAATGTGATTGAAAATGAAACTCTGTTTAAATGGTAGGGATGCAAATAAATGAGCGGTATCATGTACATGACACTCGTATGAAATAGTAGACTTTTACACCATTATAAGTACAATCACCTTAACTTATCTATAATTTGCACTCCGATAGATACCCACACCAACAGGTTAGTAAAAGAGAAAACTCTAGTTTCCTATGCTAAAATGATCATAACTGGCCCTTACCCAAATGATATGTTTTTGTAGCGGGCAAAATTGATGTTGCATGCTCTGCAAGAGCCAGACCAGCTCTCAAGATGGGAACAATCCTGTAACAAGGATTGGTGATGAAATACCAGCATACCTCATCTCTGTTTATGCGATTGCCTTCTCGACAAATAGATATAAAAACCCACCACCAATTTATTTAGTCAATCAGTTCCCATAGAGAAACCAAAATAGATAAACCAGGCTGGAGAAGAAAGAGTCGATTAGACAGCAATAGCTGGATTTTTGGACAACAAAGATGGAGAATATAGAAAAGCTTACTGCAACAGGTTCCCTTGGATCAACGAATTCCACAGATGCAATACCCATTGGTGACTGGATCTCTCCTGTGATGGTAGGCTGCATTGATGACGAGAAGTATTTAAATCAACATTTGGCAAGGAAGAATGTTCACAAAACCATTATCATCAATATGGCTTATAGATAAGGGTGGTTTTGTTTTACTTCAATTGCATAAACATCAGAACAAAATGAAGTCATTTTCAATTCGAACATCCAGGTTTGCTACATTTTAATGAATTCATAATATTACACTAAAAGAGTTTTTCGTACATAAGAACAATAAACGCACTATCAGAACTCACCAACCAATCTCTTGAAGCTTCATACATAAGCAATCTACCTAGCTCAGCCATGGCATTCTCTACAAGGAAAACAGCCGATTGATATATACTTTATGAAAAAGACTGCCAAATATATATCATACATGCAGACTGAATTGAAGATGAGTATTAACCTAATTAGTCATTTTAAACAGGAAAGAGAATAATCTGAATCTGCCGATATGGATATAGTACAACATTAATGTGATTTGACATACCCTAGATATTCTGAGGTCCTAAACATGCTTTGACTGAAGTCATATCTCTAGGTGCTTCTCTAGCTCCACATAGTTACTTAATTTTGTATGCAATCGAAAGATAACAAACGGAGTAGAAATAAGTTCTATGCAATAGTAGTGAGACTAACAATGTACTATAAGATGGACCATTCGGTCTTTAAGGCCGATATGCCACAAGACGAGTGACTTATAAATGTAGATATTATGATGTATGTACAGCCGCACAATATTAGACAATATTAGAAATGGCTGCTTATTACAAAGGTGCAAGTACCACACATAAAGGGAAAGCTTGAAATGGTTTGCCCATGACCGGACTCCGGCGTACACCTCAAAATATACTTCTTGTTAGGTGGGACGCTATGGACGGCTGAAGGTGCCAAAATGAGACGAGGTAGACACAAAATTACTTCTCACGTTTAGGAATAAATTTCAAATGGTGCAACTTAACATTTTCAGTACATAAAAGACACTTGGCCAAATTCAGTAACAGACTCGGACTTCACCAGTTCAGTACAATTTCTAACAAACAAAAGCTAATTTAAGCAGTATAGTTTCTTGAATGAAAAATAATAACATCAATCAGAAAATCTTCACATACTGAAAACAGGGCAAGGCGTCTGCTCATTTCGAAGAACTGAAACCCAGTGCTTAATCAGAGGATGTGGCGGAACAAACACCTATATAATAACAAAAATTATAAATAAACTAACATTACAACATAACCAATTTAATTAAATAACTACTGTATTTGTTTACTAAGAAAACCATTTTGTCCCATCATCAGCAAGAGTTAAAAAGAAAAATCCAAAACAAAAGATTCCCATCAAATTCCTTAAAAAGAGCCGCTCCAGCCTCCAAGGAAAGGCCGGAGCACAAGAGACTATTGTACGCAGACTTATCTTGCATTTCTGAAAAAAAGAGAGGCTATTTTCACCACTTTTAGGCAACTTTACTAGTTAAGCCAAACCCATATCCTAAACAACCAAAAAAAGCATTAAAAAAATGAACTTTACCAGCATTCTATCACCAGAAATCACTTTGTTCTCCGTCGCCATTGAACAAACCACCCTCTTCCTCCCAGTATAAAAATTATAACCCTGCAACCAAAAAATCCCAAAAATCCAATTTTATAAACTAACCATACACAATCCCAAGATTACATGAATTCTTGAATAGTCACAATCTGATATTTTATGGGGAAAATCACAAATACAATAAAACTTATTACAAAGAAAGGAAAACCCGTAAAAGGGTATATACACATCATTACAAATTCATCAAACACAGTGCATATCAATAAATATATACAAAAGGGGCTTAATGGGTTGTAAAGTGGGGTTCATTAAAACACCTTTTTGTAATGAAAATTGAGTGTTGGGAGATTTTGCCGACAGTATGAAGCGGCAGAGGAAGAAGAAGATTGTCGAGTGAGAGGAGGGTCGGGGGGTAAACGGAGGTGGGGGTGGGTATAAATAAATAAGTGGCATGCCATTGGTGAAAATGGGTTCAGCTGAGACAAGTATTGTAGCTGGATTGGGTATCAAATTGCTGATTCTTTGGGAACGGTGAAGAAGGGTTCAACACCAATTACTATTCCCTCCGTTTCAAAAAGAATATTCTTATTTTCTTTTTAGTATGTTTCAAAAGATACATCTTCTTTTTTTACAAACACTTATTTAAATTAAATTTTCACTTATATATTTAAGATTTCCACGTCTCATGGTTGAGTCTCGTTATGAAATTATGTCATTATTTGCATAAAATCATGTAGTATTTCTAAAATATTTTATGATTTAAATAAAATAGTATTCTGTCCCAACACTATCAGAACCAAAGGCATATACAACTTTGGTTAATCTGACATGCTATTAACAAAACTTCTAAATGGAAGAAGGTAAAAATTTAAATACAAGTTTGAATATTATTTTGATTGTTTTTGAAAGACTCAAAGGCATCATTCATTTGTACTTCGTCTATTATCCCGTTGGTTAAGGGTAAGACGATGGATTAAACTTTCATTCGCACCAAAAGGTTAAAGAATCAGGTTAAAGTCCGAATGCACCATAATGAAAAATATTTGAGGATAAGACAAATTCCAGTTTTTCGTCCCCAAAAGGGTAAGACATCAATTTGAGTTTTGATGCACCATGATTGAATTCAAGTCCGATAAAATATGGTGTAACATTCCTTTATGGGTAGACTTGAGTTTGAGGTCAATGCACATAGCGATGATAAAATTATGAACCTAAGAAAAAATATATATTTTTTGATGAAAAACAAATGTTTACTATAATATTCTGATAATTTCAAAACTTAATCAAGGCTCAGGAAGAGCACTATATATTGCCCTAAAGGGGACAAACTTGTCAATCAGATGTTTTGTTCTCTTTCTGAACTACAATCCCCAAGAAACCTATTAAGTTTAAAGATATTCCCGAATGAATATCATGTTTGAGACAATAAAGAAATGAATTTGATCCTTAGTATTACCAAGATTGTCTCAACTCAGAAATATGTTGGGAGAAATTACACTTTATCTCTGGCCTTTATTATGCAAACATAGTCCTGCGATGGGTTGAAAGCCCACTCTTCGTAAACCAAGTTTACTGACTTAAGATACTTTGTGCTTTGCATGACCGATAGGTCATCGCTGGATCATATGATGAGACGAAATCATTGAAACTCAATGGACTTCATTAAGAACCTGAAGATTCTTACATGATGAGTTGTGTGTTTGCTTGTGTTTGCCAATGCAAATTGATTACTAGGGTAGCAGTACCATCACCAATGAGGTTAATATTGAATCCCCTCAATTTTTAGAAATGAATATATGGGGATATTTGTGGCCCTATTCACCTATTCTATGGGTCATTTAGATATTTTATGCTCCTAAGAGACGCATCTTCAAGATGGTCCTCTGTGTGCCTTTATCATCTCGCAACCTGGCTTTGCAAATTATTGGCACAAAATGATACATAAGAGACAATTTTCAATTATCCCATTAAGACAATTCGTGCTTGATACTCTAGCGAATTCACTCCCAAGCTTTTGATGCTTCTTGCGTATCGGTAGGGATAAAAATAGTTAACATCCTTAGCTCATGTCATACTCAAAATATGGCCTGCTGAGTAATTTATTAAGCGGTTACAATTGATATCAAGACCTCTAACTTATGAAAAGTGAAGTTGCCACTACTCTGTTTGGGTTTATGCTATCTTACATGCAACATCACTTGTTCGTCTCAGACGCGACTCATATAATATACTCCCCATCTAATTATTTTGACCATTAACCAAATATTGCTCATCTCGAATTTTTGGATGTATGTAACAGGGAAAGGGAGATGAACCGAATGTGCCCTGTGCACGCACACTCAGCGCACCAATATCGGGCCCACCTCAAAGAATGTTCGGCTATATGATGGGTTGATTCACCCTCAAAGTCGCTACCTTGGCCCTTGACGGGAAGATTTATTCACAGCAAGATTTGCAGATTGTCGATTTGATGAAATAAATGTTTCTGGCAATTAGTGGGGGAAAAAGAACCTTAAAAGGTGAAATTGCTGAAAGTTTCATCATTATCCTCCTTTTGAATCATGCTTCCCCCTATGTGTGAACAGAGTTCCCAGAAATCATCCATTTGCCAAACATAGCACTTAAATGTCATACGCATTTACTGATATCACAAAGGATATAATGTCAAACATATTCCTTGCAGTCAATGTGACTATCCAATCACACGTCCCAAAAGAATCATCTACAAGTGTCATAGCGTTCTTAATCCCAATACGCCTGCAGCGTGGTAGACATTTGGTTCCAAAAGATAAAAATCTTAGAAAAGAAATACAAAAAAAGACACTTAAAAAGAATCTCACGAAGAAAAATTCAATATTGATTAATCCCTGATATTCTGAGAGATCAGTGACCCTAGACCAACTAAATGAAGAACTCTCAATAATCTACGGTGATGGGATAGTTTAGATCATCAAAATCATAGTGAGATGTTTTCGCCATATGATTTGCCTTACAATTATGCAGGAAATGGAGGATCTGGTGAACCTCTCATCGTCGAAGAATCTCGAAAAGACGTTATTGGCAAAATGGCAAGAACAATTCAATCAGATTAAATTTACTTGCTAAGCGTGATGAGGTTTTTGGACCAGTATTCCAAACGCCTAGTGATGGTTAATCAATGGCTATACATGGCTCTTTGTACGAAAAGAAATGAATCAGGCACGCCTGTTGCAACAAGGAATTCTCTCACGACCCGGTGTCGACTATGAAAAACCATATTCACCTGTTATGGATGCATACTTTTCGATATATCATCGCTTTCGATGTACATGAAAATCTTGAAATTCTCTAAGGATGTGGTTACGCTTAATCTTTAATTAGGTTCACTTGATAATGAATTTTATAGGAAGTTCCGGAAGGACTTAAATGCCTGAAACATGTTATTTCGAAATCTCGGAAAATGTATTAATCAGATTACAAAAGTCATCATATGGCTTTAAAACAATCAGGGCGCATGTGGGTACTCATCGCCTCAGTGAGTCTTGATTAAAAACAAGGTTTATAAACATGTCATTTGTCCTTGTGTATATTTATAAAACACATTGGGGTTTGTTATTCTTGCTGTTTAATTTTGAATGACATTGATCTCATTGAACTCTTCTTTGGAACTCCAGACGAGGTTCAAAAGGATGATATCAAAGGAACGAATTTGAGATGAAAGACCTTGGAAGACAAAAAATCTATCTTGGACTACAAATAGAATCTTTAGTAGACGGGGTCTTCATCCATCAAATCTGCCTATACTGAGAAAATATTAAAACGATTTTACATGGACAAAGCACAGCCATTAGTGCTCCATGGTGATCCCGATCACCTTGAAAGTGAGTAATGATCCTTCCGACCTCAAGAGAAAAGAGGAACCTCTTGGTCCAGAAATATCTTTCTTAGTGCAAGGCGCACTTATGTATCCTGCTAATCTATTAGACCTGACCTAGCATTTTATGTTAATTTGTTAGCAGATATAGTTTCTCCCCTACACAAAGACATGGAATGAAGTTACACATTTATTTGCGATATCTAAGGAAACTTGTGATATAAGTCCTGTTTTAATACTAACAAGATAGTGCAGATTTGTTGGTCATGCAGTGCATGTTCTTTTAATCGAACCACATAAGCTCGATCACAACAGGTCCTCTTTCCATACGGAGGTACTGCTTATATCCATGTGATCTACGAAGAAGCAGTCATTGTCCGCTACTTCTTCTTCAATCATGCTGAGATATAGCCATTATGAGCAATTGAGAATGTGTAATGGTTAAGATAGTAATACATTTTATTAAAGCAACGATGTGGTTTGAAGTGTGACGTCAGATACTCACGATACCCCTTTGAAGACAATGCTGCATGCATCGTACTCATTAAAGGAGGCTTTTAATAAAAGGAGATAGAACGAAACACATTTCAACATCACCAAAATTATATTCTCACACATGATCTCCAGAAGAATGGTGATATTGGGTTCGAAAAATTCGTTCAGAGTGATAATCCAGCAATTTATTTAACATCTTATCGGCGCGCCTCAACTATTGATAAGATGGTTCTGATCGTGGTTTTATATGGGGAGTAAAATACGCACTGTACTCTTTTTGCCTTAGTGCCCAGGGTTTGTCCCCTGGGCTTTTCCTAAAAGATTTTAATGAGGCATCAAATAATGCGTATCAAAAGATGTGTACTCTTTTCCTTCCTTAGATTGTTTTCCCACATGGATTTTTTTCTAGTAAGGTTTTAACGAGACAGCAATATCTATGGACATCCAAGGGGAGTGTTTATAAATCCATTGATAAGTTGGATAGTCATAACGTTAGTGGCATGAAACACCATATATTCACTAGGTTTCATTAACCTTTTTGATAGAATTATCTCTTTATTATGATACTTAATATGGTGACTTTTGGAGTGATTTCTCACTCTATAAATAGGGTTGTCCATTCACCATTGTATGATATGCATATGAAACTTATATAGACTTGAATAAGAAAAGTACTCTCCTCTATCTTATACTTCTTGTCTTCTTCTTCTATATAATATTCTGAGCTTTCTTTATAATAGATTGTTCACTTTTCATTTTACCCTATTTCTAAGAAAATATCACTAAGATGAATAATAGCTAGAGTGGCACTATACATATGAATAGAAACCATAAAATAAGTGAACAAATAATTTAAGATGGTAGTAATATGGACAATTAATATAGGACAAAGAAAATATTAATTTTTCTCTAAAATTTCTAAAATAATATTTATTTTGAGTTCTTTTTCAAGATTTATTTTGAAATGGATAAAATATTTATAAAATGTACAAAATAAATACTCACCCATCTCAATGGTATTGCATGTTGAACAAACTCCCCCAACACTCCCTCAAATCATTCTCCCCAATTTCTTTTATATATCTCCCCCATTTAGAAGAGGGAGTTGAAAGGACCAACACAGCTTTAAAAACCTGTACCCAAAGCTATTTAAATTGTACTTTAAATTGACAGCACAGCTTTAATTAAGGACAACAAATACAGCTTTTAAAAACGTTGTTTCCCAACGCTATTTAAATTTAAACTTGTACTTTACATATATATATAGGTCTTTTTATTAACAAGATAATTAATGTAATTTTATCATTAAATTTGGAACTTTTTGCGATGAACAAGGGCCAGATAGGTCGTTTTCGCTATTTGTCTATCACTTTACTACTTTCTTTCCTTCTTTTCTTCTCCTCCAACAGTTGCTTCTACATTGAATTTCTCCCTCCTCCACAATTCCTCTCATTCATCCCATTTCCTCCTCAAATTTCGCTTCAATGTTGGCTTTATCCGATAATACAAATTAGAGGTTTTTTATATTATCGCATAGTGATCAGAAATTAGAGAGAAGAAGAGGTGTAGAATACAACTCAGATAACCATCTTTTTGAGCTTAAATTTGAACAAATTATTGTTTTGTTCTTGCATGCAGCATCAAATTTCATTCTTGTATTATTAAAGAAGGCAGAAGGACCTTTTTCTTTTATACATATAATTAATTAGATCTTCAAAATAAATAAATTCTATAATAACATACTGGAATTTAAGGCTGCATATTGATTGATTTGGTTCGGTTTTGAAGTATATTGGTTTGATTTATTGATTATTGGTTTGTAGAGATTCAAAATCGTTATAAAACAATTAAGATATTGGCTTATCGGTGGCTATTGGTTTGTCGATTATTGATCGTTATCATTTCGATTATCGATTTAACCGTTAAGATTTAACAAAAATAAATTTATACAAAATCTCTTGTTGACAAATAGAATGAATCATGTCAATGAGTTCACAAGTTGCATCTTGCTCAAAAGCAAACACTTTTACATTGTAGAATAATCAAGATTATGAGATAGCCAGAAATAAAAAGAATGAAAGTAAACTCTATGTCAAGGACTTTATATACAAAGTGGTATAAATATAATTATTTAATTTACTATCGGATTATCGGTTAACCCATTAAGAAAAATTCTCAAACCGTTAAAAACCAATAATTTTTTTCAATTTGAATTATCGATTTTTGTTCGATTTTAAACTGCCCTACTGAAATTTACTAGGACATTTGAGTCACAGTTGAGAAATAAAAAAAATATTAAAGCAGAGCAAAAATAATCTTCAAACATAATTTTTACTAATTAAAGTCCATGAACAAAATTTGTGAATTATACAATTATGCTTCAAATATTCATGAACTCAAAGGTTGTAATAAATACTCCTAATAAGATCAAAGAAGGAAAGAAGATTATCATTATCTTTTGCAAAGGGATTTGATATTTGGATTTGTTTTATTCGAAGTGATTGTGAAAATCTTCGAGTGAGTATTGGTGTAATTTGAATATGCCATTTGAATCAACACATATTCTAGATTGAAAATTGAGCCACATAAATATTTTCCAAAACATCATAGCAAAATCTTGGTATATTAGATGAATCACAAGCTTTTTTTAATTATTAGGGTTATAGCATATACTTTTAGTTTTCACCAAAAAAATCAATACTAGATAGAAAAATGTAGGGAAGGAAGAAGATTAATATGCTAATTGATCTCCCCATCTTTTATTTTATGTCTCACTTTGTTTTATCCTAATTTTTTTTTGTTGAGACATTATTAATATGAGTTGATTTTATATCTCACTTTGTTCAACATAGTACGTAAATTTTCTTGAAAAAGTCAAACTATTTTAAATTTTTTACGACTTATGAATTTAAATAATATATACTCTATGAAGTTATACTTTAATTCTTTCTTGTGCAATAATAGTCTTCCATTTTTTTGTTCGACACAAAATTAAGAAGCAGTCAACAATAAGGGTAATTTTATCAAATCATTCTTATCAAATATAAGTATTAAATATTTTAAAAAATTGTTTTTGATAGCAAAGATAAAATAAATATAAAATGATCAATTATTTATTTAATTTTATAAACGAGATAAATATTATCAGAAATTCTAAAATATTATAATGGACAAGTAAAAATAAATTGAGATAGTATAATAATCTAATTCCATCAATAATCAATATCTTAAACATGCATTTAATTTTTTAAAATCCCGTTTGAGATCTCACTAATAGGATATATGCAAATCGTATTTTTCGCTTAATTTTTTAAAATTCTAATCTTATATCCAACTAATAAATATGTGAGAATGATGTTTTATGATCTGGCTCCTCTTTATGTTCCCTTCAAGTCTAATTGAAAACACACTATAAAGTAACAGTTCATTGCTAAGGATATATATATATATATATATATATATATATTATATAGATATAATTATATATAGATATATATATATATATATATCTCTTTTCTATTTTTTTCCTGCTCATATATCTTCTTTTTTTTTTTAAAAAAAAAAAAAGAGTTACTCCTACACTGCAATCTCTGACCTCTTTAAACATAATTATCACACGGAACAATCGGAACAATTACTCGCATAAAATTTTATTTTTTAAAAATGACAAAGGATAATCGGAATGTCCGTCACCAAATTCTTGTTTACTCAATAAATTTTTATGAACATGAAAATTATAGGATTGTGGAATTAATGAATATTAATTCCTTTGAATGCATAATAGAATAAAGGACATAAAATCCCATACTTCTAAAGCAAAATGATCATTGTCACTTATAGTTTATAATCGGAAAAGAGCTTAAATACCCTCAAAGTATTGAAAATTATACAAAATTACCCTCCATCCACCTATTGGCTCCAAAATAACCCTTCCACCCCACCATTAGGTCCCAAATACCCTTGTCACCATTACCCACCCATTACTAATTAAATTCCTCTTAAATAAACCCCGTTACATATTATTTGCAGCTAACTGTCAATGATGCTTTTAAAATTATAGATTAAATTATCTACATTCAAGGTGGATAAATAAAAAAATCACCATAAATTAAAAGTCTGCTATGTTCAGCTTCATTAGTTTACGTCTCAATATGGTGATGTTTTACTTCATATGTACTTTTTTCAAAATCATATATTAAAAGTTTTAAACAAAATCATAAATATTTATAAAATTATATTTAAAAAGTGCATGAATTAATTCTGACGTTCATTACTTTACCTGTTAATATAAATTTCTAATTCAATTTTTGAAAGAAGTGGTCCTCCTAAATAGCGCTCAACCATAATTTATGGGGGTTTCGTTCGGACTTTTGAAGAATTTTGATGTCATTTTCGGAATCTATATTTCATTCACATCGTGTTTTAGTATTGTTATGACGATTTTGATATTATAATTGGGATCATTAATTGAGTGAGGCTTTTAGTTAGTAATGAAGTGGATAGTGGAGTTGGTTTATTAATTATATTAATAAATTAAATTATAATTAATAGTTGAACGACAAGTATTTTAAAATCTTTAAAGAGTTTAATTTTCAAAACACTAAAACAAGTGGCATTTTGAACCACGATGATGACAAGGGGCTTTTGGAGCCAAAGGTGGATGAAAAGGGCAATTTTTGATTCAATAGGTGGATGAAGGTAATTTTGTACCATTTTCAATACTTCAAGGGTATTTATGCCCTTTCCGGTTTATAATTACGAAATTTCTCATCTCAACTAATAAAATACTATAAGCGTTTGATACCTTAGCTAATTCTGAGAATAAACCTAATCGTTAATTAAGATGCATTATATTTTATACATGTACCTAATCTGATGTACATTTTATACATGATACATTAATATATGCGCTAATACATTAATATGACTCGCCAAATGAGTATTTTGGGAATTTGTAAAACTAATATGGAATATGGTAAAAAGAATTTAACAGGTGAAATTTCTGGTCATTTTTTCCCTAATTACCATCTATTTAAATTTTCCCAAAAAAAATTATTTAAGGACAATTATTTTCAGAATACACATCATCTGTATCGAATCCAAGCAAAAACTTGGAAAAAAAAAATGAAAAGAGGAGAGATGGATAGGAATCGAATGTCCGATCAACCAAATTCGAAACTTAATCACACTTTATATTACAAAACAAGTTAATAATTCTTAAAAAGTAAATAAATCCTATTAAAATATAGTGGAGTTTCTAGGCCCATTTGGTACATAAAGAAAAAAAAAAAGTCATCATATTGAGTCACACTTTAATAAGAAATATAAACAAAGGAAAAGTGTCAAAATTCACAAATATACTTTTTTTTTACTAAATAAAGTTTCATGATTAAATATGTGAATTTGAAGAACATACACACTTCAAATTCATGAGCCTCAAGGTTTTATCATGCTACTCCTAAGAAGATCAAAGAATGAAAGAAGACTATCATTATCTTGAGCGATGGGATTTGGAATATTTGGAGAATCGTAAAAATAAATCATCAAAGATTAGATGATCCGCTGCGTCTTTAACCTCGCGAACGAATTATACTTTGAAGAGTAAAGGTATTAATAAAACCCGGAATTCTTTCATAATTACTATCATGAAGACTTTTTCTATAACTTGTTTTATTCTCGATTGTTTGTCTTTTGAAGTGATTTCGAAACCTTTCTGTGAATATTCGTATAATTTGAATATGCCAATTGAATTGTCGCACTCGATATTGACTTGTACTTGAAAATTGAGCCGCTGGATCATTTCCCAAAACATCATAGCAAAACTTTGGTATATTACATGTATCACAAGCTTTTTGAATTAATGGAGTGATAGCATATACTCTTAAATTTTCACCAAAAAGATCAACACTTGATAAAAATATGTAGGGAAGAAAGAAGATTAATACGCTAATTGGAATGTCCTCATCTTTTGTTTTATTTGAGATTAAATATAAAAATATGAGTTGATTCAATATAGATATATGATATATAGTATATATCTATATAATAAAATAGTACACAAAAGATCATAGTATTTAAGTATCTTTTGAATGATGATTTTCTAAATTTGCTCCATCGTAATCGTACAATATCTTAAATACTGCGTTTAATGATATTTCCTTTTGACATCTCAAAAAGAGAAATAGATGCAAATCCCCAAAATAATTTTTTTCTTAATTTTTCTTTTTCGAATTACGAATATTAATGATCTTGTATCTTAATTAATAAGATTCTAAACATATATGAAGGATGCGTGTACTTAATCGATTCGATTCCTCCCATTTTCTTCTTTTTCTTTAATTATTTTCTAGATTAGGACACTGTAGCTTATAAGTGAAAATTAGTGGCTAAGATTTAATGGATTTACACAAAATTTTAATCATGATTTAGATGATTAATTTTTCATTAAAAAAATCATAGTGCCACAATCATTTTAACATATTATTTTCCCATATATATATTATAATTTTTTTCTCTCCTAATTCTAATCTTTTTTGACCTTTCTCTTCTTTTTTTTACTTTTTTTTTTTTAAATCGAATTAATCTTATATTGCAATTACCTTTGGAACTTTCTCTTAAAAATTAGTTATTACAGAGAACTATTAGCAAGAAAGTTATTCGCAGGTTAAAAAAATTAGAAAAAAAAAGAGAGGATTTAATAATATAATTATGAGCATGATAATATATATGATTGTGACATTACTAAAAATGAAATATTAGTTATCGAAATTATGATTAGAATCTTGTTTACTCAGTAAGTTCTAGCCACTAATTTTCACCAATGCTATAGCCTATATGTCTCGTATCCAAAAAAAAAAAAAATACTTGAAAAAAATGAAGAAAAGAGAAATGAAAAACAATCGAATTCGTCAAATCCTAAGTTCAAACATATTTTATATAAAGAACAAAAATATTTAAAATGATAGACCAAATATTCATATAATGTTAGTTATCACATAATAAATTAAGATATATATTCGGGATAATGCAAGTACTCCTTCAAGTCCGAAATTTCAGAGACACATTTATACTATACTAAGGTTTTATTACCCCTAAATTTATTTTATAAATAATTTTCTACCCCTTTTCATGTCACTATCTTGTGGGCCCAATGCTGATTGACTTTTTTCTTAAAACTAGTGCAACGTATGCCGATAAGGGATAGAAAATTACTTATAAAATAAGATCAGGGGATAATAGGACCTTAATATAGTATAAATGTGTTTCTGAAATTTCAGAAATAGGCTAAGGGGATACTTATGTATTTTTCCGATATATTTTGGTCAAAGTTTCAAGACATATTAGTGGGTAATTTAGAGATTCTATTTCTATCAAAATAGTTAATTATTATATTATTAAAAAAGAAGATAACTATTTTAGACTTGTAGCACGATGCTTCTTTTTTTTTAACAAAAAAGAGAACGATGATAATTGTAGAGTTAATTCCCAGATGATCACCAAAGTTAAGGAATTGTCTTAAAATATCATTTATGTTTTATTTAGGATCAAAATATCACCCAATTATCACTATTTTCCTCCAAATATACTATCTTAGTGCCTAATTATTTGTCCACTTTTCCTTTTATAATTGTCCCTAATTAATTGTCCATTTTGATAAATTAAGAAAGAACAATTTTCTTTTACCTATTACACCCATAATTAAATGACTAATTACTTTAAAAAATTAGAATTTTTCATCCACTTCATAATTAATAGGGTAAAATGGTAAACTCACTACGTCATTAATTATTTTTTTAATAGGTGTGTCAATTCAAAAATGGACAAGTAAAAAGGGACAGAGAGAGTACTTGACAATTCAAAACATCAATCTCTCGTATTTGGCATGACATGCCATTTAAGTCTTATTTTAATATAAACTAATTTAATTCATTAAACTCATTTAACTAAAATAATGATCATATTGTTTCTAATTCTTTTAATTAGTTATCAAGAAAAATTTCATGCTTAAAATTTTTATCATATTAAAACTTTTTATGTGTTTATATTATGACACGAATGCGGTTTTAAAATTACTATACTCTTATCCATTTAAATACCAATTGATATACACACATACATTCAAAAAATATTGATATACAAAGCCGCATGACGCTAGTACTTCAATTATGTCATAAATTCTATAATTAAACTCCAATTTTTAATATTAAAGACGTCAATAAATATTTATAATATCTTTTTTTTTAAAAAGAACATAGTACGTGAACTTATACTTTATAGACAAAATAACAATTCTTGATCTTTATCGTTATCAGGTCTTGTTCCATTAATCTCATACTACCCATCTATATCTATGTCCAAATTAACGACTAGCTAAAAAAATAAAATTAAAAAAAGTAAATAATATTTATTTTATTACCAATTTTGTGTCAACTTACAACTGTGGTATCTGTTTTAAATACTTTGTATTAAAAATTGTTTAAAATTTTTAAATAATTAGTAGTAATTTTAAAATGATCAGGTAATTAATTGACATAGAGATTTCTCATAGATTTTCATTTGGTGCAATATATAAATGTTACTAGGCCTTTTACTAAATTGCACTTTTCTTTACTAATCTTCATAATTCTATGTAAGTTATATAGTTATTTTGTAGAGCGGACATAAGTTTGATGAATGATAATTGCGGCATTATTTTTTTAAAACAGATTATCTAATGAGAGGGTAAGAGCAATCTCGAATTTAAGGATTACCTTTTGATTTTGGTATTTTAGTCCATTCTAATGATTATAAAAATTATAATATTAGTCATATTTTCGGCTTCTCTTTTTTTTTCAAAACATACAATATATGCGGAAGCATGAATTGGAAAATATACTTCAATTATTTACAGCCTATTCGTAATAATTAATTGATCCTTTGAATTATTGATTTATTATACAACTTATGATTAGTTGATGTAAAAGCCTAATGAGTGTGATGTTTAGATATTTTTTGGTGAATATCGTGTTTAGTAAGTCATTCCAAGTTAATAAAATATATAAGTACACATTTTAACAAATGTATTTTCATAACATCAAACACACAAAAACGTTAACTTTTGATAAAAGATTACGAATTTAAGTATGAATTTTAAATTTTATGCTTACTAGATTAATAATGGGCAACTTTTTATATATAGAAAAAAAAAATTGCCACAATACCTAGGCTATTTAGCACTTCAATTACACCTATTTCAACCCATTTGTTCGACTTCCGTAGCAACCCATTAATCTTTAAGGTTGCTTCGCTAGATTATGTCTTTGTTTGTCGTATAATACCTACCCTTAATTAATTGACGTGCACCTTTTCTTTTTATTGTACAAGTCAACTTTCTCTTGTTTTTAAAACTTTTATATCACCGTTACATAAATCTAGATGTAGGCGCTTAAATCTGATATGATAGAAATAAGGAATAGATATCATAATTCAAGCTTTCGAATCCAGTTTCAGTTTCATTCTGCTTTTCTCCTTCACTCGAAATAGCTCCATTGAAGACAATTTAAAAAAATTGATCAAGCTATTGAAGGTATTAAATAACAAGTGAGATAAATTGGTTTTTCAGAGATAGAAAATATGAGGTATATTTTCATGACGAAACATTCTCGGATTTGATTTTGTTTTGTTTTGTCGCCCCCCCCCCAATGTGTTTAAAATTCAGGATGTCGTTGTTTTTCACTTTCATCAATTCAGTTGAATGTATATTGAGATGTTCGTATATGTTCGTCCCTAATCACATTGTATTCTTGAATTTAGTCTATCGTGAAACATAGATAATTTTCACTTTTAATGTAGATAAATGGTTGTCTCACATATTCGTACCTTATTTTTACCTGTACTTTTGCACGATTCGCGGTCCAATTCTTGTGCCCACAGTACTTCTTTTCGTGTTCTCTGGAGTTCTGTAACAGTGATCTGCATTTTAGATGGTATGAAGCTAGTACGTTTTTGTTTTATAAGCCCTTCACACTCTTCTTATTTCATATTGCTTTTTTCTTTCCGGCATGTATTCCACATATATTTGTCATCCCCCCCCACAATGTATAGTATTACTCGCAATTACTAAAGTATTCTCACCTATTTCTATTTATTATTTTTAGATAAATTGTGTAGGCGTTTATTAGACTGTCCTCCATATATTGTAGGTTTATTTGTTTAAATTGTCTTCCTCTAACCCTTGTATGGAACTTTTTTCCCTGTATGTTCTTATACGAGCATTTGATACCCCCTTCGTCTTTTTTCTACAATCGTATACATCTATTTTAGTACTTTCTGGCGCGTTCAACCTTCTGTATTATTTTCCTATAATGTCTTTTAATTTTTCCGTTGTCTATTTACAGATTGATTTATTTGTGGTATAATTGAAAAAATGTGGTATAAGGACAAACTGAAGGTTGCTTATAATTTGTTTATTTAAGGTTTTTATGCATGCTTAACCGAGTTGTTGCTACATTTCCCTAAGTATTTACAATACTTGCATATATGTTATATACATTTAATTTATTATATCCCAAAATATTCTGAAAATTGGTGTGACCTGCGCGCTCGGATGGATTTTATTTTAGAAGCAACCACTTTATTGTCATCCTCAACATTTTTGTCTTTAGATGTTTGTACTTGATGAAACCTAGCAGGTCTTTTGCGGCCTGTACTTACCTGTCAAAAGTGGCGCCTCAGAATATTCATTGACAACTTGGACACTTTGAGGACGGATCATTGTCTTAAACATGCGTGTTTGCTTACCCGAAATTAAAAACACGGTACTGACTTGTTCTCAATATGACTGTCCTGGTATGCCTTGATTTCATGACCATCCGGATAAGACGAACAAGTTATCAAACTTTTCATTCACTCATCCAGACTGATGTATCCTGGTACCACCTGTCGTTGAGGATTTCTGTTAAATTTCCCTAGTCGAGGAGCTGGGATATACGAATGCGGTGAGGAGAGGGAAGGGGAAGAGTGTGCTGCAGCACAAATTCCTTTCTCTTGTTCTTCCTCTATTCCTTTCCCCCCCTTCCCGATTTCCTCTTTTTCCCTCTTTCTCTTGCCTTTGCGATTGCTCTGTTTGAAATATCAGGGGGTAATTCAAGGAATTTTAATTCTATTTCAATTTTGAATTAAATTCAGCCAAAACAAGCTGCCAAAATCATAGACATGTTTCATATATGTTATATTATACACTTCATAAGTTTATTTATACAACTAACATGCTATATAGATACTACTCAACGCCATGAGGACACGTCACATGGGTTAATATACCAGTTCACCCAAAATATTTATTATTCCATCTACCATATAGACTCATGTTCTGATACTATTCGATAATCTATATTTTATTTCTTCTTTTTACGTGGATACCTCCCCGTTAGTCCATTTTTACCATTCTTCTTTACTCGATAACTTAGATCTTAATACAAACGAGCATAGCTTGTCTTATGTCCAAATATATTTTTAAGGACACATTAAACTGATACAACTATTATTTACAGGTACATTTTATACAATTTCCCTCTTATATATACCATACTATATATTCTGATACAACCTATGTTAACTGTACTAAAAATAATCATAAAAAAGTTAATCTATACTTACTTTAGTTGCCCACTCGTACCTGGATTGTGTCACTGCTCTGAACCCATGTCCCCAGTCTAGCAAACATAGACTTAGACGAGGAAATCTTTTTTTGTCTCCCAGTGACGTATCCTATGGACTATCTTATGTGATCAGTTTACTTTTACAAACCTCACCATTTTCCCACCTCATCAATTTTTAATTTTGAACAACATTCATAATATTATCAACACTTGCAATTTCTATGATATAAGTGGGAAACCATACACCTTAAAATACTTTACATTCATGTTTCGATTTTATGTTGTGCAAATGACAGAATCATCATATGTCAAAAACCTTTTTACCCCAAGCTAGTTCAATTGTATTTGACTGATTCAACTCAAACAAAAATCCTGTCTCATAATTCACGATCCTACCAGTTGGTTTCTTCATGAAAAGTATGGATGGAATGAATGTGAACATTATGAGGTGCACAAATCTAAAACCATCAAACCAATTGCCGTTATCAAACTTGTCAATCAATGAATCTTTGGTGACGGGTGCGTTTCAAATTTCACCAAATCTGATGAATAATTCCTATTTGGGTCTTCAGTATTAAAAGATATAAAATATTTTTCCCTCATTTTACTCATGGATCATTTTTAACCCAGTTATTAAAGCAATAGTGTGTGATGGTGAAATACACAGATGTCAGTATTCCATGAATATATCGGACTTGCACTATTTTGCTAACTAACCTTCAATTTCTCTAAAAAAACATCTGGCCTAATGATTAGCTTGCGGTGCTCGAAAAGTGGACACCCATACAGATGCTAGATAGTTGAGCAAACACATGATGTTCTAAGAATTTTGTACTGTGAATAAGTTAAGCTTGAAGCCTAAAACATTCAGTACTTCCGATACTTGTCGCAGAAACACTCGATGTGTGGTATTCATGTTGGTTCTCTTGGCCAAAAACATTAACGCCTGGAAAACATGCACTAAATTTTATAAAAAGATTATTAAAAATTAAGCACACAATATAGATACTAAAAACATATATTAGAACAGCAGATCAAAACAACAATTGTACTAAATATATTATATATTTATATAAAACTTACTTAGTCACTGAAATTTATAAAGAGATTATAAATCCACACAAACCTAAAATCAAATAGTAAAGATTAAAATTACTTTATATAACACTATAGTGCAATAAGCACAAAAAGACGTCGATCCAACGATATTTTGAAATTACTACCTTATACCCCACAATTGTATTATGCCTGACTTAGAGCAACAAGTGCGTTAAATGAGACCCACCCCCTTGGCAACAAAGTAGGCAGTATAAGATATGAATATAGAAGCAGTTAGTAAGATTGTATATAAATTTTATACAAGCAACACTCTATAAGCACAGAAACCAAATACAAGAAGTTATTTATCCATTTATACATTACACAATTGGAGAAAGCATAATCAACAGGAAACACAAAACCCCACATAACTATGATAGATTACCAATTTTACTACAATTAACTAATTGTACTTGTATAGACAATTGACAGTCCAACACCCAAAACCACAAACACATATTTTACAATGATTATCATATTTGAACCTTTTATGAGTTTCGATTGACCCAGAAACCAATCGCTTAATTTTACCAATTTATGAACGGTAAAATCATTTTAGTTTCCACCTTTTCTATTACTTGATCCCACAGCAACAAATCATTTTCCAGTGGATTCTTTCACACCTCCATCTCTTTAAAAATCTACTTGGGTCTTATTAGGTTGGATTTATGATCTGCTTGCATGACAAGTTAGATTTCAGAAAATGAACCTGAAAATCTCCCCCAAATCTTGAGTAGACCCAAAGAAAAAGATCGAGGTGTCAAACATGCAATGACTCCCTTTTTTTATACCTTTTGCACGAAAACCTCATTGACGATGGAGATTTGAGACATCCATTGTTTGAACCAAAATTTCTGAAGGAATTAGAATGATATGTTGATAAAAATAGTTTTAAGAAATTAACTAAATAAAAGACCCTTGATCGTAAATTTGGGACTTGTAACATTATTTTGGTTGATGAATTTTTGGTGCTTAAATGTCGCATACACATGAAACACAAAAAGAAACACAGAATTTGACTAGTCTTCAACATAACTTTGCGATGCTAGTCACCATTTAATCATATAAAAAAATAGAAAAACAAAAGTGGTTAGCTTCAACATAATGCTTTTTATTACAGAAAGTTGTTGTATTATAAAAGTGTCACGATTTGTATGTTGATCACAAGTTCCACACCACACGGGCTTTTCTCCAGCAACATAAAGATCCCTAAAAATGTCAAGAACTATTTTGAAAGATTTTCCTCACTCTTGAACAAAAGGATTGGAATTTATTAGGTAGTCCTATGGAAAACGCAAGCATACAAGTGATATACAAGGTGATTCCGATGCCTGTCAAGAGCGTTCGTCCACAAATCATTCCACCTTAAAAGTTAGATTGTATTATTTCATGATTACCCTCATCTCTAAATATGATTCTTAGAATTACATACTCATGTGACACTTCTGTAAACTTGCTCTATACTTCTAGTGTTTGTTCATTAGAACTGATAGGTCAAACCTTACCTGGGACATATTTGTGTAATTTGCCAAACGCAAAATGATTATACAGCAAATTTCTAGATTGAATGTGCTGTGTAACTTGCACAGCTGAGCCTTCTCATGAATCTACAAATACATCAAAGCCAAAAAAACTTCGCCACTCATAGTACGAAAAATTAACAAAACATCTCGAATTAACGGTGTTCGGTTTTTACCCCTGCTCTGCCGGGTAGGGGTCCTTGGCTTTTGGGTTCTTTAATGATCTACTTTTTAAATTTTTAACACTACATAGAAAAATTGTAGGGAAGAAAGAAGATTAATTTATTGTGTGTACAATTGATACTACCCACCGCCTTTGGTGATATCATATTTCCAATTTCTTTTTTGTTGTTGGTTTTGAGATTTCCCTTTAAATATAAATAAAATTGGTTGTATATATAACTATACAGTAATAATAATTAATATAGTGTTAACATACCAGAGCATACTAATTTTTCTTCAACAAAGTTCCAACTTATAATAGTTATTTCCCCTATTATAAAACTTATTTATTTCCTTTGAAAATCCCACAAATAGATATACCACAATTGATAAAGAAACATTTTATTATATTTTCTTAATTAAGCAAAGATTAATAATCTTATATACAATAATAATAGGATCCTAAAACATATATAGATGGATTATACTGAATTTTTTTTCTATAACTTGGTCATATTGATGATATCTATCCTCAAATAATAAACTCTTCTTTCAACTTTTAAAGTAAGATGTTATTAAATTCAGAAAACAATCATCGATTTTGGAATAAAATAAATTTTCTTGGGTGGCGAATTAGTTTCAATTAATTGTACTAAAGTTCATTAGACATAAAAACAATTATAAAATTTCCCACTAAAAAATAAAATGCAAAATTCCCGAAACACGTTTAAAAGAATAGATAAATCAACGAAGACTACTTTTGTTTTGTTTTCTATTTGTTGTATTATATAACACACCGTTTAATACGGTCATTTAATTTCGACTAATTTTGAGTTATCATCATTTATTCTTTAGTAGATACGTAACGTTTTACCTATATTATGTTCTTCTATTGATGATAACTAATTATATGACTTTGTATTTGGGTTTCACCATACTAGTAGACTAGTTCAACATCTAAAAACTTCAATTTAATTTTTTCGCTATCCGTGCGAGATTATTTCATCAAAAGGTCAATTACATGCAAATGCTCAAATAACTAAAAATTTTAAAATTATCCTAATTGATTAGTCTTCCTAATGACATAACCACTATAACCAAAGCTATCATCCAAAAAAATATTAGCAATCTAATTCATATATCTCCCAGTCAAACTTAAGACATGAAGACATGTTAGGAAAAATAATTTTTTTGACATCTCCATCAAATTAAATTTAGTTCATGATTAAAGCTCATTAAATTTCAAGTGAATTAAATCACATACATAAGTTGATAGACACTCTACATTCTTCTAAGTATGCACTAACAAAAGGTGCTGTCAAAGTGAATATCCTAATAATTCAAAGAAAATAAAACAAGAGTTTCCGTATCATAAGCAAAAGGATTTGGAAATATTTGAAAATTGGGTAATCAAATTAACCATACAAGTATAATCAGTGACTTGATGGCATTTTGAGCTGCTGATCCAAATCACAACTTGCAAGTGTTGTAATAATTGAATCAATATATTATCAAGATCTGCATCTCACAGTAAAATACTCGATGAAGCACCTATATCTGCTAAAATTCGCATAAATTCTAAATTTATTCGTCCTGACAGTAATAGTCAGATTACCTTTTCCCCACTGCATCACTTCGGTAAGTTTGAATACGCAATTATTATTGCTAATATTTTCGAGACGAAACTTAGTGGTTTGGCCAATGGAGCCCTTGAATCATTTCTACAATTATATTGCATGCAAAAATCTTCTGCTACAGTAGAAGAAATCACAAAGGCTTTTTCAACTAGTTAGGCGAGACATTGATTAAATTGCTAACAAATTGCGATCACACCTTAATAGAATTCAAATGAGGGACGGAGGAAGATAAGGAGAGTTGTGTTGCAGAAACTAGAAATTGATCTCCCCATTTTTTTTTCTTTTATTTCCACTTTGGAAATTCACTAAAAATATGGCTGTGGATACCCACTAAACACAAAAATTTCTTAGTCGCCATACCATCAGTTTATATATTTTCTTTATAAAGTCATAAAACTATCTTATATGTTTTATACAAATTATCAAATTTCAATTATACCTGAGAGTCTCATCTCACATTTTGATTTTTCATTATTTTTACTTCTATTTCTAAACCCATATGTTAGAAGACTGCTGAAACAGTTGGTTATCAACATCCCTGCTTGCCATTATGACTTAGTGTGGTGAAATAAATTTGATGATGAAATAAAAGTACTTCGATGAATGGTCTTTTATTATGGAAATAAAGAATGATCTTTCGCGATTATTATTTTGTTCTTTTTAGTCACGATATTATAGCAATACTATATTAATATTTGCCCAAAATGTGTATTACATAAGTGATGCCACAATATAGTTATGATTTGTTGGATATAAAGTTGACACATTTAACTCATACGGGTATTAAAATGTGACGCCATCCCCTGTGTTAAGTATACCCCTCTATCATCAATAAAAGTATTATTATAGGTCTGAAAATGATAAATTATTTTGTTAGTCTATTGAATTAACAATTATATACAAAAATGTAACCGACTTAAAAGTGATTAACACATGACAAAAAAATATTATGCTGATAAACCAAAACATTCCATTTTATATTATTTATTTGATGTACATTTTCATAGTCTATTTCCTTTGTCTGAGGCCCAACCGTTACTCTACTTTTGGACAATTGGTTGTCACTGGTTTTCTCAACCACATACAGTTTAGGTTCTTTCCTCTGTGGTTTTGGTTCAACTACCATTCATTGATTTGTTGAACCTTTCCCCAGTGAATGGTTTTGCAGTCAGATATATTTTTTAAATATTTTAGTTGTATTTAATTCACGATACATATGTGATGGTCGTTAAATATGTATTTTTGTAGTGATGTAATTGCCATCTTGGTAAATTTTCTGTTGCTACTAAACTTACTCATAGTGAAATTGAATCATATCGACAATGAACTAAATCGTTCAAGTTTGGGACCAAAGTCAGTTCTACCCAACCAATTAGTTAAGTTCTGTTCAAAATAAAAATATTTTGAGTTATCATGACTTCACTCATTTTTAGCCAAAAATTTGTTCAATTAATTGTTGAGCTCTATTTAGGGTTTAACATTAATTATATCATAATATACATTTTGTTAGAGAAAGAAAAAGGAATATTAAAATTGTAACTAACAATTTTTAAAAAAAAATACAAATTTCAAGTGAATATTATGTTGTAAGATTGGGTGTATTTTAATTCAGTTAGTCAATAAATGACAATAAATGAATGTTTTTTAAGATTGTCTATAGTCCAGAAATGAAACTAATAATTAGAAATGTCTTCAATACTTTTCTATAAAAGAATATTGTATGATATAATTTGAAATTTTACAAAATATTGATATATGAAAGAATTCAAGCCCTCTTTGAGTGCACATAAATTTGCACATATGACAAAATAATATTGGCCTTTTCCTCCGTCTGACACATAACATTAGATTCAATGATCTAACATACAAACTATTACCTTCATAAGTACAATAGTTCAAAACATATAAATTTGGTGCACATTAAAAAATCATATACGCTGACGATTTTAGTATTCTAATCCATATTAACTATATCATGTTTTCATATTCATTAACTGCTCCCGGTGCTGATACCACCAATACTACTATTTTTCTTAATCTGTTCCCAACGTGCCAACTCATCTCTTCTAAAAGACAGTAAAGTGTAAAAATGAAACAAACAGATATATCGAAAATCAAAATTGTTGGGGGCCGTGCGCAGCCCATGCTTTCATCTGTATCGATTATAATTAGGGAAACTTTTACAACACTTAAAAATAATTAATTACTCTCCATATCTATAGGTTGATAATACAATTTGTAGTTACATGTTATATGGAGGAGAGAGGGAGCGAGACTGGGAGCGAGAGGAGCGAGGCCGAGAGAGGGGAAAGAGTGGAGAAAGTGTGAATGGTAATATGTATATTGGTTAGTAATAATATAATAACATATGTGTTTTGTATATAATTGTTATTCGAGTCTGGTGCGAGAGAGGAGAGAGGGTAGAGAGTAGTAGAGTGAATATATATGTATATAACTTGTATATAATATCTGCATTTTGTATAATATGACAAGCGAGATTGGGACGGAGGAGAGACACGAGCGAGTTGGAGAGTGAGAGAGAGAACAAGAGTAGGAGAGAGGTAAATTGTATCTGCGTATAAGCTAAATAATTGTATATTATATATATGTCTTTGTATATCCTAGGCGAATTAATACATATACAAAGTGACTATTTTTACAATTGAGACAACCCGATGGTGAATAAATGGTATAAATGTTATCATAGAATGTTATTGTAGTAAACTATCAACTAGGATATTGATTAAATAGTATAAGTTCGCTTAGCCGCGTAACTTCCCTTATAACTATTGGGTTTTGGTTTACATATAAAGGTACAAAATTGTTCTAAAAGAAAAAATTCATAGTTAAGCAAACTTATACTATTTTAATTATCTATCAATATCTAATGTTTTGTTTATATTACCATTCCGCACCCATTTAAATTATTTTGATAAGTAACGTTTTTTCATTCTTCGTATTTGTCTAACCGTTACTCTTTTCTTTCAAACAAATAAGCCTCATTCTCTCTCTTCAACTACGTTTTCTCATTTTTCTCCTTTATTCTCGCTCCCAAGGAAAAGGGAGGGCAAAGGCACAGTGTCAGGGAGGGCCGCCGAAGCGGACTCGGGAGGTAGAGGGAGTCGGGGGGGTGGACGGGAAGAAAGGCGCCCGGGACGGGTGGATGGGATGGCACAGGTGGCCGAGTGGGGGAGGGGCAGAGCAGCGAGATGGTGGGGAGGAGTGTGCAGGGGGAGGAGGGTGAAGATTCATCCTCTAAGAGATCACAAGATTATATAATTTATCAACAAAAAGTGGACGATTTTCCAACATTTTTTGTTTCATCTTTTATACATATAACAACTTGTGTGTTGTATAAAACTTTTTATACGTATTCGACTATTTATACATATTCAACTGCTTGTATGTATTCAACTGAATTTGTAAATGAAGTTTTTGTATTTGGAGTGTTATACGTATTCATTTGATTTTGTATACGAAGTGTTTGTATTTGAAGTGTTTCATGTATTCAACTTATTTTGTATATGAAGTGTTGTATGTATTCAACTGATTTTGTATATGAAGTGTTTGTATTTGAAGTGTTGTATGTATTCAACTGAGTTTTTCTAATATGATTGTATGTATTTGAATTGTTATAAGCGTATTTTAATTGATTTTGTATATGACTTAGTTTATACGTACTCACTGATGTGTATTTTGATGTTTGTATTTGAAGTGTTTAGAGTATTCAACTGATTTTGTATATTAAGTGTTTGATTTGAAGTGTGAATACTAATCAACTGATTTATCAATTGTGACGTATCAATTTGTAAAACTACGGGTAAATTATACAATTGATTTCTACTTTATACATTTTACAATACTCAAATTGTAGATATCAAGTCGTCTCTCTCGATCGATTCAAATACAACTGAAAACAAATTCTTCAATCACATCTCCATTTATCAATGGAGTAATTATACAATCACGAATAATTAGTTAATTCTTAATCTATTAAAATACAATTCCAAACAATTGTTCGCATGAAACTTCAATTATTAATGAGATAGTACATTACATTAGCAGTTCATCTTTGTTTTTTTCAAATTCTTCATCTCTATGGAATGCCAATTCTAAAAATAACGAAATCAAATCTAAAAAAAAATTTCAAATCTACGTTCTGCAACGAAAATTCTACAGTAACAAATTAGTTAAATTTTTATTTTTCATTCTGAAATGATTGTTTGAATTTTGTTTGAGTTGCAGATTGGTAACGATAGGATGAACTCATGATGTTGTTCATCATTAATGAGTCCTATTTGGTACAGATATAATCACGTCAATTAAGTGATCGTTTTTCTTATCGTAATCAAAATTAATCTGTCCTTCTTTTTTTAAAAAAAAGAATTCGAAATTTTTGTAAATAACAGATATACTAATATAACCAAGAGAAAAATAGTCGAAGCGTCCCTATCCACACATCTTGAATGTTATAAAACTGAAATTATTACCTGCCCTCCCCCCTGAACGCTCTTGCAAGTGAGTGTCAATCTCCACTCTCTTGAGAGAGTGAGCACAAAAAATTAATAATGAAAACTTATTTTTGAATATCTTTTTCAAGAAATATAAAAGTTTTTTTAAAATCATTTATTGTCTTCGTTCTTCATCATAGCAATAAAGATTAAATTCTTCCACCATTCACCTCTCTAAAACCAAATTCATTGCCACCATCACCTCTCACCGGATCACATGGTTGATTTCAACACTTTTTAAAATCTCATGGAAAGAAATTTTTCATAAACCCTTCTGGATCAATTAAAAGTAAAATGAGATCTATTTTATACAATGAAAACTGAGAGTTGGATCCTATTTGGAGGGGGAAAAATCAATTTAGGTTGTGGCCATCAAACCCCCAATTGAATTCTCAAATAAGATTTTTTATTTTATTTTATAAATCCTTTAATATCTTATCAATCTCAATCTCAGCAAAACATTACAAGTTTCTTCCTCATTTTTTTCGGAGGAGAATTTTCAACTTGTTTCTTCCTCTCTATGTTCGCTCCCCCTCACTTTTTTTAATTTTCCTCTATTTACAGCTACCAGGAAAGCTAACCATTGTTGTCTTTCTCCGACTGGCCTCCGACGAAACGCCCCATTGTCGTCGCCGCCATCCGTCCGGCTACACTCCCACACCCCGCACAACAACCCTCCCCCCGCGCACTCACTTTCCTATCATCTCTCTCTGTTCCTCCTCATCCTTTTGATGGACATTGATGTTTACGTAATGTGAAGTTTACTTTAGAAATTTGAAGGATTAAAAATCAAAACTGCCTTTCGAAAATTCGAATAATTGAAGAGGTATAGGAAAAGGGAAGGAATTATAAGAAAATTGAAAAATAAGTATAATTAAATTAATTACCGACCACGTTCGAACGCGTGAATTCCACATATCAAATAAATGTGGTTTTGGCTTTTCAAGGGTGTAAATATTTCATTTATACACAGTTTAGAAGGGTGATAGGATCCCCGTAAAAGTAGAGTATATGTTGGCAATCCGGCTATAAAATTTGGGGGGCCTTTTGACACACGATAATTATTCAATACCCGTCGAGGGGTCAAAAAAACAAGGGGATACATCACGATGAGGACGTTGTCAGTTTAAAATTAGCTATAGCTTGGTCACAAATTAGTAAATTCTATAACTATACAAAAACGTCAGTTAAGATTATTTGAGGGGTTATATGCGAAATTCCCTTATTGTTAATACGTATCCTAGGTAGAAAATTTTCTATAAAAACTTGGAATACTATTAATTATTGGTTGGTGCCCCACAAATTTTCTTAGTTTCTTAAATAAATTTTAAAGCTTCGTTCTTGGTCACTTTAATTTTTATTGCGATAGCACAATGTATCGAACCCAAGTCCTGTTGACTTGACTGGCAATTTGACAATCTCAATAAATCAAACATACATGGTCCAAGTGACGGACTACTGCTTAGCTACCCTCCCCTATCTCTAGTAGTTAACCTCTCACTTCTCTCCTAGACCTTCGTAATCGATCCTTCCTGCGTCTCTTGATACTCCTACATCTTGGTCTGCATTTAGCTTCATCCGCCATGTCCCTACCGCCATCGTCAAGATGCTGTCACGAATGTTCCTATCACGCTAAGGTGACTCCATCTAAGTCTTTCCCTACGTTTTTCCCGCTGCCTGAGCTACTACTTTCTAAGAAGGTAAGAACACTTTCAATCTATTCCTTTCGATGTACACTCGCTGAGCTGACGCATACTCCGAGTCCTCGGCCCGCGATGAAATGTGTCCGTGCGCCGCTTTCACTGTCTTCCGCCGCGCTTCGGTTGCCAGCGCAGATTGAGTTACCACAGACTGGAGAGGGGGTGTGGTACACGCGAGGGGCCCCCGCTAAAAGGTGTCGCTGGAAGAATCGCAGGATTTGTGATCATTTACGAATTTTCTAGGAAAATCATTCGTCAATTTCATATTCCTCCAGAGGTGTGAATAGATATTCCTAATAAGTTCCAAAGAAATAAAGAGATTTTTATTATCATTATCAAAGTTTGGAATATTGGAATAGTTGGTAAAATATCCATACATGGCATAGTATGACTCGATGGCATTTTGAGCCACTTGGGATTCCAATCACGCTTGCAAACGTAAGACTGACCAATTCTCCTCAGTCTGATCTTAAAGTATATAGTGATGAAGACAACTTCTGTAAATTCGCTTAAACTTTGAATTTTTTTCAGACGAAGTGACAATCAGAACCTTCCTAGCAATTTTTGTGTAGTTTGAATACGCTAATTGAATTGTAATATCTTCGAGATTGAGCTTAGTTGTGGCCCATTGAGTCCTTGGATCATTTTCAAAAATGTTGTAGCAAAATTGTTGTACATTAGAGAAATCACAAACTTTTTGAATTAGCTCATGAGTGTCATGATTTGCACTTAAATTTGTACCAAAGAGATCAACACTAAACAGAAAAATGTAGGGAAGGAGGAAGATTAGTGTACTTGATAAAGAACAAGATATTGATCTACCCATTTTTTTTGTATCTCACTTTGATCTATCTTAATTTCTTTGTTTGATAGATATGGGTTGGTTTGATATATATAAGGCCACATTGTCATAGTGTAGAAATTTTCTTGAAAAATATAAACTACTAGTATTTTTACCTATTACTAAAAAAACTTAAATAGCTGATTTCATCTTAATATTGGTTTATGATAAATTAAATTTTACTCTTTTATAAATTGTAACAGCACCATCTCAATATATATATATATATATATATATATATATATTATATATATATATACTAAATTATATATATCATATCAATTGATTATATATGTTTTTGTGACAAGTTTTAACAATACTTGAAACACATAATTAAACCACTAAATAAAAGCAAAAAATCTGAAACAAACACACAAGACGTATTGAATGAAAACAATGTGTACAATTCTATTTCTCTCTTGATTTTTCACTCTAAATTTCTCCATGATTCGAGGGTTGTTAATAGTATATTTATCGAGCGTAGGATGATATGGACTTGATCTGCATGAAAGAATTTGTGGTTCTATTATATATCAAGAAGAGTGTGACATATCTTGATCTCTTTATGTATAGAATACCAAGACATCTGAAATATTCGAGATGCGAAAAAATAAAACCCTTTAAATAGACATAAGATAGGATTTTAAGGTATAGTATCCTCCAAGTATTCTAATTGAAAATTGATACATGTTGTATAATCTACAAAATTTCAATGCCTATACGATAGGGTCGAATTGAACCCCAAATAAACGATAAAAAAGATACATGTTCCTTATTTATGGAACAAGATTCATATTGTTTTAGGATCGAATCTACACACCTGAGGAAGTTAAGATACAAGAACTTTAGAGAGAAAGAGATAGAGATCTAGAGAAGAGAGAGAAACTAATATTTCGTGGTAAACCCTTGATTACACTTTTTTCACGGCGGTGGGGTAATATATTTCAATTTATTCCATAATATTTTAAAATTACAATCAAATATTAATCAAGGCTCCATAACCTAACAATATCATCATGAAATCTTTATAAGACCTAAGGACAATCCCAAATTATCCATTTCATTAACAAATGAATTAGGAGGAAGTAAATTTCCCATAAAGTAATGGAAACAATTGATAAACCAATCAAGTGCACTCAATGAAAAAACAAATTGACCAACTTTACCATTTGAAATAAATGTATTATTTATAAACTGAACAGAGTGTTTTGTCAATTAGAAGGATATTGATCAGCACATGTTTTGCCAGAAACATTTATGTAACAAAAGTTTGTTCATTTCACATAATCGCCCCAAAAAAAAAAACAAGCTTGTTAACAAATTTGTGCTAAACTTGTAATTCAATTGAGAACATACTAATTAAAATTATAAAAGGGGGACGATAGTGAAGGTTTGATTTTTTTTTTTCCATTTTGTTCTTTTTGATTGATGAATCCTAATTTCTTTGTTAGAGAGTATGAATATGGGGTGGTTGGTTATATAAAAGGATCAAGTTTAATTAATGGCATATCCTAGTGTAGAAATTTTCTGTAAAAGTTAAAATACTATTAAATGTGAAATAATAACTATAATAATTCTAAAGTTTCCTACATTGTCTAAGTTAAGACAATATGTGTTTTCACACTTAACTTTTTATCCAGAAAAAGGATGTATATAAATGTTCTCAAATTGTGTGTTACGAGGATGATCTTATACAATTAATAAGATTCTAAAAATATAAGACAAAAATCATTTATATACGCATGTTCATAATGTACTTTTTCTTGCAATGGAAACTTAGAAATTTAAGGTAACGATTGGGTTTTGTCATTATAAGAATGTCAATGGAAAAAATTTAGATTTGGAATTTTTTTCGTAGTATTAAGATTTTTTCAACCTAATCCAGATTTTGAGGAAATTAGAGTCCTCAAAATGTAGGGAGATCTTGTAGAAATCGGGTGGAGTAAATGTGGATTTGATTACATGAATGGATAGATAATTCGTGAAAAAATTCGTACGACTTTACGGCATCGAATTTGGATAAGTGGATCATCGGGAATTGACTTTGGCGTTAAGGATACTTTTTGAGCTTAGTGGGCTAAGAGTATATTATGAAAAGGGGAAGGGAAATTTCCTTAATTAAGGAGCTCACTGCCTCGCTTCGTGCAGCTGCAGTGGGATTCTTGCAGTTGCAGCGACACCGCTACTAAAATATCTTTGTTTTAGATTTCTTGCTTTAGTTGGTTGTTAGTAGTGGTTCTTCTCTCATTGAGTTGTAGTGTGGAGTGCCAATCACGACGGTCCGAATCGTGACATTTAAGTATGAGACATTTTTTGTTTTCAAAATTTAATTTATATAAAGAGATAAGTGTCAAAAACACACTTAAACTATTCACTTTTTTTAGTTTCATACCTAAACTATTGAAAGTGTGAGTTTCATACCTAAACTATCACTTTTTAGTTTGAGAAATACACCTCAGTGGTGTGTGTAGTGTACTCTCTTTTTTATATGAAAAAGTTTTGGAACGACTGACATTCCATATATAAAAAATTAAATGTGAATAAAAAATTAATATTAATTAAAAAATTAAGGATTCTATTCCAGATAAAAAAATGAAAGTTATTTTTCTTATCTCACTCCACCAGACCTCCTCCACGTAACCCCTCCCTCCCCCCGCAAACACCCCATTTCTTTTTTTTAAAAAAAAATCTTTATAAAATATTTTTAAAAATTTCATATTTCTCCTTCCCGCCCTCCGCCTCCCCCCCTCCCCCCCCCCCCCCCCGATAGAAATTGATGTTATATTGTTTATTTTAAAAATCTAACCCCATCTTATTTAGTTTTATTTGTGTTTAGATAGCACGGACTTATTTTTAGAAAAGAATTCTCCTAATTGTCCGAATATAACATAAACATCTAAAAAATATAATGTCTTGTGGCGGTAAGTCGAAAATATTTTCGATATAGTATATCTACAACCACTGGAAATAATTTGAAAGCTCAGGGGGTTCAGTTGGATGGGGTCGATTATATTTTTATAAGAAATAAAATAATATCTAAATTTAAATAATTGATGAGGGGGAGAAGGATGAAGTACAAAATGAAATACTTTTATAAATAAATTTAAACAAATAAAAAACTTAAAAAATTGTATGGGTGTAAGAAAAATATTTTACATTGTATTTTATAAAGAAAATATTATTTTTGTTTGTAATGTTTTTAATTTTTTAATTTTAGCTTAATACTAATAATGTTCCTTTTCCTTTTTTTTTGTCATGTTGAATATTTTTGTCCATGTTGGTGCGATGGTGGACATTATTGGTAAAATAAAAGAGAGAGAATGTATTCCATACCATGATGAAGTGTTATAACAGAGAGGGGTGTGTTTCTCAAAACTAAAAAGTGCTAATTTGGTATGAAACCTCCAAACTTTCATAGTTTAAGTATGAACTAAAAAAAAGGTATCGTTTTAGTGTGTTTTTTTTTACATTTTGTGTTACTTTTTTGTTTCCGTTTTTTTTTTTCCTCTGTTGCCTTCCCCCTCTCCTCTCTCCCCTCTTTAGTTTTCCCTCTTCCCGAGTCAGTCCCTTACTCTCTCACCCCTCTGACCTTCCCACTATACTGGGGCCGGAAGACTACTTACTCACTTGATTAGGAAAATGTCTATACAAAAAATGTGTTAAGTGTGGAGTATAGTTCATATTTGATTTAAAATCTATTAGTAGATGATTTCTCTCTATGCCTAATTGGAGTAATATGGAGTTACTTGGCTCTCGTATTATTGGGATTACAATATAATAAATAAGAATTTTGTCCTAATAGTATATATTATTTAGCATATGATATAACTGTCAATTCACTAAATATTTGTTTGATAATATAATTAATATTATAACCATCACTCTATATAAATATCATTTCTTAATACTTGTTTAGATATAGCTGGTTTCTATTCAATTCCACTGCCCCTGGAATACTAATATTGTTATAAAAAAAAACAAAATGATCTATGTGCCTTAATAGGGAGGGCCCTTTTTTTGTACTATCAACCTCAATCAGACTAATTCAGATCGTTTATAATTATCATATCAACTATACTGATCAATTAACTTAAATTAACTAACAAACATGACTCTTATATTTAAAATAACAAAACATCACATACACAAAGAAAGCAAAACATCCAATGCAGAAATCGGAATGTGTAATTAGCTCTTAGGTCAACTCACGAACCCCAACCCAGTTCAACTGGAATACTAATATTGTTATAAAAGAAAAAAAATGATTATTGCCCTAAAGGGCAATTTTTGTAGTATAAACTCCGTCACACTAAGCAATCGTTAAATTATAAATATAAACAATAACGCTACAGATTAACTTAAAGCATACAAAAAGAACCCTCTTATATGCAAAATAACAAAACATCACAATACACAAAGAAGCAACCATCCAATGCAGAAGCGGATAGTGTAAAATTAGATCTTAGGTCTAACTCACACCCCAAAAGCTAGTTCAACTGGAATACTAATATTGTTATAAAAGAAAAAAAATGATATATGTGCCTAATAGGGCAATTTTTGTATATAAACTCAGTCACACTAATTCAATCATTTATAATTATAAATATAACAATACGATACAATTAACTTAAAGAAATAACAAAAAGAACCTCTTATATTCAAAATAACAAAACATCACAATATACAAAGAAGCAACCATCCAATGCAGAAGGATAGTGTGAAATTAGGTCTTACGTTTAACTCACACCCCAAAAGCTAGCCTCAAAGGGAGGAGGATTGTCCATACCTTGTAAAAGTAGTCCCTCATCGCATTAATCACCACCGATGTTGGACTTTTGTCATTCTTTAACACCCCACCTAACTCCCAGTGATTAGCAACCTGTGCGTTGACAATTTTAATTTTTTGGGGCCCCAACTCGTTAGACGGGGCCCTGCTCTGATACCATGTGAATTAGGTCTTAGACCTAAACTCCACCCCAAAATCTAGCTCAAATGGAGGATGATTGTCCCATTCCTATAAGAGTCATCCATCTCATTCATCACCGTATGGGACTTTTTGTCATATCCTTTAACAGATAGAAACTAAGATATTAAGTATAATAGATCGTGTAATCATAATGAACATATGAGTATGCTAGTGCCGCTGGTATATTCTAAAAGACTTTAGCTAAAACCATTACTATTTTTATTTAAGTTTATTACCTATAAAATTGGAACAATATCACAGCCTAAGAAACTTCAAAAATATTAAAAGTCACAAAATTTGTTTGGATAGAGAGATTAAAATCATCAAAAACGACGATTTTGAAATAAAACCATTATAAATTTGTCAAAATCATGTAACAAAACAAAGGTATATAGTGTATCTTAATAATTCAATCAATACCATGACACATGACATAGCAATTAATAAAATTATACAATTATAGGAAGAAAAAAAATTAGATCCTTCTTATTAATAAATTAAACATAATTAAATTAGGGGTATGTAAGCAATATCCCTAATAAGTTCAAGAAATTTAGCAAGATTATCATTATCTTGCGCAAAAGGATTTGGAGAAGTAGGTGATTGCGTAAATAAAGACATACAAGCAAATAAATGAGTCCGTGCCCCTTCGATAGCTTCACCCATATCACCATTTGTGACTAAAGTTTGAACTATGAAATCGAAAGCTGATTTCAAAAGTACATAATCATGAACACATTGTTTGTACATTTGCTTGAGGGTTGGATTTACTTCATTTTCAGTGATCGTTATAACCTTCCTCTGAATGTTTGTGTAGTTTGAATATGCCAATTTAATTGTAACATCTTCGAGAGTGTACCTTGTTGTTGCCCTATTTGCCTCGAGATTTTCTCCCAAAACGTTGTAGCAAAAGTCTTTAACTTCACAAAAATTGCAAGCGTTTTTAACTAGTCGAGTGGTTGCACTTACTCTTAAAGTTGTGCCAAAGAGATCAAAACTTAATAAAATTATAAAAATTAGTGAAATTAAGGAAGAAGTGCTAGAGATTAATCTCCCCATTTTTTTTTCGAATTAAATGATCGAATTAATTATTTTTTCTATGAAAAATATTATATAGAAAAGGAGGGGGGGGGGGGGGGGGGGGGGGGGAGGGGTAGTTCTATACATAGAAAGTATATTAATTTTCCTTAGTCAAATATTATGTCCTAGTTTAGAAATTCTCTCGACAAGTTAAAATGGTAATTATGTTTTTGCTTAGTGAACTAGCCTTAAATATTTGATAAATTTGACTTAATATTCATCTACTGTAAAAAATTCCTTAAGTTGCATCCTTGGTCAAAGTGGACATCTTAATTTCTTGATATGTGTTTTTAAGCTAGTTTTAGACGATAAATATTTATATGTATAGAACATTTACATCAAATTATGTAATTAATTTAATGATGTAAAAGTGCATGTTAATTAACTCTGCAATTACATCAAATGTTTTCCTTATGTAAAGCCTTAAAAATGTATGATTTTTTTTAATTATGGGATAAGTATCTAAATTTGCATCCTTGGTCAAACTAAACCTCTTAATTACTTTATTCGTGTTTTCGAGCTATTTTTAGACAGTAAATGTAACTGATATCAAATAATATTTACGTCAAGTTATGTAAATTTACTATAATTAAGCTATTTTATAATGTAAAAGCGCATGTAAATTAATTATAGTTAAGTTCTAAAAGATCGTAAAAAGGAGAAAAAATTAAAAATTATGGTGATGCTCTAAAAGTTAGGTAAAAAAGTATTTTTTTTAAAAACATTTATATGCAAACGCATGCATCTATTTACTAAACAGAGACCAAAAACTTTTACCACTTCTAGTTCTAGACCCTATAAGGGAACTATTATATTAAAAGTAGGGGTACAAAATCGAATTGAAAATTGAATTAAATTGTAAATTGAGTTAAATTAAAAAAAAAATTGATTAGTGATTTGATTTGGTGTGGGATAAAAAAAAATTGATTATATTTGGGTTGGTTTGATTTCAACTAAAAAAAAGCCAAACCTGACCAAATGAACCCGACTTATATATATAATTTTAAAATTTTATTTATACGTAAAAATACATATTTTGATATAATTTTCCTTAAATATCTCTTATCTTTTTCATAGTTTTTTATCTTTAAATATATTTATTTCATTGTTTGGAAGTTAGATTCTTAGATCTAATAAAGCTTATCGTTCATAATACATGTTGGTCACATTATAATCCAGTGTTAAATAACAATTAAACACCATTCCTTTCCATCCTGCAAAATGAAAATCAATTCTAACTCAGAATGACAATGAATTGAATTTGTTTTTTGTTTTACATAGATTTAGACCATGACATACATTGATATAATCTTTTTAACTTTTCTTTAATATTTAGTCATGTAACTAATACTTGCTAAACTTATTTTGTCACGATTAGAATTTACAATTAATGATCAATTTCATTAGCTTGTTAATTTGGTAATATTTTTACCAAAACAACTATGTTTATTATTATTTTTTTGTTGAATATTTTAGAAGTGTCATCATCATATCATTATTTTTTGTGTATTTTCTTGCGAAATAAACTTAGATTTTGCATCTTTGTAGAACTAAAAAAATATTTGATGTACAAGTAAATTATAAGTTTGTATGATTAATTTATCAAAAAAAACCCAAAAATCCCAAAAAAATTGAAAAACCCGAAGTTTGAAAGACCCGAGTTTTATTGGCTTGGTTTATAAATTTAAAAACCCGACACAAATAGTTTGGTTTCCTATTTAGAAAAACCCGAACCAACCCGGTCATGTACACCCCCAAATTGAAAGTATTGAAAATATCCTTGAATTTGACACAAATTATTAATTTCATATCCAAATTGTTGACATCCATAAAAACGCCTCTCTTTTTGAGTAACTAAATTTAGGCACATCCCTAATCTGACACATGACATAACAAGTGTGTTAGGTTGATGAGAACAGTTCCTGGTAAGGCAAGGCAGAATGGAATTGCTGAGAGGATGAACAGAACATTGAATGAGTGTGCAAGGAGTATGAGGATACATTGTGGGCTGCTCAAAACATTTTGGGTGGATGCTGTGACACAACTACAACTTGATCAACAGGGGACCACCATTTCCTTATGGTTCAAGATTCCATATGAGGTGTGGGAACAAGGAAAGAACTCAAGTACTCACACTTGAGAACTTTTGGTTGTCAACTGCTTATGTTCATGTTGAGTCCAGAAAATGAGAGACAAAGGCTTGATGCCAATGCTGTGAAGTGTTACTCATAGGCTATGGTTTCGATTGTTTGGTTATAGGGTTTTGGATGACAATAACAGAAGATCCTGAGACATTGGTGACGTGTACATTTGATGAGTTTGTTCCTGTACACGGTTAGAGGCAAGGGTTCTAAGAGTTACAAATTAAGTGTAGAGTTTTAGGTTTAGTTTGGAGAAGAATATAACCCAGAGTTTCAAGTCAGATACTCAACAACTACTACTGAAGAATCTGAAGTGAAGCCAATTACAAACCTGAGCAGGTGTTAAGATATCATCCAAACCTCAGTGCACCAGATAGGTATTCACCTTCATTTACCATATCTATTGCTGACTGATGAGTGGAATCAGAGTTCATTGATAGGCCCTACAGGTGTAGGATTCGATCAAAGTGGAGTCAAAGCCATAGATAAGGAGATGAGGTCACTTGAGAAGAATGAACCATGTGTGTTGCGAGTTACCTGCAGGAAGAGAGCTTTGCTGAACAAGTGGGTGTTCAGATCAAAAAGAACTGAACCATATGGAAAAAGAAGGTTCAAGCTCGTTTAGTGGTTAAAGGATATTCACGAAAGGAAGGTATTGATTATCTGAAATTATTTTCTCCTTTGTGAAGGTACCTCTATTTCAAATTCTGTGAGTATTGTTGCAATCAGAGGATTGCAATCTAGCAAATGAAATGTAAAACAAGTTTTTTACATGGAGATCTTACAAAGAGATCTATATGCAGCATCCGGAGGATTTATGGTCCACCAGGCAGGACACATGGTGTCCAGCATTATGAAGCTTGTTATTGGACGAAGGCAAACACCAAGGCAGTGGTACAAAAATTTGACTCCTTCATGACGCAATAGTGCTCTTGCAAAAGCTGAAAAGGATCCTTGTTGTTTTACTTCAGAATACTGATTCATCTGTCTTTTTACTCTTGTTGTGGAGATATGTTATTTGCAGGATCTATGTATGAGGGAGATTACATCTGAGACAAGTTGTCTGCAGCATTTAGATGAAAGATGTTGGTCCAGCGAAGCAGATTTTGGGGATTAAGATTTCTCGGATAGATCTGTTTTGCACTTTAAATCTACCTCGGAGTGTACATTGAGAAGGTGCTGAGCATATTCAGGGTTGATGATGCTAAACCGGCTACTCCATTGGCAAAATCACTTTTACATTGTCAAAGGATGTCAACCCAAGACTGCATGAGCGTGATCAATGACACTTGTTCCATATGCTTCAAGGGCAGTGGTAGTTTGATGTATGTTTTGAGTCTGCACCTAGATCTGATATAGCACATCAAGTTTGGAGTTGTTAGCATGGAACATGGCGAACCCTGAGAATGAGCATTGGGACTCTTTGAAGTGGCTTCTGAGAATCTGAGAGGTACATCCACACTTCACTTTGTTTTGGCAAAGCAAGGTGACTCTTACAGGTTTTGTGGATGCGATCTTGGTGGGGATGTTGCTCAGCAAAGTACATCTGGTTACATTTACAACCCCTGTGTTGAACAACATGAGTTGAATGTCCAGGCTTCAGAAGTGTGTTCTTCTCTTTCATCTACTGAAGTCTAGTATATGAAAATAGCTAAGCTGGGCAAGAGATGATAATGGTTGGCAATTATCTAGCGGAATTGGGCAAGAAGCAGAGCGGAAGATTCTTTAACCAGAATCCAGCGTGTCATACATGTTGTGAAAAATTCGTCAATCATCGAAGACAAAGCCACATCAGAAGGCGATCGCTATTTCACCGCGGCCAGTGTAGGATGGTGATATGTGCTTGGATAAGAAGAGTGTGCAAATACATGTTGATGAACTGGTGTTATGTTGGGAAACTGAGGTGATCGAAACCTCGATTGGTTCTTCTGTATTTGTTGCCACAGATGTTGCGGTGGCGGTAAGATGTTGATTATGTATGAAGAATTATGTTTTTTGAGAATGTACTTTTTGGATGACTTGAATCAGTCTCCAATGGGAAAATTGTTAGGGTTGTGGAGCCTGATTAATATATATAACTGAGTACCTATTTATTCCCTTATTCTCTGTAACAAAAATACTATGATTTATTATATAAATATCGACCCCACCGTAGCCCCCCCCGCCCCGTGGGAATTACTCACGGGTGTTCATGAAATATTGGTTTTGCCCTCTTTCTCTCTCTAGATCTCTCACCCTTTCTCTTGAAAGTTCTTGTGTTTCTTCATTCATCAGTTGTTGTGCGTGAGATTCGAGTCCTAACAAAGTGGTCTCTCAGACTCGTTGTAGAAGTCATGATCTAGTTCTCTATAAAAAGCGAGAGAAGGTTGAAAACACTCCTAACTGACGATAATTTATGGGTGTATTTCACTCATATTGCAAGATCAAAGTGTATTTAAGTTCATTTAGTCAAGTAAAGAGATATATTTTTAAAGCTAATTCAGAGATAAATCTAATATTTCACGAGGAAGGAGACTACAATACTGAGAAATCAAACACTCACCAACAAGATGAAAATTCAGATAGTTAACCAGTTAAGCTACTGAGATGCTTCCAATGTCGTAGACTTGTATAGGAAAATAAAATTATGAGTAGTAGTAACTATTTTCACTAGTACAAATATAATTGTAGTAGTAAATATAATTTTCACTAGTACAAATATAACTCTCTGTCTAATCCTCTTCTATTTCACAACCCAAGAATCAACGCAGTAGTAACTATTTTCACTATTACAAATATAACTTTTCCAATTCTTCTACTAGTTGTACCATGATCAGTATATTGATGTTGTGGATGTGGATGAGACATATCATTATGATTATGATTAGAATATGGAAATTCATATTCAAAATATTGAAAAGTCTTGGGAAATATTGATGGTGGTACATACTTGGAGATTCCTAGCCATGTTTTTTGCTTTTTGCATTGTACCAACATACATTCCATATGAATATCGAACTCACATAGTGCACACCTATAACGCCATGAAAAAGCGTTACATGCTCCTTTACAAATAACACATGCTCTTGATTCTGAAAAGCTTAGAAGTCTTAAAGGATGCTCCTGAAATATCATCGTTAATATAATTAAAGTAGTGCTTGAAATTTGGATAATGATTATACAATACTTATATGTTCTGATTTTTAATTTTTTATTACATAAGGATTAAAAGAAAAATAAGAAATTATAAAGGGGATGATAAAGTTGGTAAAATAACTTTTATTTTAATCGGTTTAATTTAACTAATATAACCAGTTAAATAGGTTAATCATGCGAAAAATAAGGTGAAATTGTGTGTGTTCGGTATAGAAGAAAATAATTAATGTACAGAGAATACTTCAACTTTTTCATGTTTGATCCACTAAATTTTTTTGAAAAATGACTTATGTTTCTTTATTTTAAAAATAATAATAATAATTCTAATAAAAATAGGAAAAATATTTTTTTAAAGTCTCCTTCAACATCGCCAATACACCACAACAAAACAACCGTCCCTCACTAGCTAACCACCGAAACCCCCCCAACCAACGACCCTAGTCCATAGAACATTTACTAAACCGGAGGCAAGTCGCCCCCCAAACAACTCGGGACTCGATCCGAGTTTGCCTGATCTGAGACCTGAGCCACCTAGGACTCGAGCCAAGATTCACCCCCAACCCGACCTTAATTTGCTTATCCCATACATAGGACTCGACCCTAGACAATTTTCTTCGTAACGGATACACCCCTAATGTAAATATTTTGGCCTAATGCAACGACTATATTTTTTCTCTTCGTCATCTTTTATGTCTAAATCTACACAAATTATTAAACTCTCGTAACCTCCCCATATTAAACCAGTTAGTCAATAACAAGAGAAGTTAGTTTCACAAGTCAACACTATTGAATAATAAACACAAGACCCTCCTATAGGATAATATATGAGTTTTAATATTGAAATTTTTGAATGTTTTTAGATTTTGCTAAGTATAAATAATTGGTTACCTCATGTAAGACATGTCGCAGTGTTTGAGGCAATAGAGTACATAGAGGGTGGACATCAAATTCACAAGTCTTACACCTATAAAATAACCCTTCAATAGAATCACAACAAACATTGCAAATGCGGTCCAATTGGCAATTGCCATGTGGCATGTGGGTAACGAGTTTGAGCGAATGATATGGATGTAAGAAGGAAGAAAGATTCATTGGACATATTCCACAATATTCGTGTAGATCGAAATCACATTTAGCACAGTTAAATCGTTTACCTATGCCAAGGGTTTTGCAACCATCACATACATATTTGGTGTTGGAATCAAATAATGTTAATGAATGGTTTGGGTGTAGCAAGTGTTGGATTGGGTTCTTGTGGATAGGTGCCATTTCTTGAAAAAAAAATAAATAATAAACACAAGAACTGTAAGTTGGTGTAGAAGTATTGGGACCGCTCAAAGGGCAAATGACCAATATTAGAAAGACTTTATAAATTCTTACCATCAACGCAAAAAGTCTTTAACTTGCCTTTTTTTTTCTCTCCTTTTCTTATAAGTACATAACTACATATATCATATTAAATAGAGGAAATGACAAAGATGGTTCATTATTTTTTGGTGGAAGTTCACAAAACTTTCCCTTAAGAATCATTTGGGCAATTTTAGTCATTTAAATTTGTCAATACTGAACTTTTGGTCTCTTATTAGATATTTATCAAATTCTAATTGTAAAATTTAATTGAAAATGTAAAAACATAGAAAATTTAGTGGGAATATTCAATTGAAAATGTAAAAACATAGAAAATTTTAGTGGGAATTCACATTTGGAAGTACATTTTTTGTTGGTTTATGTTACTTTTTGGTCATTTTTTTTTAATATTGTGATTTTTGGTTCTTGACAAAAATATCTGCTTGACTTGTTAAATCTTTTTTTGTAACTATTATTAAATTAAATAAATAGAATTTTGTAAATAGCAATCAGAGATCAAAAATCTCTTTTTAATAAAATTTAAAAGATCAAAACTATCCAAATGATACTTAAGAGACTATTTCAAACTTGTTATCAAATATTATGGGCCATTTTTTGACATTTCTCTAACTAATTAAACAATTTGCAAGCAGCTATTGACGGTTGCTTACTTATTGACATTTTAGATAGTACGTAGTATGAAAATATGAAATTTACTTTAGTACTTCATCAATAAATTGAAAGCTTTTTTTTTTTTAAAAAAAAAAAAAGGTCTACGTATTTTCAAAACTTATTAATTAATTTAGATTTGTTTGGCCAATCAAAGGAGGAGTACTAGAGGGGGTTTATTTATTATGAGGGCTGAACATAAAATGTTTTAACTAAAAATAAAAGAATATACCCATAATATCATACCTTTGGGTGGAGATGCCAAATGCGTTGAAATCAAATTAACCTGACGTGTTGTTAAATACAGAAATGTGAAGTAAATTGTATAAGTTTTATGTTAATTTTCTTATGTCAAAGCAGTCCCTTAAACTGACGTTACATGGGAAGAAACGAAAAATGGAGAGGAACCGAATCACCTGTGATGACATATCTAAGTCTACTTGTCATGACTTTAAAGTGGATGGTATACAAATCACTTCATATTTATTGTCTTAAGGAAAAAATTATTTTATTTTAATTTTTCTTAGGATCTTATTTTATCTAATAAATATACATCAATATTAATGTTGCTTCCACATAATTTAAAACAAGGATTGGACGGTTTCCCTCATTGTTTGAAAAAGTATTTGTTGTTGGTAAGTAACTGCATGGCATTTTACAAATTCTTAAAAGGATGACGTTGAAAAGTGTTGGGGTCAAAAATTTAATGAAGGATATACAAGTTCTTTTTTTTTTTTTTTTGGGGTTGAGTTAAGGGTGTGAATAATTAAATATATATTCATAATAACAATATTTAACCTTTGTACATGACATCACACCAATCATGCATTACGAGTTAAAACTATTGTTCGGAAATTAACCTCTCATATTATACCGAGTGTTAAATGTTTTTATGAATTAATAAATTTGTTAAAACTAATATCGCTAAATGCTTTAGGAACATATACAAAAAGTGTTATTTGTCGCTAAAACTATATATTTAGCGGATAATTATTTTTGACGTAGTGATACTGGGTGTGTTTGATATGAAAAAATATATTTTCTGAATGATTTTTACTAAAAAAATATTTTCTTGAAAAATAAGGGAATTTTGTTACTTATTTTCTAATTTATTAAGCTGTGAAGATAAAAAGTTTATGAGAAAGTACGTTTGATCCTTTTCTAAAAGAGAGAGGAAATAAAAAGTCTCATGTAATTTGAAACCGATTTTATTCTAATATAAACTATTTCTTTTCTTTTTTTTCCTTTGAGTTTATAAGTTGACTTCAATAAATAATGTGATATTTGTTATAAAAGAACTTACTAAAATTAATATACTAAAAGAAGGACAATTTAGGAAGTACTATTTTTTCATAACTTGTATATAAGGGCTAGTCATACGATAAGGATATGTATCACTTTGGCCATTATTGGCCAAGTGAGGTACATCTTTGGCTTATTATTGGCCGAGTGGATGAGTTGCACAAGTGATGCAACTCATATCCACTTTTTGTGGGCCCACGGTGACATATTTTACAACCTACCCCTTGTATGTCTTCTTAAGTAGATAGACAACATAATACGCAGTACTTGCGTTTCAATCATTAAAAGCCTTTCTAGGAAAATCCAGTGGGTGATAAACCTAGACTAAGGAAAAAAGAGTCTGCGTATTTTTACTTACTCCCCCTGATTAAAAATCACGATTCAGATGGTTAAGTTTTCGCATTCCAATTTGTGAATCATCTTCTAAGAGTGAGGACTGGTAGATTTTGGTGAATAAATCTGCTGGATATCACTTGAAAAACGAATTTGTTCGCCAGTCAATCTCCCATTGCTTCTGTAGCCTCACTGTGAAGAACATTTTGGTGAAAATGTGTTTCGTTCCATCTCTTTTATAACGTCTCCTCTTAATTGAGCTAAAATGCACAAGTGCAACATTGTCTTCACAGAATAATGTGGGTTATCTGACGTCACAACTTCAAACCACAGTCTTTCTTTGATAAAAGATTACTGAGCTTACCATACACATTCTCTACTTGCGTCATAAATGGCTATTATCTCCAGCATGATTTGAAGAAGTAGCGCAATTAGACTTGCTTCGCGTAGATCCGCCATGCATATAGCAAGTCACCTCCGTATGGGCAAACAGATATCCTTTTTGTGATCGAGCTTTATTGGGTCAGATAAATAACCTACCTGCATCTGCAACCAACAGATCTGCACTATCTTTGTTAGAATAAAACAGACCCATATCACTAGTATCCCTTAAGATATCACAATATATGTTTACCTCCATGTCCAGATTTCGTCGTGTAGGGGAAGAACTAATCTTTGCTATAAATTAACGAACGCTATGTCGGAATCTCGACATTACAAGATACATAAGTGTCCCCATTGCACTGAGATAAGGTACTTCGTACTAAGGTACTTCGGCCAAGAGGTTTCCTCAATCTCTTCTTGAGGTCGGATGATCCTTACTCACTTCAAGTGAACGGACAATCATTGAGTACTTAATGGATGTGCTTTGTCCATGTAAATCGTTTCAAGATTTTCTCAGTATAGGCAGATTGATGATGAAGCCCCCGTCCTACTAATATTCTTTTGGTAGTCCAAGACATTTTATTTGTCTTTCCAAAGGTCTTTTCACTCCAATCTTTCTTTCGATCTTCAATTGCCTTTTGAACCTCTTCTGGAGTTCCAATGAGATTAATGCATTCAACATAACAGCAAGAATAACACCCCCCCAATGTTTGTTTTTCTTAATAAATATACAAGTACAAATGGCATCGTTTATATACATTGTTTTAATGCAAGTACCCTAAGGCGATTAATAACACATGCGCCCTGATGTTTTAAGCCATATAATGACTTTTTGTACTCTGAATTGAATACATTTCCGAGATTTTTGAACTATATGCGTCATCAGGCATTTTAAGTCCTCCGAACTTTCATATAAATTTTCATTATCACGTGAACCGTAAAGTAAGCTGTACCACTCATTAGATGATTTCATCCAGATTTTCATCGTACAACAAACAGCTAAGCCGATGAGATATATTCGAAAAGTTATTGCCAAATCCCTAACAGGTGAAATATGTTTCTTCATAGTCGACACCGGGTCGTGAGAAGAATCCTTGTGCAACACGGCGTGGTCCTTGTATCTTTACAATCTCTCATTTCCTCATTTCTTTTTCGTACAAAGACTCATTTAGAGCCAATTGATTAACATCACTAGCGTTTGGACTACTGGTCAAAAACCTCACCTTCGCAAGTTGAATTTAATTCTGATTGAATGCTATCTTGGCCATTTTTGGCCAGCACATCGTTTGTCGACATTCTTCGACAGATATAGGTTCAAGATCCTCATTTCCTTTCATAATGTTATGCACAACACCCTTCCTTTTCCTATATCACCCCTTTCCCTTTGTTCGAAAAACAATTATCCACTATATTTTTTTGCTCGATCTAATTTATCCCATCACATGTAGAACTTATTGAAGTTCTTCTTTACTTTAGTCTCGGGTCCCTGATCTCTTCAGGAATACAGGATTAATCAGTCTTGAATTTCCCTTTCTTCCTGAGATTCTTTTTGTAAGTGTCATTTTTTTACTTCTTTTTCAAGGAGTTTTATCTTTTGAAGCCTAAGGTCTACCACGCTTCAGCGTATTTTGTGTATTCAGAATCTATGCACTTGTCGCAGTTTGTCCCTTTTGGGACGTCGATTCGGTATAGGCACATTTTACTGCGGGGAAGATGTGATTTGTTATCCTTTTGAATCAGTAAATCGTCTGGCATTTGATTTGGCCTATGTTTTGCAAATGGTGATCTTCTTGGACCTCTTTGTTCTCACACACGGGGAGCGGGATCAGAATGATATAATGAGAAACTTGCATTGAAGTTTTGAACGGGTAAGGTTTCTTTTGTATAGCCACATAATTGCGGCAAAATTTATTTCACTCAAATCGACAATCTGCAAGTCTGCAGTGATAAATCGCCCTCAAGGGCTCAATTAGCGAATTATGTTATTCAGCACAGACAGTGAAATTAATTCGGAATATTTTGTAAATCCATGTTTCTTCGATATTGCTTGGCTGCAGAAGCTACCTCGAGGCGAGAAAAAGTGGAAACGTTTTCAACTCCAGCATTCATGCAGTGATATAATTTTATCCACATAATTTAAATAGTGAGATAATTTTTTTTTTTCTTTTTTTAAACATGAAGAGTATACTCACTGATGAAGTTTAAAATCTTGAAGTCTCAAGTGGATTCCAGTCATAACGTGCCTTGGAAGACACCAACCTTCAGGTGGGTCAGATCTATCTTATAACTATGGTTCCACACACCAGAGTATCCCTTCACACTGAGATAATTTCATTTTCACACCTTCATCAAGGTGATGACGAGAAATATCAATATCATCGCCTTAAGCATAATTTTTGATTTCGATTGGCTTGATTATTTGTCTTGGATGGTGTCTTATTTACACCCATCACTCATGAATTTTTTGCATCGAGTAACCCCTGCTAGATAGCGTTTTGCCGACTATGTCCTAGAGCCAAGAATTCATTTTGGAGATTAGACATTATAAGAAAGGATGTATCGTCGATGCTTAAAAGTCTTACTTACTAAACTGTACAAGACTCGTGCGATAACGTGTTATAAAAGAACTTCTAAATTAATATACTAAAACGAAGGAAAATTTAGGAAGTAATAATTTTTTCATAAAATTGTATATACTGGCTATTTATAGCCATAAGTTAACTTGCCATTATTTGGCCCCAGTGATTACATCTTTGGCTTATATTGGCCAAGTGGGCAACTCATTCACTATTTGAGGCCCCTGGCATATTTTACAAACAATATTTACAGAAATAACTATAAACAAAAATATTTATCAACATATATTTTTTCACTTGATCCTCTTTTAGTATCTTTTATAGGCCACTTTAATTCATATTACAAAGACAATTTATTCTTCACATATAATACAAGTTTTAGCGATGGAGTCAATATATGATCACACATTTTAATACACGTTATAATACAATGTGTCAACTTTTACCAAACAAGCATACTATATTTTTAAAATAGTAGAATACATATATATTGTCACTACTTATTCACGTTTACTACAATATTTAGATTTAACAAAACAAAAAATATATTAAATGTAAGACATACACAAAAATATGTCTAAATTACGAACTTACGTTAAAGGCACCAACCAAATAATTTTTCCATAAATAATATTTCATCCAAGTAAAACTGTTAATATGAGCTGACCCACCTCATTTGGATTAATTCATACAAGTTTTGAAATTTGAGAGGTCAGGTCAGATTAGCCATTTTTTGTGTGGGTCAAAAAATGGTCGGCCCAACCATAAGTATTGGGCTATGGACTTGTGGGGTCAGCCCTCTTTTCTTAAAAATATATTTTTGTATAATTTTTTTAATTAAAGTATAATTTTAAAGGATTATCATAACTATCGACAGATACTATTAAAGGTGTTATGTTTACTACTTTTAATCAATTTCAACAATAAATTATCATTATATATTTATTAAGTTTGATTTCAAGTAAAATTAAATAACTAATAAATAAAAATAATAAACCTAATTCTTTTCCTGTGAGCATAATAACAATTACAAACAATGACAAATAGCCCTAGCTATGACCATGTAATGATCCTAAAATTTTAGAAATTTTTGTTTTATTATAAATGTTAATAACATAATTTGTATTTAAATTATAATATTTTAAACTTTAAACTGATTTTGAGTTTAGACTCTTCTAATTTTTAATATTCTATTTTAGTTGACCCACGGATCATCCCTATCCATATTTTTCAAGCCCACAAATCGACAGACTTGTTCAGGTCGGATTAAAAAGCTCTTTTCTTAAATGAGCTCTAAAAATTGTAGTTCAATCCTATCAAATCCCGCGTTAGGTCATGCCGGCCCAACGAGCTTAACCCATATTGACGGCTCTACATCCAAGTGTAATATAATATAACATAATAAAAGAAATTTAAAATATGTTTGAAAATTTCATAACAAATATTTTTTTCTTTTAACTTCAGTGACAAAAGAATATCAAAATCAGATCGAATTGATTAAATCTAATTTTACTGAATTATTTTATATCATTTTTTTCAATAAAATCATGAATTTTTATTTAAGTGTATAACCTCCCAAGCAATTGAAATCACTTTTTAATTTATAAAACAAATCAAAAATTTTTGAACCGAACCGATCGAGTAGCATTACAGTAAACATTTTATAGATTAATAATATGTTATGTTTAATATATAAATAAAATTTTAAAGTATCAATATAAACTAGGTCCTAGACCTCCGGTGACTAGACGACTTTATGTTTGCTTTTTATTTAACCTTCAATTAAGCAGGTTTAAAATTGATACTATGATAAATACTCCCAAATAATACGGCAAAATCTATGCACGCTAATATAGTAACACTCCTATTAAAAGTTTAAGATCAAACAATATATGAATATGTTAACAAAGTTTTACGTTCTTAACGTTTTCGTGAAAAGATTAAGTGTTTCTTCAATACGACACTTGCAAAAGAAATACTTTAATAATTGGATATTTTTTAGGTGATATTTAAAGTAAAAAATTAACCAATTCATTCCGATACGAAAGAAAAATCAATATGATAAAGATATTTCTTTAAAAAAAATTATTTTAATTATACGTTATAAAATACTCAATTACTAAAATGCTATATTTTTTAAAAAATAACCATCAAACTGACTCATCTACCTTCATACTTCTATTTCTTTCTCATTTCTTCTTCCTCTTTTCCCCCCTTAATCTCTCTCGTTATCTCCTATAGTTGACTTCAATAAATATTCCATCCAAAAAAAAAAGTATTTTGATCTAAGCTAGTTGTAATCTCAATTCTTCTACACCATAATCTTTTATATTTACTTTAGATATATGGCCTTGCATACTTTCTCTTTTGAAATTTCTTAAAACTATAAAGTCTTTTAATTGACTTTTAGCTTTTAATTTATAAATTAAAAATTATTAGAAATTTTAGTTTATAGCTTTCAATTTATTTTTAGTATGTATAAGCATTTTTTAAATTTATTCAAGCACTTTAAAAACTCTTAAATTCATTTTAGCAGAAAAATACTTAAATTAAGCCAATCCAAATAGATTCTTTAGCTTTTCTCCAAAAATTATAGGAGATGGAGCAATACAAAGTCATTTCGCTTATAACAACATATTCATTGTAATTCTCCAACTATAATTTAGGAGAGGATACAGTATATACAAATCTTATCTCTTTTTTTGGGGGTAGAGAAACGTTTTTGATAAACCCTTGAATCGAAGAAGAATTTATGAAGAATGACATCTTTTTTATTTGAAAAGTATTTAACGAAACTAACAACATTGACAAAAAAAATCTACAAAGTCCTACTCTTTTATTTAAAAATTATTTATTTTAATGATAACTTTTAAAACATTAAAAAGTTTTTTCATATTTTTTAAATTTCGTACTTGTTAAAATTATATTATATAAATTGAGACGGATAAATTTTTTTAAAAAAATTACAAAATAAATAAAATTGTACAACTAGTCAACTAGAGGAAACAGTGCAAGCCTTCTCTTAAATTATTAGGAATCATCAAGGTTGGTGATGTACTAAACTAATGTTCTAGTTGATGTATTCTATGAAAATAAAATAAAATTGCCAAAGACTTTAGCAAAAGCCCTAAAGTCTTACATTGTCCTCTTGCTCTTTGGAGGTACCTAGAGAAAGAAAAAAAAATTAACAAAAAATGTCACCACTCCAAAGGAAACACATTACAACATTTCACACACCCAAAACATTCACTGACATTATTTTTATTCCAATACCAAATATTCTTGTGATGGTTGCAAAATCCTTGGCATAGGTAAAAGATATCATTGTCCTGAATGCGATTTCGATTTGCATGAATATTGTGGAACATACCCTAAATCAGGTAGGTAATCCATTTCAATTGATGTAAATACATTATACGAAATTTAAGAAAAAAATATTTGAAATTTATAATTTTTATATGTTACATCTAATTATTGAGAAGTTAAAATATATAAATAAAAAAAAATCTAAATTTCTAAAGATAAGGGAGTATAATAGGAACCACTTATCAAGAAAATCCATAATCATTTTGAAAAATTGAAGATGTTCAACAAGATCCCTTTCCACTTGCAAAATAATGTGAATCTGAGTTTTTTAGCCTACTTTTCATGTTAGAGAGAGGAGGAATATCACTCTTGAAAACCTCTATTTTATCTGTCGTATTTTTTTGAATAGATTTTAATTTAAATAATTTACTATATGATTCACACGATTGATATAATTAGTTGTGATGATGTTTCTGTGTGAAACAATATGGAAGTTATATCTGTCAAGGTGTTGAGGCCGGAAGTGAGGTTCAATTTGTGTGATTCATCCAAAAACAAACTTTACACAACTAACAACCAACTACTCAAAAAAAAAAAAAAAAAACAATGACAATTATAAAGCAACAAAAAATAGTAAAAATTCCAAAACAAGAAAACACCTTTTTTTTTTAGTCTTAATAGATAGACCGAAAAATCCAACAAAAAGTTTAACCACACAAAATGAAATATTTTTTTCTTTTTTTCATAGCATTATACTTTCCATAACTAAGGATGAAAAAATTATACACTTTTTACATTATCAAAATCCAAAAATTGGAGACACATCGATTACCCCAAATACCAAATTGGAAATCACCCCAGTTGCAATTGTTTTCACCAAATGAAACATCACTTGACTAATTCGTCCGCCATAATTTACACCATAATTTCCAGTATAATGAGTTTGTGCCTGCCCATGATTTTGTTGGTATAGTTGTGACATAATATTGTTGTTATAATGGTTCATATTAGATGGACCAGAAAAATTATTTGGATTAGGATAACCAACAAAATAATGTTGTTGAGGTAATATAGATGGTGGAACGTACGTCGAAATCCCTCGATGAGTTGTTTTATTTTGACATTGTATTGGGACGCAACCTATATGAATATCAAAATTACATAGTGCACATCGATAACGCCATGAAAAAGCGTTACATGCTCCTCTACAAATAACACAAGTAATTCCTTGTTCGATCGAGCTCAATAGCCTTAAAGGATGCGGCTGAAATATTGATGAAAATATCATGATTATCAAATTTTAAAAAAAAAAAAACACTTGTTGACAACCACATATATATATGATGGATATTAAACTATAATTGATCCAAATATTTATATATAATTTTTTTAAATAAAAGAGAGTTAATTACTTAAATGATCATTTTAGGTTGATATTAATGCATTAAAATCAGTTTTCAATGTATATAGTTGCATTATTCACCTAATTTTTGAATGTCTCTTAAAGGTCACCTAGTAAGTTATAATACAAAATCTTCTTTTGTTTCTAAATGAACTCCATGAATAATATTTACTTGATAATTCTTTGAGTTAATGGTTAAAAACATATTTTAATTATCATTTTTTTAGAAGTTTTATATCTCAATCATTCAATTACCTGTCTAGATTATCACTCTGATTATATTAAAATACACCTAATTGATGAGTCGATCAGATATTTAAAAATCAATCGATCTTACACAAAGTCCATAAAATCAACCTCCTAACATCTATAATTGAACTTACTAAATAATTTATTTTTAAAAAAAACTTTTTTAGTTCAAATCCTTCTCCCCCTTTCTTCATTTCTCCATGACAATGAACCCTAAATTTTATACAATTCCACAATAAATCTCAAGTTAATTCTTATACAACCCTAAAATTTTATAGAATCCTAGATCTTTTTTTGTTTTTGTTTTTTCAAAATTAAAAGCTAAACTAAAGATATTATTGCACACTAAAATTAAAGGTTAATGGAAAAAAAATTAAACCAAGGTTAATGAGCACTTTTGTTTAAAAATAAAAAACGATCACATAAATTAGGACAGAAAAAATACTAGCTAGGTTACCTGATGTAGAATATGGTTGAGTGTTTCCGGCAATAGAGTACATATAGGATGAACATCAAATCCACAAGGCTCACACCTATAAGATAGGCCTTCAATTAGGTCACGGCATATGTTGCAAGCGCGATCACCAGAGTGGTGATCGCGCTCAACAAGCCTGAGTGGGTGGTGAGGATGCATAAAAGACGATAGAATTCGAGGACACTTTGCACAATCTTCATGTAGGTTAAAGGTACAAGCATGGCAATGATATCTTGTACCAAAACCATAAGTCATGCAACCCTCACATAAATATTTAGGGTTTATGGTATCATGGTGTAGTATTAGTGAATGTTTGTGAGTAAAATGTTGAATGGTTGTTGGGATAGGTGACATTTTTTTAATTAAAAAAAAATTGGTTGCTAGCTTAGAAGATGGAAATTGAATTGTATGGAACTTAATAATTCCAAGAAGAAGAAGACGATTGAAGACTTTATAGTTAGGATTCGAAGTCTTTCACTTGTTTTTAATGTTTCTTTATAATTAAAAACAGTAGTAACAACTAGGATGCTTCCTATATGATGTGGACGTTGCTTGTTGACATGTCGTCACAGTAATATATTAAGTGTAATTTCATAAGCGAGGTATGTGGAGAAAGTCTACACATATCTTACTCATATCTTGGAGTTAGAGAGGTTGTTTCTAATAATAACATGGCTATAAAAATATTTAACATGACTGAATTAATAAGTCGTAGCAAAATATTATAGAGAGTATGTCAATTGTCAATTGTCAAACCATTAATCTGAAGAAAAAGCATAATTACAACTAAATAATACGGTAATTAAAATGCAATAAAACATAGACATTGAAGGACAAGAAACTCCATAAATAATACTATGACTTCTATATATTGAATAATTTGTATGAATTAAATATAAATTAGTGTTTCAAATTTCACTAAAATTGCAATAACTTGTGGATATGAGCTCATAATCTATAAAACTTAAATTCTGAATTTACTCTAGCTCTGTCTACGAGTGTTCAACTATAACATGTAAATTCCTTTTTGATTCTTGAAAATAAAATTAATATGTCATACAAAATATAAATGATTAATCTTGATCGATCAGAATCTTTTATTTTGTCTTGTTAATTTTTGGACACCAACATTTCAATACTGCAAAAGAACAAGTCTCCTATTGATGACTCTCAAGTATTAAATGATAAAAGAAAAAAATGGATTTGACTTGTATGCATTGACTGGTAATGAAACGTGTCGTGAAAGTTGTTTTTACTATATTTGTTATTTATTATGTAATACTACTATACTAAGGTATCATTTGTTTTTAATCTTATTTGTTTTTATTAAGATTAAGAGGTCTGAATCTGAATACACATGTGAATATTAAAATTTGCATTAAGATCTGGATGTTTTGATCTGAATACACATTTAAATATTAAGATGTGGTCTCTAAATCTGAACACTAAATAATTAATGTCGTTTATTTTCAATATCTGAATGTAGGATTGAAATCGAAATTATAGTAATAAAATATTATAAATTTTTCATTTCAACAAAATATATAACTTTTGATAAAAAAAAAAAAGAGTTTTAAAAGTTTTAATAATCATTTGGAGTACTATGTTTGCAGTTAAAAACCTTGATAAATAACAATACACAAAATAATTAGTGCAAACCAGTGTCTTGTCCCCAACATAAATATAAACAAAATTATTTAATATAAAAAAAAATTATTTAAGGATTTATGAAAAACTTATCGGTTGGGAAAAATGGTGTTTGATGAGGGGAAAGAAAGTTGAGACAGAAGTTTTGAGTATGAGAATAAAATGCACCCCCCCAAAAAGCCAAAGAGATAGCAACTATGCTTTATTATTTGATACTTAATGAAATGAGTTTGAATGTTGTTAGAGTGCCTCTTATAGACTGATTCGTTCAGATCTCTTCAGACCCATTAAGAGGTTTTTTAAAAATAAAATAAATAAACTTAATGGGTTGAATGAATGATTCAAATTCAAAGTTAAAAATTAAACGTACTTACTAAACTGAATCTGAATGATTAAAATTCAGATATCGTATTAACAAATGAGGCCTAAATAGCTTTCAAAGTAATTTTTACCATATTAGTGCATAAATAGAAGCTAACTTCGTGCACTAAAAAATGTTCATTGGTTATTTTTATATTTGATTGAATAGTTAAGGAAAAAATTATTTTAATATGGATTGGAAGTAAATAAAAAAGTACTGAACCATCAATAACGTCATATTGGTAGTTGACATTTATTATATATTATTGTTTCTTATTTATATTATTATTATATCGTAAGTCAAGTGAATAGTACGATGTCCTTCCAGAAATCCCTTAGAAAATTCAGAAAGAAAGTATTTAGAAATTAGAGAGAGTCGTATGGAAAGGGGATGGGGGCATTTTGGGGGTTGCGGGAATGTATGTGTTGGTTTCTATAAATTCTTAGTGAAAATTAAATATTTAAATATAAATATAAATTCATATTTAAATTATCATATAATAATATGATGATAACTAAGTGTGTCTCTCTAAGTAATGATAGGAATTTAAATCTTATATCTATCTTATTTTTGTGAGTAACACTCTTCAAGTAAATATCGATAACTCTTTTAACAATTTTTTTTTTGCTTTAATCTTTTAAAATTTTCAGGATCTAAAAAATTTCGCACCGTAATCTTTTTATATTTTAATATAATTAAATTAAATGTATATATTAAAATTTAAAATTAATAGTATTATATATTTTGAATCTATAATTTTTAAAATCTAACAGTTCATTTTAAGAAACTAAAGGTTAAACCAATTAAATTTATATTTTAGATTTTTTTTTATAAACAGTTTATCCTTCTGAAATTTTGAATAATACCTACACAAGTGGACATGTTAGAGGTGCATTTACCCTGTGGAAATCTTCTCTTTTCAGTTTTTAGTCAAGTTATATATGTGAACACAATTTAGTTTGGAGTTAAATAGAGTACTACTTCCAGGAAAACACTTGGTAATTACATATAAAGATAATTTCAAGGATTATTTTTTTTTTTTGAGTAATAATTTCTCAGGATATTACCAAGAAAATGAATGAACTTGATGCAAGTTGGGCACGGTTTTGTTTATTTATTTTTGCCTAAACTTAGAGGCTAGTTGAAGATGGCAAATAACAAGCAGAATAATTGATTGAAAAATAAAATATAAATTGTTGAATATAACAAATTAAGCAAAAATAAAAAGAAAACTTACATAAATATATACTTCCTCCGTCTAGTTTACTAACATGGTCAAAGTATACATTACCTATACACATTGATCGTAGATGTTGTGCATAGATATTTATACTATATGTATAGAGGGTCAAAATTTGCTCCGACTATGCGAAATAGATCACTTATACCCTCTATTATAAATTGGAATTAAAAATACCCCGTTTGTTATCCTAGGAGACCACAAATATCCTCAAGAGTTACAAAAACTAAAAAGGGTGGAGAGCGACGATCTCTTTCCGCCCCGTTACCCGCCGATTCGCCCCCCCGCCCTTAACCCTCTGTACCCTTCTTCTCCCTACTCTTCCATCCTGGGTGTCTGGGGTTGGGTTGGCATGCCACCATAGACTAATCCCTCCATAAGCGTTTTTTGCAACTGAAATTCACTAAAAAGAAAATTGAGTTTGTCGCCACCAAAATCTCAAAATATTGCTTCACTAACGGTTATGAGTGACTTTCTGACGGAGTGACTAATAGTAAACCTATTTTTATTCACAAAAAAAGATGATATTAATTTTCGATTACAACCTAATTTTCTAAATAAAACTTGAAATATCTATTAAGAACACCCAATATTATTACAAAAAAATTATGAAAATTACTTCTCGATTCACTCTCATACTATTAAGCAGTCTAGGGGACATTGTATACATTTTACATAAACAGTAAATATTAAAAAAAAAAACAGTTACAATATCTTCAACACTCATACTGAATCGATATCATTTTGTTTTTTTTAAAATAATGCAGATGAGGAAAAAAAATACAAAAATTAGAATTTAATGTTAAACACTTTATTGACGATTTTTTTGGGCTTGTGAATATTGTCGCGTCTAAGGGTCTAGTTCTTTTATAAGAATTCCTAGTTGGCAATGCTTAGGTGGAAGGATTAGTCTCACATGGCTTGCCAAGTCAATAAAAATATGGGGTATTAACTCTTGAAAGTACATGTGGTCTCTTAGGATAACAGCAGGGGCATTTTTTTATCCCAAAATGTAACGAAGGGTATAAGTGATCTATTTCACATAGTTCAGGGGCAATTTTGACCCTTTCCGTATTAAATATAAAGTTTACTCTATTTGTACATTGTGTACAGATTTCAAGTTTTTGCACGGAATGCCCCGATTTCAATTTAGTCTTTAATTTTCGTCCTTCTAATTTTAATGAAAATTTATGAGTCAAAAAGAATCACTAAGTAAAATGTTGACTCACACATACCACGGTGTATTGTTGTCAACTCACATAATCGTACCTACAGGCAATAAGACCATGTCCATCTGAATGAATCAACCTTTCCACGGAGGTAAATCTTTGCCGCTAGGCAAGAGGATAGCAAGGGCACCTACAAACTCACTCATAAGGAAACACATCAAGTAGGTTATTCGAGTTGAAAATTTCATCCAGCTCCTAATCTATTGGTTATCTTGTTAGTGATGGTTCTACTTCGTCAGATATTTATTTCAATATTTGAAATAACGACAATGAGGATTGAAGTTAATGGAACATGATCATACTTAATATTCAGACTCTTTGTAGGGGCACTCCAAAAAGTGTTCCCACTCTATCTTTCTTTCTTTACCCTAGACTCCGATTTTCAAGGAGACCCACGTGCATTTCCTCTGTGTTGTGCTCGGGTCCAAAACCCAACGTCGTAGGTTCTATTCTTAATTGTGACCGAATTTCTCAAGTTCTCTTTAAGGCATAAGGTTCTGAAACTGAATGTATGCCTCTGAGGGCATCATAAGTTGAGTAGGAGCTTAGTTATGCACTTATAAAACATAATTTGTGGTTGTGAACTTCTTAAACCATAATATTCTGAAACTAGACTTATGCCTTATAATACATAAGTTGTGCCTGTGATTTATTGATTTCTAATATAATGTGTGTGATTTTGTATCTTTAAGTTGATATCTGTATGTTGCAGCAACTTAAAGAAAGTTGCCAATTCATGCAATAACATTATTGTTTTCATCTTTCATCTGAAGGATACATGAATTGCCTGAGAAAGAAAACTAATCCAGTAAACAAAATCACAGAAATGCTCTAATTTATACAAGGATTGCCTCCACTGATGTTCATTATTATAGCCAGTATTACTGCAAATAAGTTTGATGTGGTTATAACAATTGCTATTTCTTACCAACTTTGACGTTACATCCATCATCGTCTATCGTCTGACATTGGCCCAATGTTTCTTCAGTAAGAACACCAGATCACCATCAACTAGAAAAATAAAAGATAGAAATCATTGATATATTACTAATAGCTCGAAATGAAAACAGTTAGACTCACCAGGTTCTAAATATCCATGAAAAAAGGGTGCTAGTTTTCGACAAAATTCTTGATGTTTTTAAGCCACCGGATATATTCCTTGGTGTCTTTGCTAATTACATACTCCAGCATAAAGTTAGCAGTGCTGCCTGTCAGCCCTCTGGCTTCAATATATTCATACACAGACTTCTGAAAACTTTCATTTAGAAATCTGAAAAGAAGACAACAAAACTTGGATAATCAGTATAAGAAAGCTTTGTTGCTCGGAATTTCTAAAACTGCACTACTTCTGGAGGATACGACACACCCTGCAGTGTTTTTAAAGAGTCCGAGCAGTATGGTAAGAAAGTGGATACAAAGCAACTCCATCATATAATAGGTAACTACTTACGAGAAAGCAGGCCCTCTATAGTCTAGCTGATTGTTCGAACTTTTTGGCTCCTTGATGGACATGCCCCAAATTGAAATTTTATTTGGAAAAGCTCTTGCATCAAACTCTAGTGACAAGCCATTTTCTTTTGACACAGTGACGGACAATGGTATACAAGGTTGTGGCTCACTCTCTTCTTCACTGTTAACAGCATCATCTTCAATATTTTCACATCTGGAATTAGGCATGTCCACTACTATACTTATGGTCTCTTCACCATAATCTCTCGTAAGAACAATAACTCTTTTTCCTGCTTTATCGTGAACCTTAAAAGGAAAGTCATCCGGTATGTCCACAACCTACATAAAAGGGAAGTTTCAACCAACTGGTGCCAAATAGGTGGTAAACGTGTTCTGTAACACTCCATCCCAGTATAATTACAGAGAAATTGTGGAATGATATGCGCATATTGCAATGATTAACACTTATAAATAAGCAGCTAAACGGTCTAGGGGACTTTGTTTAATGGTGAGGACACAGCTTGTGATATGTGAGTTAGGCTGGGGTCAAGGGCTAAGAGCCCTTCCACAGACAAAAAGGTAGCCACTTTTTGGATTGTTAACTGAAATACAGCCAGCATTTGCAAAGTACTTTAAAGATCACAGCTCAAAATGGAGGCAAAGTAATTGAAAAAGAGCAACATGAATTCCAAAAATACTCCAACAATTCGAAGTGTTCTAAATGAAACTTCAGGACCGTGTCCCGGACTTCCAACTTATGCAAGTAAAACTCAATGAAAGATTCCTAGAAGTCGAACTTATACAATACAAGCTCCACGATCATATCCTGGACTTTGAATTGACAATAACTAATTATATAGACTATACCATCGATCCACCCCCCTCCCTCCGCTAAAACATTACCCGCTATCTACCACCCTACCTAACCCCCCAAACAATCCCGCCGATATAACTCACCTACTCACTCAACTCATCCCTTGCCCCTCCGATCACACCCCTACCCACTCATCCAAGTCCGCCTCCCCACCATTCATAATGACCGAACACTCACCTTATTATCACTCAAGCTTACCTCCCACTCCGACACCCGTCCTTGCCACACCGCATTCCCCCCCCCAGCTCCCCAAATCTTTCCCCCTCCCTGCCCTCCGCCCTCACCCACCATTCACTGCCACCTTATCCCCCACTAGCTTTTCAACCCTACCCTCCAATTCCCTCTCGCTCCACCTCCTAGCCCATGTCATCTCTACCCCTCCTACGGCCACGCTCCTTTGCATTTATTACCCTTTCCTGTTCATGTAACATTAGTCCCAGCCGTACACTCCCCCTTTATCTCATTTTGTCGCTGAGCCTCCAATATCATTTCCGGTTCCTGCTTTTTCACCTGTTTTTTCTTTACTCTGCAGATTGTTCTAATAGATTGACCTCCTCTGAAATTCTTAACAGTGCCAATTTTTGCAGTGTCTTTTGTTGTCTAACTTGTAAAATTAACTAATATTAATAACAAATACATTAGTTACATTGACGTTCAACAAGCAAAATCTGAAATATGTTCCAAAAGTTTGAAAATATTAGAACATGTATTTGTGCCTTTCATAAATTTAGGTAAGTTGGCAGAGTATAGCCAAAAGGATCAGTGAATGTGGGTTGATCAGAAGAAGTGAAGAACCAATAAAGCTCATCTTCTACATCAAATTAATTCATATATTACCAAAGAACCTAAAGACTGAAGTTGCCAAGTTTAATCGTAAGAACGTGGGCAACGTACAACTTCAAAGGATAACGCTGCAGAAATTATAATCTTGATGAACATAGAGTCATTTTTGCGTTTGGTATGACAAACTATTTTTTGGGGGGGTCGTTATTCAGAGGATAACTCATTTTTTGGTATTTAGAACTCAAAATTATTTTCAAGAAAAGCATTTTCCACCAAAAAGGAGAAAATGACTTCCCTCATTTATGATAGAAGTCATTTTCTTTCATAACTATCTCAGCTCTTCTCTTAATTTACTACCCCAACCTACACTGAAGACACTATAATAAATATTAATAAAAAATTTCATCAAAGTGCACTATCCCATTCAGCTAACATTATTAATAATGTTTTTTCAGAAGAACTTTTCCCCTCTACAACCAAACACCGGAAAGCATTTTCTCCGTCTTAGTCTTTTAAAGAGGAAAAGATTTAACAATTTTAAAAAATTTAAGCTCCCTATATTTTGTTTTACTGGCGGTATCATTTTCTTTTTTAGCTTGTTTAAAAAAGAATAGGAAGTTTTTTGAATTTGGAAAAAAAAATTAAACATAAACTTCACCTAATCCTTAATAACAAACATTCATAGTCATACAAATGAAATGTTTAAGACTACAAGTTTCAAAAGTCCAGTAGCCACACAAATATTATGCAATGTGATTTATTTTTTTTTGGATAAAGGCAACATAAAATTTCAAAAAATATTATGTAATGTTTAGAACCATAAATTTCAAAAGTACTCTATCTTTCCTTATACCATACTCAGTAAAATTATGTCAAACAAATTGAAACAGAGGGCGCACTTGGTTTGATATGAGAGCAGCTACTTAAACATGATAGAGTAATTAGTTTAGTACTATTAAGCACCTAACAATGGATCAGCTAACGATGTAGTTATTTCAAAGAAATGGCTATAAGAATCAACAGGGGACGAATAGGGATAATGTCATTTGGTAGGCCAGAAAGTTTTAACAATCGGGTCAACGTACTATATTCATTGTCTCCTAAAACTGTGTAGCGCCTATGCTTTCAAGACAAACATATCATCCAAGTTCTAAATTATATAGACAACATACATCAATGATATCTCACCACATGACCTTGATACATTCAAAACAGACTTATCTCGCATTCAAGGCACAAATAAATTAGAAAACAAGCTTATGGTTCAGAATCTAATCTAGCCTTATCAAACATACCAAGTCAAGACTTTCTATGCACGCTACTAATATGTGAGGCCAGTCAATGACAGAGAAATCTCAAACAAAAGCTTCTTATAAACCAGGTTCAATAGAGAAAATCCAGGAAACAACCATGGGAAGGAATCGCAAGAAAAGAATCAAAAAGTGCATTTATCAAGTAATTGAATGTTTAGAGACTACACTAGCGCGATTAAGGACATGTATAATTGAGCCAAGACTCAGGTCAGGACAGTTGGAGGAGACTTGGAGCACTTCTCGGTCATTATGGGGTTGCAACAAGGTTCAACCCTTATCCGGTTTCTATTTGCATTGGTGATGGATGGATTGACACGACATATCAAAGGTGAGGTGCCTTGGTTCTGTTATTTGCAGTTGATATAGCACTTATTGACGAAACTCGCATAGAAGTTAATGTTAGGCCGGAGGTTTGGAGACAAACTTAGGAGTCTAGAAGGTTCCGGTTGAGCAGGATCATAATTGAATACTTGAGATGCAAGTACAGTGATGTAATGCAAGAGGTTGGCATAAAAGTGAGGCTTGATGCACAACCCATCCCCAAGAAAGGAAACTTCAAATATCTTGGGTCTTTAATTCAAGGAATAGGGAGATCAATGATGATGTTACACATTATATTGGTACGGGGTGGACAAAGTAGAGGCTTGCCTCTGGAGTTTTGTGCAATAAGTATGTTCCATCGAAACCATAAAAGGTAAGTTTTCTCGAATGTTGGTTAGGATGACGATGTTGTATGGAGCAGAATATTGGCCAGTTAAGAACTCTCATGTTTAGAAGATGAGAGTTGCAAAAATGAGGATGTTGGACATAATAGGAAAGATAAGATTAGGAATGATGATATCCTAGACAAGGTGGAGTGGTCTCTGTGATGCACAAGTTGAGGGAAGCAAGGTGAAGGTTGGTTGCCTGGAACAAGCGATATGAAATGGACACGTGACAGAGGTGAGCAGGGGTTGGCTCACAGTGTTAAAAAAAAGATTGGCCTTAGGGCCCCCCCCCCCTTTTTCCAAAATTGAAGGGCCTCATTTGTTAATAATAATAATAGGTATAGTTATTATTGTTAACAAATATTGAATACTATTTGTAGAAAAAAGTAAATTTTCATGAAATGAAGAAATAGAAAGAAAGTATTAGAAGAAATTTACATATTTGGAGTACTATATCTCATGAAAAATAATTTAAAATAAGAATGACTATATTATTAATTGAAACTAGAAGAAATTAATTATATAAAAAGTTATTAACAATTCAAGTTTAAATCCCCGTTTGATTTTTGCTTTAGGCCACTAATATGTTTGAGCCGCTCTTGGGTGTGAGAGGTTGGATTTGGGAGGGGGGCGTACGAAGATGTAGAGTTAAGTTAGAGAAGTATTGGGAGGGGTAATTAGACATCACATCACACATCTTCAACTTACTGAGCACATGACCTTAGACAAAACAGTGTGGAGGTCGTGGATTAGGATAGAAGGTTCGTAAATAATTGTGTGATTATAGGTTTGGTACTCTATATTTGTTTCTCCATCCATACCAATATTAATAGCATTATTCTCGTAGATACCAGTCCTTTGATTCATGTTACTACTTGTTGTTTCTTGTGTTTTGGTTATCGTATTATTTGGTTGTTGTTACTGTACCTTCTCTCCAAATGCTATGAAATACTTCCCTTATTATTTAATATTTACTATGTCCTATTTGAATCTTACTAGCTTTGATATGCGTTACTTGAATCAAGGGTCTTTCAGAAGCAACCTTTTTACCTTCATAAGGTTTGTGTACACTCTATCTTCAAGACCTCACCTACGAGATTCAGTGAATATGTTGTAGTCTCATTTTATGTGGCACCTTCTTTCTTTTTTAGTCCATACCCCAAAAGGTATGTCACCTTACTACAATTAGAAATAATTTAACTTTAAAATTCCCCTTTTGCCCCTAATGAAATGAATCTCAACCACACAAATATCCAAGCATTGTTTAGACCACAAGTTTCAAAAGTTTGATTTTTTTTTCTTAGACACCGTGTCAAGTCAAAGGGTGTCACATAAAATGGGACGTAGTCGTGGGAAGTTAGAAGTAGCATTTTGAATAACTGAGTTACCCAAAATGCTACTAGGGAGTAGCATTTATGAATATCCAAGTTAATTTTTTTCCTATGCATGTTGAAGCTCCCAAGTATTTAAATACCAACAACAAAACAACATACCACAATGTGTGATTCCACAAATGGAGTTCGGAAAAAATAGGATCAAGAATGTATATAGACATTACCTATGCCTTTAGTGGCATAAAAATATGAAAGCAAAATAAAAAGATATAAGGCAAATGAAGCCACAGGAATGTTTAAGTTATTTTTCCAGATGGTTGATATATTCTGAAGAAAAATAACTTCCTTTTGTTTATGTTGTTATTTATTCAAAAATGATTATATTCATGAAACTCGAAAGACTCTTGGAGTCGGCTAATTAATAAATCACAAATGTATGTTAAAGATACTGGTGCCTCATATACTAAGCGAAGAACACAAGTAAGAAGTGACTGAACTAGGTGATTAAATTCAAACCAGACATGATGTATAGTTGTACTCTCAACACAACAGACTAAGCAACAGTCAGAATAACCCAAAAAAAAAAAAAACCATTCGACATTTCATATCAGCATTCAAATGGAAGGAACTTACGCAGTCGTGAAATTCAGAATCCAAGGCAAATTTGATTTCGGAATCGACGATTTGAAGCAGAATATCATCAAAGGAGCTGTGTTTTCTCTTCTTCTTGACTGCGCTGGTGGAGTAGTGAAGCGCCGGAACCACGAAGCTTCTAGAAGCTCCGCCGCAATGGCCATTTCCGACGGTGGAAGCGGTGGCAGTAGCAACGGAGCGAAGTGCGAGAGGAATTGTGAACTTAGAAGCTCTGCGAATTGCGGAGTATAGCGCCATATGAATGGGCGTAGTGCCAAGGTTCCCCGTTACGGCGCTTTTGATTTAACAAATAAAAATAAATCAAAGGGCGTATTTATTCGCCACAGCTGATAGTAATAATAAATTTTCATAAGTAAAATTTACACTTTTATATTTGTTAGTTAATTTTACATGTTTATGACTTAACTATGTTTAAAACATTACAAGATTGGCACACTTCTTCCTTGCAAAATAGTTTATTTGCAATAGTTTATTTTTAACCTCTTTTTCACTAATGAAGCCATTAAAAAAAAATATATATTAATAATAAATGTGAAAAACATCCAAAGTCGGCTCTTTAATTTGTGAAGTATTTACATGCCCTCGATATAATAATAATAGGAAAAATTATATAAATTGACATATTTTAATAAATAATACTGATTTTAATAATACTTTTTATTTATTATCATTTATAGCAATTTTTTAATTATTTTTTTCTGTACACTCTTTTATGGCGGGCTCCCTTTTTTTCTTTATTTCCCTTTTCCCTGTTCACTCCCTTTTTTCCCTTTCTTTTTCATTCTTAATACTTTTCTTTCTGATGTCTTTTTTTATTGCTTTTTTGTTGTTGTTGTGTTTCTCTTTATTTGCTATTTTTTCCATTTTTCGAGATAATTAATATCTGACTCTATAAAAACTTATATCAATAGTTAATTAGCGTAGTGATATATATCAGGAACAAATGAAGAGGAATAAACTGCAAAATGATGAATTTAAATTAAAAATGTTATTACAAAAATATTAAAAGTTGAATTATTAGAGAGAACTAGTATAATCGTAACAAATGAAGAGCATAAGAAAACTACCAATTGAATTAAATTTAAATTAAAAATGTATTACAAACATATTAAAGTTGAATTATTAGAGAGAATAAATAAATTGAATGAAGAATGTAGAAAAACAAAGAACATTCTTCGACCTGCCACTAACCCTGAATAAAACTTTATCACTAAATGAATTTAAACAAGTAACCAATTGTAACAAATCAATCAATTAATTGCAAAATGCATTAAATTTTGTATTTAAAAAATGTAATTACACAAATATTAAAGCGAGGTTAGGGGGGTAGAAGAGAAGAAAGTAAGCAGAATATAAAAAGAATGCAGCAAATGCTATATTAGGACAATCAGTTTATGGCAGGTAAATTAAACATTGTACCAAAAATGAATTAAAACAAGGATCCAAGTAGGCAAATAAATAAAAAATACAAAATGCAACTAAATTTGTATTAAATTGTAGACACTGTGGTTAAATTTAAATAAGAGAGATAATAAAAATGACATGAAAAAATAGATAATGACTGAAAGACAATGATATGTAGAGTGACTTAAACTTGATCAATAATAATTAAATAAGGATCCAATAGTAACAAATAAAGTTTAAAAGGTGAAAAATGAATTAAATTTACATTAAAATTGTACTACACAGTATTTTAAAGTTGAAGTAGAAGAGAATTAAGACCGAATGGAAAATGTAACAACGAAAGACATGAATGATCTATAAGCTATAAGTTATATCAGTAATGAAATTAAACAAGATCCACTAGTAACAAATAAATAAAAGTGAGAACTCAAAATGAATTAAATGCATTAAAAATTGTATCATCAATTTCAATGTATCCATTTTCAAGACATTTATGTGATATTTAATTCATGTAAATCTAAGTGGTCTCCGACAATTTAAGATGAATGTCCCAACCCGAGTTACAATTGAGCTATGAACTCCAAACGACATTTTTAATATTTAAGAATACCTATTTAAACTTATCACAAATTCGTAAAATGACAATAAGAATTTCAAAAATTTGAAAGCTTTATGATGACTATCAATAGTGATCTCTTACTTCTGTAATTTTAATGTATTTAAAATTTCTCTGTAAAATGTGGGATTTTATAAAATTTTATGATTTTTTTTGTTTCCTCTTTTAATCTTTTTTTTTTGGTATAAAAAATAGTGAACATGCACATAATGAAATATGAAAAATTGATTGTTAATTAAATAGAAATTGATTTAGTAGAAGAAGAATTTAAAAAAAGAAAGAAAAGAAAAGAAAATAAGAGTAAGAAGATAATAATGATAGAAAGAGAAAAGTAAAGAAGAAGATCTTTAAAAGAAAAGACAAAGGATTTAAGAGGCAAAAGGATCGAAAAAGAAAGAAAGGACCCAATACAGTTTTTTTGCATTTTAAAAAAATTATTATATTTGGTATAAAAAGATATTGACAATAAAATGATAAAGTATTTTTTTAAATATAGCATATTTATGTGATTTACCATAATAATACTCCATTATCTTTTCTCACTAAGGGCTCCACTTTGAACCCCAATTTTATGCATGTTAAAACCACAAAATTATACTTGACCATGAATTGAACCACCTCTTATTTACTAACTAATTACCTCCGTTATGTACTCATTGCATGTGTTACAACAGATTAGTCAGTAACAGGAGAAGAGCGAGACAGGAACTAAAAATGGGCACTGCCATGTGATAAATTTAAGCATGCTATGTGTCTCTGCTAGTTTCATGTCATGCGTGCGCTTGATTCAAGTAGCACGAGAAACATGTTCAATTGCCAAGTATTAACTGTGATGTTTAGAACCTCAAACATTATTCTGTTTTTTTTTTTTTTTCGTCTGATAGACAAAACTTACTTGATTCATCCACCAAACGAAAGGAAGGGGATATAGCCTCACCAGGAGCATAAAATTTAACTACTCCACAATAAAAGAAAAGATGACTGCAAAAGTTGATGGTTTGGAGTATTATCCCAGCAAATCAAATTGTTTGAATACTGTCTCGTAGAATCTGCAAGATTTCTTGAATGGTTTTCCAGCATAGAGTCAATAGAGGGACAGGGGTGCAAGGAAACCTACATCTAATGGTTTGACAATTCACCTATCTCCAAAAGTTTAAAGGAAAAGGAAGTGCACAAGAAGCTTAAATCTCTGAGACAAATGGATTCAACAGTTAATTCATATTGTGACCCTAAATCTCACCATCCCACAGCTCTTCAAGTGTTCTGTACTGGCCATGCGTCTCGTGAGCAAATGAAGCACCTCTCAGCAACCTTGCCTGCAATGTCAATAATCCATGAACTGTATTAATAAAGTTTGTAATCAAAGTATCTGGTAAACAGACTTATATAGCCACTTATCGCAACCATCCAGGAAGATTAAAGAGTACAAGTGAGGCAGTGCACAGATAAAAGGGCCTTTGAATTTCTTTTGGTCCAGATGGGTGTTGTCTAACAAGCACATGGCAGAATATATTCATGTACATTAGATGTTCGTTTGACAGTATGAATCAGTCACTACTAAGAGGTATCAAAGCATCTATTTGTAAATTATATGAATCTCACCAAGAGGTATCAAAGAGCTCATGAATACAAGTCTGACAGAGATTCCTTATGTGCAATGCAAGTCTCATTCATGTTTCTTTCTTCATTTATTTTTTTCCCCTTGGAACAGGGATTGCTATCTCAGAGAAGATATACAGCTAATTTTCTAGGTCCATTTGCACTTTCCAAATTTGAAATTAATATGACAAGAGACAACAAATTTACAGTTGCAATCTCAGTAATATCGATGAAAGAATTTACCTGTGGAATTTCAGAGAACTTGGCAAGCAAGTCATCAGGTATAGACCAGTTCAGTACATCAAGGTTCTCTTTAATCCGTGCTTCATGTGTGCTCTTAGGAAGTACACTCTGACCCATCTGAATGCCCCAACGAAGACAAACCTGTGCCGGAGTCTTGCCCAATTTCTCAGCAACTGAGATTACAGCTGGCTGCTTTAGCACATCACTTTTAAGCCATGTTGTACCTGGAGAACCAAGCGGCGAATATGCCTGAAATAAAAAGGTGTCAATAAAAGGAGGAAAAACAACTCATTGTAAATCTACTAATGTAGACAAATGACTAGTCAATAGTTACCAACAACCAAAATTGTTGAACAAGCAAATTTATCCCCTACGAACAATTGTTAATAGTAATGAAAATTGGAAAGAATCAAATGAAAACGTGACCACAATGTACGCAAGGAGTACAAGAGCTTTAGAAATGAACTCACAGAGAGGTGCACGTTATTGGATTTACAGAGTTCCCGCAATTTGGCTTGTTGCCACGAAGGATGGCACTCCACCTGGTTGACAGCAGGAGGAGTGCGTGCTACTTGCAAAAGATCTTCCAGTTTCTTAGTAGAGAAATTGCTAACACCAATAACTCTAGCCTTCCCGGAATCATAAACTTTTTCCATTGCTTCCCATATGCTGGGTATGTTGGTTGGCATAAGATTTTCAGGTTTAAAGTCAACCGAGCCAGGTTTCATACTGACAGGCCAATGGATCTACAGAAACAGAAGTCTCAATTCATTTACAAAGACATTTTGATACAGAAAAATCAAAAAGAACAAGTAAATCACTTAAATTTATAGAAGTCATGAACTTTTAAATTTTTTCCAAGACATGTAGAAGTTCAACGGCAGTATCTAGAGTTCTCAGGAACATCGTGGCAGCTCTAAAATTTCATTTTGGTGCATCTACTTAAGGAAGAGTGGGAGTATACTGCAGTAAACACTTTTTAGAACTATTTGGCAAAGTTAGAAATACTAGCAGAAAAAAAGCTTCACATTAAGAAGAACTTACTAGGTACAGGTCAACATATTCCAGCTGCAAGTCTTGAAGAGTTTTGTCTAGTGCGACTGGTACATCTTCAGGTGCATGATTAGTGTTCCTAAAAAAAGTTAATACACTTGAATGTATGAGTATCCTGAAACACTATGGAGACCACAATGATCGAAAAAACAGAGGCCCATCAGCACCATTTTAGTGCTAAAAGCAGAGTAGGAATTGAATTACCAAGCTATCAGGAAACATAAATAATAAAAGAGGGAACTCAACAATGATAAAGAAAAGACAAACGGTAAAGATTATGAGAATAACTCCACAGAGTTGAACAAGTTAACTTCATAATTGGAAAGAAATAGACGCCGCATATTTAATTTTAGGGTGAACAACAGGGAGGTAAAGTTGTAATAGGAATGTTTGAATACATACCAGAGTTTGGATGTAATGAATAGATCTCGCCTCTTGACAACACCATCTTTAAACAGCCTGCTCAATACTTCACCAATCTTTGAAGTAGAACAAAATGAAACAAGGAATTATGTTTAGTGACAGGTCAATCTATAAAGTAGGACACGTTTTACATTCTAACAAATGAAACTTGGTTTGAACAAATTCAACAAATCAGACCAGAAAATGTTGATGACTGATTGATCTGGAGACAAATGATAATCATTGATCAACTTTCCCTAGGCAAAAGATGAAGTCCAAAACCATCAAAGATTGACACAAGATTTTTCCACAAGACCTTAATATTATAGGCAGAATGTCTATCACATCAATAGGGAACCTTAAGTGCCACCTTAATGGCTTCTTTGCATATGTACTGATTTTTCAGATCTTAACGTAAAGCGATCATTTCAAATGTTGCAGCAATATTTCAGGAACAGTAAACAAGATACGTTAAAGCTGTATTTACACTTGGAATTGAAATTGTAAGTGATAACTTGATAAGCCCCTCTATCATGCCGTCTCAGTGCAAAACATCCACTGGATGCAAAAAAACAAGTTATTATGTTCACTCTTTTTTGAGAAGTAAATCAATAAATAAGTATCCCTCTCCAATGATTTAAAATCCTTTTGGACTAGATAGTCATACGGTTTGACATGATCTCCGACCAGCCAACAGATTATCTATACATGTTTGTCCCTAAAACGAATATGGCCAACATATGAAGGGGCGTGTTGTAGATATAAAACAAATAACGGAAGTGTCATTTCCGGCTTTAGATGAAAGAACCACTTCAATAGGATGCAATGTTCAGTATGATTAAAGCCAAATTACCTCCTTCTCATTTTTATAAATTTGAGCACAATCAATATGCCGGTAGCCCATCTGTAGCAAAAACAAGAGAATGATTAGGTTGTACCAGAATGCCAAAAATCACTAAGTTGCATGTGACACTTAAAAGTGGTTTAACTCTTAGAACTACTCCAAAGTTACTTTAGTAACAACATAACTTCATAACATCTATTTTGGCCATTACAAGTAAGAACTACGACACAGAAAATAATTCTCAAATAAAAGTTAGATCCATGAACAATTTCATCACTAAGCATATGTTTGAAGTGGGAACACATATTTCCTTCACTTTTTTCCACATTTGAACAGGATACCACTGTGATCTTCTACAAATACTCTAGGAAAGCATATATTACACTATGTTTAGATCATTGTTATCCATTGTATTGTATTGTAATCGTTACTATGCCTACAATGTTTGTTTTGATTGTTACTAAGACTTATTGTTATTGTATGTTAATTCGTTGTTAAGTAACAATGAAAACCCCTATATTATGGAACAACCTCAATTTGGTTGGTGTTCCCAGTGTTACGTAATTTCATTTTCCCAATGATTATGTACAGAAATTCAAAATTACAGGGGACCCTTTATGCGTAAGGATTTAAATTCTAGTCAAACCTCCCCTACCTAGCATAATTGATATTTTAGTAAATTTAGAAATTACAGACAATACGCTCGATCAAACCAAACAATTAAAATATTATTAAACAACAACAAACAATACAGTCTAGTCAAATACTGTATCTACCATACAATACAGTACAATAGAGTACAATCAATACAATACATTATGAAACAATGGGTAACAATGATCCAAACAAAGTGTAAAGGGAAAAAACATTCAGAACATGTATCTCTAATGTTGAATCCGACCACCTCCAATAGTAAGAGCTTCTACTCATTGTTTTCAAATTCTTAATAGAAAACAAACACCACATCCAGAGAGAACACTGCTGTTTACCAGAGACAATCTCTCTGCCCTCGATACTAACTATTTAATCTTTTCACACCTAGAGACATCGGAATATAGCACTATTTCCAATCAAGCATAGTGCTCACTCGATGACGTTTCATGTGACATACTTTCCTTTACACTCTTTTCCCAAAAAAGAATTGGCACCTTTCAACTTCAGAAACAAATTCATTTTACCCTTAATGAAATTATTACAATGTGTATGACTTGTATACCACAACTCTAAGAAATCTTTTTCCTTTCGTAAACTATGTCCACAGAAGTCTTTAGTGTTTTGAGGCATCCACTCCATAGTCAGCTTAGGATACTTACCAGCAGAACATAGCAAAACACATATATCCATCTTTTATTCATATGAGTTTTTTTCCCCTAAACTTAATTGAAACAATACACTAAACAAAAATTAACAGTTAAGCGCCAACTTTATGCACTGCAATTTTGATATATAATCGTTTGCTCCACTATATTACAAAAGCGGAATGCGTTATGTTAGTCTCTACCGAAGTGTTTGCTATATATTTAAAAAATATATATCAAAATGTCCAAAACTAAAAATATCTGAATTACGAATAATAAATCTTAAATTATAAACGAAAATTTCAGTATCATACTACTTATTAGGCATGCGTTTTCAAGCTTTTCGGAGAGGCAAAACAAGCATTCAAGAAATTTCACTCTACAAAATATAAGTCACAAAAGCTCGAATACGTTAGATCGAGTCTCATTGAAGAAGAAAAACAGAGTATCAACTATTAATTCGTTAGTAATTAAATCTATATAGAAACTAAAACTACAGATATATAGATACACGGTGAGAGATAGATAGAAAAAACCTTGATAGCAGTCTCCACGGCTTTACCGACGACACCGGGATCGGACTGCCACGTTCCCAAACCGACCGCCGGAATGCTGAAACCGGTATTCAACTCAATGTACGGCATCTCCGTCGCCTCCGCCATTGATACAAAAAAAGAGAAGAGGGAAATTGAAAAACACGAGAGTGAATCGTATACAGCCAAAGAGAGAAAAAGTGATTGATGAGTAGAGAGTAGCAATGCGAATTGAACTTTGCACTTCCACTCTCTTAATATATGTGAATGAAATGAAGATCGTGTGTAAGTTTCAACTGTTACCTTCTGAAGCTGACACGTGGCTTGTCATCTCACCGTAGATCTCAGAACGATAAGTCCATACTCTAGATGGCTACTTTTGGGAAAGTGCTAAGGTCTTTTTCAAAAAAAATTAATTTGTCAATAATTAGACGGCAGAATCTTGTGTAAATAAATCAATTTTATATTTGGAGAAAGGGCTAATAACAAAGGCCGTACAAAAATCGGCAAATGGATTTACTCGATTTATCGAATAAAAAAAATTATATTATTCATTTATAATAAAAAAAATTTTAAAATATTTTTGAATTTGACGTAAGTTATTAATTCTATCTTTAAATTATTAATAGTCTTAAAAATATTCATCTATTTAACGAACTAAAACTTAAATACACAAATGACATAACAAATAGTCTCAAACTCTTGAATGAGCATGTAGCTCTTAATAAAACACCAAGAGAAGGGTTGAAAGCACTTCTAAATTTTTTTACGAGAATTTAATAATGTATTTTTCTCATTATGCAAGATGAGAATGAATTTAATTAAGCTTAGTTAGTCGGATAAATGAGTGTTTTTAGGCTAACAACAGTTAAAGGATGAAACTAGGCAAGAAAAAATGATGTGGAGGTCTCACCCGAAGACGTCTTGCTCGATTCAGAGTGAGTTATGAAGGTTAGTACAAGGATGAACACGATTGAAATATTAGAATAACTAGGTCAATGCTTAGAAAAGGTAAAAGGCACTCTAAACGTTCTTGAGGGTACACACTTCAAAAGATTGAGATCATCCGAAATGATTTGAATAAAATACACAAAAAACAAAATTAAGATAGAGATAAAGACAAATTATCGCTACCTTAAAATGCAGACTCATGGAGTCGTTGAGCACTAATAATGTCATGAAGGTAAAGATGGAGGCACGAAAAGAGCACATGACTCGGACAAAATATATATATATAATCGCTACCTTAGAATGCAGACTTATGGAGTTGTTGAGCACAAATAATATCATGAAAGTAAAGATGGAGGCACTCAAAAGAGCAATGACTCAGACCCAAAAAAAAAAAATATATATATAATATATATATATATATATAACCCATTAGTGGTCCGTTTGTGAATTTGACCACAAATTACATTGGTGGTCGCGTCTCATTGTGTCATTTAATATTTTTTGCTGATATTAAGTATAGTAGTGTGCTATTAATACGAATTTTTTAAGCGCGCATCAGAGATTTTTGTTATGAATATTAATTTTGTAAATTATTTATGTATCCATTCTTCATTACTGTTTTCTACTTGTCATCTTCCAACTTCTACCATCCTCCATCACCACAATTTAAAAACAATAACCCCCCACCCATTACATACTTTATTAGTTACATTTTGAAATCTTCCATTTTCTTTGATCCTCGTTATTGGCATCTTGATTATATTCGAAAAATAAAATGATTTTAATGAGAACAAAAAAAAGAATTGATCAACTCTTTCACATGGAAAAACTTGATTTACATTTAGGCCTTTCCCATTGAAATTACGAAATTAAATGGATTTCAAAGGATAAAAAAGAAATAAGAACAACCAATAATGAAAAAAAAAGAAATTTATCTTATATATTCTTCATAGTAAATCTCAACTGTACTAGCTCAAGAAATCAACTTCTTTTAAATGTCATACAAAAACTTTTCGATTTGATATGATTTTCCTTATTCTCTCAACATATTTTACTTGATGAACTAACTTATGTTTTTGCCTTTTTGATAGAGAAGATCATATGAAAAGGAAAAGGAGTTACAAGAAGTAGAAGAAAAGAGGTGTGCGTGTGTGTGCGCGCGTGTATGCATGTGACGCGCGCACGCGTGGGTGTGCGTGCGTGTGTGAAAAGCTCTAGAGCAGTTGAAAAGCTCAAAAGTTCATAAAAAGAACACGTTTCTTTAACATATTAGTACTATTTTTTGTATAATATATTGTTGAAAGACCGTCAAATATTAGTCTTTATGCTAACTCTCTAGTTCCACTACAATAAACATATAAAGAGATAATACAAAACAGTGGCCGGTGGGTGACCCTCGTGTCTTGCGTTTTCCATATAAAAGTAAGAAACACGCTTAGTTATAGATGAAGAATTTCCCTACAATGATTAAAAAGATTACAAATAGTAAATTAAATAAACGAATGATCCAAAATTACATAAATTACTAACATAGTGAGATAAAATAATGGTTAAATAATGAATTAGAGATTATAAGAATTAGGGGAAAATATAACTACATCCTACGTACCATTAACTCATGTGAGCAACGAGGCAGAAAATGTCAATACTCATGTACCAGAGCTAATGCAACAAATGAAGATTTATGCACCATTAAAGGACATGAAGCAATTTAATAAAATTAATAATATTAAAGGAGTTAACAATTTTTTGATAGTCACTCAACTATTAACTATTTTCACAAATAGTCGCTCAATTTTTATTTTCAAATCAAAAGTCACTCAGTTGTGACTTCTTTGCACAAAAAGTCATTTAACCTATTTAATTATTTTTTCTTAAAATTTGTTGACGTAAAATTTTAATTATTAACCAAAATTTTAAGAACCAAATATATATTCATTTAATAACTCGCCTCATTTAACCCGATCCACTAAAAATATTATACTCACTATGTTCCTAATTACTTGTCTACTTTTTTTTTATAGTTGTTCCTAATTAGTGTTCATTTTGACAAATCAAGAAAGAACAATTTTTTTCTATTCTATTATACTCTCATTAATTTATTTTAAAAAATGTGGAACTTCTTAAAACTTTAAGTTTTCTAATTCATCTAACTTTATGATTAAAGAGGTAAATGATTAAACTCATTGTGACCATTTGTTTTCTTAATAGGTATGTAATTCAAAAATAAAATTAATATGAACAGAGTACCCAGTTACTACCTTACGTCCGCTAATACTGTCCACTTTTCCTTTATAATGTCCTAATTACTTGACCATTTTGACCAATCAAGAAGAAACGGGAAAAAGAAACAATTTTTTTACCAATTAACCACCAATATTGACTAATTACTTTAAAAATGTAGAATTTTTATGCACTCATAATTAATAGGGATAAAATGGGTATAAACTCCATTTACGCCATAATTATTTTCTTAATCGATTTTGTGCAATAATTCAAAAATGGGACAAGTAAAATAGAGACAGAAAGAAAAAAATTACATAATTTTATTTAACATTCATTCTGCTAAATATTCTCCATTGTCTCTCCCATTCCTTCCCCTATGTTCGTTTCTTCGCTTTGAATTTTCAATTTCCCAAAAACCATCTTTATATACATTGACTCCTAATTGTATCACCACACATAATAGAGAAATTAAGAGAGAAACAGATACATGACTTATCTCGCAATTAATTTTCTTATGAGCAACATACAACATCAATAGTATTCACTAGTTGTTTAATTGGCTATCGTTTTATGAAATTTGAATTGTTGAGAGGTATTTGTAGTGTAACATTGGAAAATAATAGCATAGACTTTGCAATGGGGCACATCTAAAGAAAATAAAAGAAAGGAGAAGAAGAACGTAGAGGGAAAAAAATGGAGAGACGAGGGAGAATGATTTAGGAAATTAATGGTAAAATAAAAGGTTCAATATTATATTTTAGCGGGTCGGGTTAAATAAGACGGGTTATTAAATGGTAAATGGATATATATTTGTTTCTTAAAATTTTAGCTAATAATTAAAATTTTATGTCAATGAATTTTAATGAAAAAGTAATTAAATAGATTGAGTGACTTTCTATAAAAAAAAATCATAGTAAGGGACTGTGCGTTGAAAATAAAAATGACAGACTTTCTGAAAAGAATGTGTTGAGTGACTATCAAAAATTATTAATCATAGTTAAAATGCTCACCAATCCACCACAAATAACTATGATAAAGTAAATTGAAAATTAATCACTCAAACGAAGATAGTTCATCGAGTTTATAAAACACGTGGTGAGATTTTGGATGTTATCTATTCGCAAAAGAAAACACTTCTTATTCAACTAGTTTCTCTCCATAACAGAAAAAAAAACACGTAAGACTATACTTAAACCCAACTCGATGGGCTACTATGAGCAACGACTCTTATTTCCTTCATCCCTATTCAGTCGTCCATTTTAGAAGTGGCACACATACTAATTACTATTATATGTTAGTTATAATTTTATCGTTAATTTAAAAGATTATGCAACTCCCCAAGTATAATAAATGTATTTTCTGATTCCAAAAGGCATGCATTACAATTTAGTAGTACTAAATTTTTTTTAAATAAGAGAATATTAAAAAAAAAATTATTATCCTTTCTTGATTTGTTAAAATAAACAAGTAAATAGGGAACATATATAAAAAAAAATATGAACAAATAAATGAAAACAAAGAGTACACTGTAAAACGATAAGACTTACCCCTACATATAGCAAGACCAATTCAAAAATTCTTAGATTCTATAATGTGGGCAGATCCAACAAGATAGTAACAATAAAAGAAGAGTTAAAATTTGACACAATTAGTATAAAAGCGAAGTCCACGCAATATTGTCTCCCATGACTGCCATCACAATGAGTACAAAATAGGTCGTTATAGCCAATTTTCGTCCGCGTGCTACTAGCTTGTAGTGCCAAAATTGTTGAGAATAGCATACGCCGTTCACTAGCAATAAACAACAACGAATTTTGTTCATAAAACAATAGAGTGAGAGAAGGACCTATAAAATATATTTATTAAAGTATTAAATAGTATAAAATACATCTACTATTCTTTGAGGATATTCAAAAATACCCTTCTAACTCACGTTGATTTACTCAAAAAATACCAGGAGTCAGTCACATTCTTAATCAAAAATGACCACGTATTTAATGATTTAAATTTAAATTATTTAAAGATATTTTTTTAAAACTGACGCCTTAAATCTTTTCTTATAAATTTAACCTATTTATATAATTTATAAAATCAATCCACTAACCCAGTCCCAATTATTAATTAAACATACTAAATTAATAATCGTCACAAATAACGCAACAACACAGGAAAGCTACTTGCCAATTGAGTGTTTTAAAAAAATTGAGGCAAAATATCTGTAGAAGTAAATTATCATAATTTCAGGGTTATAAATTGTTAAAAATTACCGATAACTAAAAATTGGACTAGATCATCTTAATTGTTCTTTGGTCTTCAATCAGGGATGTTACTTCATAGATAACTTTTTTTTAAAAATAATATATCAATGGTTTTTTTTAAACCGACTATCACTAATATTTAAAAATTATATTTAAAAAAATGTACTAATTAATTCGGGATGTGTTACTAGTGCTTTATCTTAATCATAAATTTCGAAATCAAGCTTGAACGTGTACGCCAAAATAAACGGTTAACTAAAGTTATGGGCTGCGATTAGGACTCGAATAATTTATAAATGTTATTTTCATTGAATCTATAATTTAGTTGTGTTTCTGTTTTAGTAGTGTTCTATGGCGATTTTGATATTATAATTATTGTTATAATTGGATGATTTGTGGTTTGACTTAGTATGAGTTAATAGTGGGCTTAGTTTATAAATTATAAAATAAATTAAAAAGTATAATCAATAGTGAGTGCTTAAATATTTTAAAAAATATAACCAGTTTTTTAAATTTTTAAAATAGTTAACCACGCAGTGGTATTTTAAACAAACAAATGGAATGATTAGAGATATTTTGAGTCAATAGGTAGAATGAAAAAAAACACATCTTAGCGCTAATAAAGGGATGGAATGTAATTTTATATCATTTTTAATACTTCAAAAATATTTTAAATCTTTTTTCCAGTAAAAAATTAAGACAAATGAAAAAGTGTAAGAAAAATTAAAATATTTAGACCTCATCTTATAAATCATAAGTTAAAAAAAAAGACCAATTAGATAATACTTGAAATAATTTGAAGGACTAGTCTTTTTTTTTTTTTTGTCAATACAAGTGCCTAAATATTATATTATTAATAATTATAGATGTTAGAAATTACTTCTTGAAATATGATTGTCAATCCTAGAAAACATATTAAATGAATTAGTTTCTATCTCCACGTCTCTACAGTGTAAAAAATATAATTTTAAATTTAAAAAATGAAAAAGCAGATCCAAAATGCAACATAGTGACATGCAAAATCATCTCAATTAGATGATCTTATCAATCGAACTGCCTTTTTTAAAAAAAAAAATAAAATACCCCTACCCTTAAGATTGCATTCGTTTTGCGAACCGTTGATGTTTCACCTCATAAATTATACAAGCTCAAATATATCTTGCTAAATATAAGTTCAAAGCACTTTTCTTATTCGAATTGTTATTTCCGTTATTTTTTTATGATTATTCTAAAATAAATTTAACTGAGTAAATTTAACAAAAAATAATTATAGAGGCATAGAATATCTAAAAAGAAGTCAATTGCAATAATATGCATTATGCAATATCTTAATGATTGTTAGTAACACAAAAAAGTTCTTTAAAGATTAGAAAAAAAGTAATGCATAATTCTTTACTTCTTTTTCCTTATACGGCACTCTTTCTTGAAAAATAAATTATCGAAAGAATATGACTTCTTTTAATTTGTTATAAAAAGATTGATCTTTATTTAAAATAAAATAATATTTGGCTAAGCCGTTAAGCTGTCAAACTGACTTATATTCCTTTCAAATTACTTTCAAATAAAATATACTTATGAAAATAAATTTAAGTTGTTAGAAAAGTGACAAATTAAAACTAAAAGATATATCTATAGTGAACATTTCATTTGCCTTGTTCATTCTCGATTTGCTGGATTTTTACTGTCTATGAAGATTCGGTTTATCATCTTCTTCGTCTCGTCTAATCTGATATAGATACAGAGATCGATGCTTAGCAATTTGGATTGTTAGGGTGCTGATATGGGTAATAATACAGGGATCTAGGGATCTTAAGAGGGCCCTTTTAGTTTTCTTGCAAAAAAAAGGGCCCTTTTTGGAGCATAATAGCAGTAGAAATTTCACTTTTTTTGGGAGAAGAAGAGTAGGAGGAGGATGAAAGAGCTGGTGGGTAGTCCAGGAAGTGTGAGTGGATTGTTTTTAAGGCTTGGACAATGTTTATTTGCAGTTGGGTCAATTGTAGTCATGGTTTCTGCTTCTGGGTTCTCTAATTACACTGCTTTTTGGTATGTTCTTTTTTTTTTTTTACTTCTCCTTTTTTGGATGAGTTAATGCTTCCAATCTTCAATTGTAATTGTCTGTTTGTTAGTGTTTTTCTGTCTAGTAGTTTTTTCCCCTTTTGGTGTGTTGATGACTATAGCATTTGGCTCTTTCTTTTGTTTCTGCTTTTAGGTCAATTGGGATTTTGCTATGTATGACTTTCTCTTCAGTTATGTATCTCCCTTAGTACAACAAAAACATACCCAATATAAGGGTATAGTGTAATCTCACAGGTGAAGTTTGAGGAGGGTAGTGTGTACCTAGACCTTTGTCCGACCTTGGAAGGTGGAGAGCTTGTTCTCCATAGATTATGTATCTCCTTTACTAAAACAACATACCCAGTATAATCCCACTTGTTGTTAGGATCGAATTCACACACACTTCATGAATGAAGAACACAAGAACTTTCGAGAGAGAGATGAGAGATCTAGGGAGAGAAAGAGAGAAACCAATAATTCGTGGTAACACCCCGTGGGTAAACTTCCACGGCGGTGGGGTATATATTAATGATTCAGAGTATAAACTTCCGCGCGAACATTAATATATGACAGTACATCAACTATTAAATCAGGCTCACACACATAACCAATTGTGCGTATTTTAATATAGTTATAGGGGAATTTCACATGGGAAGGTTTTGGGGGAAGTAGTGATACGTAGGACCCTTAACAAGTACCTTGAAGGTGGAGAGGTGTTGAAAAGAGTATGTATTCCTTAAGAAAGATAAATTTCAATTTTTTTGCGAAGTTTAGTTGGTGTATGCTACATAATCAAATCAATCTATCACTTTAACCAAAGGGTATCTCAAATTATTTGTGATAAACACAATACATATATGTACTCTTTTAACTTGGCCTTACCCGGTATCTATGCCCTCTTACTTTGAATGTACATAAGTGCTTAAATTTATATAAAGTTGCACAAGACACATGTGTCCCTATGTGGTTTGCTACATGTATTATTCCACGTGGAATATAGGTGTCAACTTATTAAACTTTATATAAGTATAATTGGTCACTTGTGCACACTCAAAGTTGAAGGATATAGATGTCAACTAAAGCCAAGCTAAAGGGTACACTTGTGTATTATGCCTTTGTGAGAAAAGTCAAAAACTTTGTTGACATCTATGTATTATGCCTTTGTGAGAAAAGTCAAAGTAGGATAGGGAAACTTGGGCAAACTTGATTGTTCACCAATTGGATTTCTAGCCTGCATTAGTATTTTAGGTTTTCTACTCAGTGTCCGGCACCCGCATTGGGGCCTAACTAAATTTGGATTCGCGCACTACGATGGCACTCCTAACAAGATATTTTTTGCATTTCTAAAGGATCGAACAGAGAGTCTGGTTGGGGGGGGGGGTCCCAACCATCTCCCCACAAACCATGTTGGTTCTAGTGTGCATTAGCTAATCATGCTAATTATTAAGCACGGGGAGAAGTTATTTCTGTAGTAAATTTTTATAAAGTTGTGTGGAGTGTCCATTTTTTATCATAGGAGAGAGCTGAAAACAGATTTAGAAACAGAACTATTAAATCCCTTTAACATGTTCTAGCCAGTAGCATTTCAAGCTAGTTATGAATCTTATATGGATCCCTTCTAATTTGTGATCTATCTGACAATATTATTTAAAGGAGGATCGATCAACTTTGGTATCTTCTGATTATTGAAGTTTACAGTCGAGAATGTGCTTCTTCATTATGAAAGAAGCCTAGTAAAGATGTGAGTTTACGTTGTATGAACATTACTTAATAAGAGGTCTTCACATATGGTTCCATATGAGTGGTCCCTAGTTCTTGATTTTACAATACATGATAGCACCATCAATATATCTTAAGAAGTTCTATTTACTTGACAAGCAGGGGCTTCCGCATCTTCATTCTCTCTATTTATGTTATGCACTTTCATCTGAAAAGATCCACATCTTTTATGTGCGGATGCATGTCGGGTCAGTTAATGGAACTATGGGTGAAGATACTTTTGAATTCTTGGGCCAGTTTGGATGAAAAGACTTGATCCTGCCTATTATAGATTCATACACTTAAATTCATTGCACCTATTTTGATGTAGCTCAGTAACTTTGTAACTCAAGAACAGTTTATTTTCGCCTTTATTCTGGATTCATATCTAATGAAAGTTTAAAACATGTCATTTTGAGATCTTCATCTTTGAACATTTGAAGTTCCCTGTCAAATCAATCTCCAAACCAACCTTTGTGTATTGATTGTTTTGTACGAAGTTTTGCAGTTTACTAGACATCTCTTTCACTGTTATTGTTACCAAGTTATTCAGTATGGTGATCCTCTTAATGGACATGGACCTCCTATTAATAGGCCTATTTATAGGAGATTACTTTTCCATTTAGTTGATGTACTTGGCATCTTGCTTTGTCCCTTATCTATCATATCTTATAATGTTTGATATCTTGCAGCTATTTAATTGCATCAATGGGGCTTCAAGTATTGTGGAGCTTTGGACTTGCATGTCTTGATGTGTATGCTTTGAGGATAAAACAAGATCTTCAAAATCCAGTCTTAGTGAGCCTTTTTGTTGTTGGAGACTGGGTATGTACTTCTCAGCTTGCTTTCTCTTTCTGTCTAACGCAATGCTTTTTAAGTTTCAGTTGTGACATATACAGGCAGCCTTCCTTGCACATTAATCCCCCTGCTTGTTGTTATGTCTTAATAAGATAAATACTTGCATCCTTGTGACGGGACTAAGTTGCAAAATGATTTAACCTCCCTTTGCATCAACTATTAGGCGCTCGCCTTTGTGTCCCCTTATCTCTAGTTCTTGCTTGAGATTTGAGAGTGCTGTTTCTTGCTCACTTTCATGTCAGAGCTGAAATTTCAATCGCAGTTCAGATTAGGGTGCCTTTGGACACTGAAATAATATACTATCCCTGTACTAGAGAACTTCAAAGAACTACACATGAATTTTGTCGTGCACTTGTAATTATCACAGATTTACTTGTCGACGATGTGTGTTTTATGCAGCAGCAGCACATTCAGGTTTCACTAAACATAGCACTTTATACCTCGATGAATGCCGTATTTACATGATCCGATAATGTTAGTTACTTTGTCCATGCCATTCAAAGGATCCTCCCTTTTTCGTTACTAATCTTGTTCCTCTCAATCTTTCCTTTTCCATACCTTAAATAGAGGCTGCTAGAGAGAAATATCTTGTACAATGTTATGGCTTTTTTTTTAGAACCCTTGCCATGATATAATTTGTTTGACATTATGTGAACTGTAATTTGTGGATAACTGGCTTAAGTGCAATCAATACAGGTAACGGCGACCTTATCACTAGCAGCTGCATGCTCGTCAGCAGGGATTGCTGTTTTGTATTCCAAAGATTTACACTTTTGCAGTAGTTCATCGCATCTTCCATGTGGCAGATTTGAGCTTTCTGTTGTCTTTGCATTCATAACGTGGTTTCTTATTGCCATTTCTTCCCATGTGATGTTTTGGATCCTTGCCACAGTTTAACATTGGTTGCCCTCACAAGATAATTCCAGTCATGTTGACCTCCAAGCACCGATCACGTGTATGTGACTATCTTCCTCTGCACTGTCATCGTAGAATGTCTTCTGAACTGAATTGATTTCTTCTAACATTTGGGGTTAACAATCGAACTCTGTTGAGTTCCATTTCATTTGAGTGTAAATTTTAGTGTTCAGCTACATTCAAGTTACTGAGAATCTTGATGGTTTCAGTTTATCCATGATCTGGACATTTGAAAATCAAAAGTTTAATGGCATTCGACACTGCAAAAGCACCTTTGTACTTTTTCCAGTTTTACGTTCACACATTACATCAAGGGTAGCTTATCATAACTAAGAAAACTCAACGAGTCGTGATCATCAATGTGATCATAAGAAACAGACCAATCCTTGATGGATTGAAATGACAACATAACAAAAGAACAATCTCTGGGAACAGATCTTTAATTTCCAAAAAGTACAACATATATACCATCAATTTTACTCACATGACAATCTCTGGCTCCAGAATGCTGGATTTTATCTCTTTATGGGGTAGAACAACACCTCCGTTGCTATAAACTTCATCGCCAACATGAACATCTTCTCCCAAGATTGACATGTTCTCTACCCGAGCCCACCTCCCAACAGTTGAGTGCCATCCAACAATGCTACTTGAGATACAAGCATGGTTCTTAACTCGTACACCACGCATTATACTACAACGTGAAAGTCTAACTCCTGATTCAATAACACATCCAGGGCCAATAGCCCAGCGGGACGATAATACATCCAGCTCCTATTAATCCTACTCGGCATTAAAAAAACATTTTCCAAAATACTGGTGCCAACAGCCAGATCAGGAGAGGAAATTTTCTGCAAAGAATCTAGGTATAATCTCAAGCCTGTTATGTAATCCCTTGGCTGACCAATGTCCATCCAAAAGCCAGGGAGGACCATGGCATGGAGCTGCTTCTCTGCTGCAATGCTGGGGAAGACTTCCTTCTCGATTGAGGTGGGTCTCAACTGAATCCGGTCCAAACAGAAGGGTTCAACAAGTAGATTCCAGCATTGATCTTGTTACCCACGAACACCTTTGGTTTTTCTACAAACTTTTCAACTCTCCCAGTCGCTTCTTCCATGACCACTACACCATATTTTGATGGTTCATCAACCTAACAAAGAAAATACATTTGAATATTTGTTTTCCTTTATAATGCATACAGAAAAGTAAAAGAAGCAAGGAGTTTCCAACCTTCGTCACCATAATGGAAGCTTCTCCGTCGTGGGACTTATGAAACAAAATCATTTCTTTCAATGGATAGTCACATATAACATCACTATTGAGGACGAAAAAGGGTTCACCAGAGTCATCTCTCAATATATCACGAGCTAAAGCCAGTGGCCCTGCTGTGCCTAAAGGCTCTGTCTCTTGTGAGCAAGTGATCTTGATATCTAACTTTTTTTCGAACTCTTTCAGGAAGTTTTGCATTATCTAAAATGAAAAGGATAAAGAAATTGACTAGTAAAGATTGGATGGTTGTATGAGAGCTAAGTTTATGTAAACTAAACCATAAGATCTAGCCTTACCTTTGGCTGATAGTTAATTGCCAAAACTACTTCGGTCACTCCAATAGCTTTTAGTGCTTCAATCTGGTCAAAATTAGATTTGTTACAACTCGTGCATAATAAAGCTTTCATCAACAACAAAAAATGTAGTACTCTAGTACCACTATCTATAGATGACGGATATGCGTTACTTTGATTCTCAAGTAGAAGGCGCAAGATACAAGAGAAGTATCTGATCATGGTAACATACTAACTCAACTAACAAGGGCTTCAATGTATGCCACTCGAAGAATAGAAGAAGCGAGAAAATAACTGAATGATTTGATTCAAAATGCTAACAAGATCAAATTGTTCATGGTTAAGATAACATTTTGAGTTTAGTAGGAAAAACGGGGTTTATATTAGTCCCAATGATGAGGAATGAGGCTATAGAATAGAAGTATTACATAACGAAGAAATAACAGAGGATGTAGGAATTTATGATCCATCATAAACAAACAGGAATGATAGAATGAAACCTGATGAAGTATCATGGGCTTGTTAGCAAAGTCAACTAGCGGCTTTGGCACGCTGAGGGTCAGTGGCCTCAGCCTTGTTCCAAAACCTCCTACAAGGATGAGTGCCTTCATGATGAAAACCAATAGGCTGCCTGCCCCAGAAAAACAAAACATCAAGAAATATAACCATTTGCATCATGTCGAATTTTAATCAAAGGACTAAGGAGGTGTGAGATGAAAAATTTCTACACATTGTGAGGACCTTCAATCAAAGGATAGAAAAGATTAAAAACATGACAGTAACATTCCTTGGTCTAGCGCAAGAACATGGGTAAAAGTTGGGTATGGCTCAGAAAGACGTTTAATGAACTTGACAAGTGGTAAGAAATAAGTAAAATGAAGTAATCTACCATGTCACTACGAGAGAATTGCGTCCTCGCAAAAGTGGCAATGAAGCAGTATCGCAATTGGAAAACCGCATATATCAAAACAAATCACAGTGTTCTGTAGGTCACTATGTAATTGTCTCATGTACAAGATTAGGAACAGATATGTATCCAATCCGAGTATGCTTAACTTTTATTAAGTTTGTAACTGTATGTTTAAGGACTCTTGCAAAGTAGCAAAAAACAGCAACCCAATACGATCAAGCATCCCAGTTAGTCAGTCTATGAAGAGCACACCCCAAGGGGTGAAATCCATCTCTCATGGGATAAGTCCTGAGGAAAAATGAAGTGCTATGGTAACATAGTTTGGCAACGCTACGGAGTGTTCCAAAATAGTGGTTTATTCCTATACAACTAATAAAACTAAGTCATTTAGAGTATGAGTGTGCTTTGATGATCAATTTCATAGATCTGATTAAATTGTTGCTTCACACAATAAGACTAAAGCTAAGTTGCTTGATCTGTTATCCAAATCTAATGTTGATATCTACTATGACAGACTCATAGATAAAGCTCCAAACTTTATCCATCACTGTGCAGTTTTTGGCACTTTATCCCCAAGCACATAGCTCCAGTGCATCTTTCTCTCTGTTTAACTTCCCATTCAGATTCGCAATGACAAGCTTCCTATTACAACCTAACTAAAATACTCAACCATGTGACTGTTAACCCTTTATTGACTCCAAAGCCAGATAAAGGAGAGGCAACAACATCAACATACCCAGTGTAGTCCCACAAAATGGAGTCTAGCGAAGATAGAGTGTACGCACACGTTACCGCTACCTCAAAGGTGAGTAGAGAGGCTCTTTCCGATAGACCCACAGCCTAAGACAAAAACAATCTAGAAAAAGACTTATTGAAAATACAAGAGACACAACAACATACTCTTTAAAATCCCACATGACACAAGTAAGGTCTGGTATGGTGTAGAATGTATGCAAACCTTACCTCTGCCTCGTGGAGGTAAAACGGTTGTTTCCAAAAGTACAAGAGATAATAAAAACAACAGATAGTAAAATAATCAAACTATGACAAGCCATCGAAAAATTGATGAGTGATATAGATACTAAGGACTCATAAAGCCATCCCCACTAATACATTGGATTGAAGCATACTTGATTGTTTGGTACCAAAAAAATTCATTCTTGTGTTTTCTAGAAACTTGCCTACTTAATTATAGGTTCAATTGTGTCTATTGCTGCAGTATGAACTAAAAGTTTCAGCAGATACATTGTTTAAACATAATGAATAGCAACATAAAACCTATTGTTGCTTCAGCTAGTAGGAAGCAAATAATGTAAACAATTAGCAAAACTATAAGGTTTAAACCGTTATTTTAGTCACAAATTGGTGTAGCCAAGTATTCAATGAAGCTAGAACTAATCATTAGAGACTAGGATTCGTATCTCGGGCCCGGTGATTATTATTCGCTTTAAAGCCTGACTAATTTGACTTTTTGCTTTAAAACTCTGATTAATCTGAATTCGTATCGAAAAATTGCACTCGATAAAACGGACACTCCTATTCAAAAAACTTGACACAAACTTTAATTATAATAAAAGACATTTAGTGGCTTACCGTGTCAAATGGCGACGGAGAAGACAATGGGCTGATCGGAGACTGAAAAGGTGACAGAGATGACCTTTTCCTTCACTATATTTTATGTGCCTTTTATAGCGGAATCACGGCATCTTTTCTGTTTGTATTTTTTTTTTCGTAAACCTTTTGTTTGTAATTTAAAAAAAGGGAAAATTGTATAATAATGAGGAAATTATACCTAAATTAACGGAATAGCTAGGTTTTAATTTAATTGGTGCTCCATAACCAACGTTGGCAAAATTGGTCAGGTGTCTCCTCTCCCAGAACGTCTCTGCTGCGCCACGCTCCCATCTCGCCTCTCTTCCCCCGCCGCTTAATATACACATAAGTGTATAATTTGCTGTGTCTGTTTTGTATAAAGCGAGAGAAAATTGTATATACACCTCCAAAATGGGATCTTCGTGTTCTAACACTTAATTATATAATTTACAATATTTTACTTCAAATATTGCAGAAAAAAAGGCCCAAGAATGATACATTGTGAATTATACAATTGCAGTGAAATTACAAGTTGTTATAGCTTTTATACAACAGAATGAATATGTTGGTTTTTATCTGTTTTTTGTAGAACAAAAGCGAGACCAAACATATATCTCTTGCTATCCACTTAATTAATGCAATATAAATCATTTTAAGTCGATTCACGGTATGCACACTAATGATACAATTGCGTCGAAATACCAGCGAATTATCATTTAGGCCAGCGAATTATCATTTAGGTTAGCGGATTATACCTATTGTAGATGTATAGCGAATTATACAGTTGTATGTTTGGCTATGGAGCACGCATTATGCAAGTTTGTTATAAGCATACAAATATGAATTTTTTGTGCTATTGTGAAAGTTGGCCTTAAAAATGGATTGAGCTTTAAAATACCATCGCATGACATTAAGAAAAGGAGCGGGATCCACTTGAAGTTAAAATATCATGTTCAGTCATCTAGGCAGGCAATTACGTGTGTGTATTGCTGCCAGAGGTAAAATTGACAAGGATGTAAAGTTGCAAAGGTAAACGAGGGAAAGGGGGTGAAATAGGGACGCGCAACTAGGGGGGAGACGAATGGAGGCAGTAATAGGAGGGAAAACCCACCCCAGGACCCACACATTACTCATGAAGGCCGCACTCAGTCAATACATCATTCTAAGATCACAATCGCCTAAAAGACTAATATACAAGACGACAAAATCATCAAAGTCCCGGCAATGACAGTCAAATTATTTGAGTCCGAGTTGAAGCCCTAATGAAATTAGGTTTAAGCCGTCTTATTTAGAGGACACTTTTCTATGATTTTGTGTCAAACTTGATTGCATTTATGATTGAAAGAATCAAAAAATAGCACCCCTCCAATTAATCATGCCCTTTTAATTAGAAATTTTATAAATATCTAAGTCTTAGGTAAATATTTAAACTCAATATCTTTTTTGTAAAAAAAAGTTTCTATAATACCATCACATAATGAGCGAAGGATAATTAAAATACCATACTTAGACTTTACTTTTATCGATCATTTTTAGGTAAACACTTGATTATAATATTTATGAATGAGGGACTTGAAGTACATTTTCGGCTCAATTTTTTGAAAACATTCAGTAATAGTAGCTTTCTTTGGGCATTAGTAGGTGACATTTTATTAATTGTTGTGGTTTATTGGGCCTGAGTAGGTTATAGATAATAATAAATTATCTTAATAAGGTAAATTGAAAAATTCGTTGAGCTCCGTATCTTATAAGATCAGAGTTAAATAGTTTAAATTTAAAATCGGTAATAAAGTGGGTAATGTAAACCCAAAGGGGGGATGAAAAGTATTATTGGAGTCAATATGGGATGATAAGGGATATTTTTGGAGTCAGTAGTTATGAAAGATAAGTTGTCATGTCTAATATTTTAAAAAGAAAGTTTAGGTCATATTCAGTATTTAAAAAGTGGCAATAAATTGATAATTAAATTATATTTATTTAAAATTTTATTATTTCTTTCTTTTCCATGTAAAAATGTGTTTTAGATTTTGAGAGATATGAGTTTTTATTGACAGTAATCATTAAAATATTTTTAAATTGTTATAATTTATAATAAATTAAATATATAAATTTTTATTTCTTAAAATATAAGAGTTGTATATCTAAATTTTCAATTACTACTAAAAAATTTAATTCTCAAAATACAAACTAAAAATATTACTTTAGTTTAAGACTTGCGCTATTCTAATAGCTTTAGCGTTTATAACTTAGACTAGATGACTATTCTCAAATAAATTCGGATGGAAAAAAATTCTACGTACGTACAATATTTATATTAATTATATTATCAAGGTTTTAAATTATAAAATAAACGTATTATTAATTAAGTATCTATCGTGATAAAGAAAGCATATATATAAGCATGTTATATATATATAATTAATGTAAATATCAAATGCTGAAAGATTTTTACTTTTTGAAGTCTTTGAAAAGTTTAAAGTATTTAACAAATGTATTTTATAAAGACACGGAGCTCTTGATTTCTTGCATTTATCTATGGTGTTGCTATTATAACCGGATAAAGAATCAAAAATTAATCATGAAAAAAGAAAAATTGTATTTTAAAAAAATTTTTTTTTCATTTTTTGAATGACCAAAATAACTAAACTTATATAATATTAAAGAAGGGAAAAGGGTTTGAGTAACCCCTCTACTTTGGGTTCATTTAAGCTGATATAAACCCTTGTTAGAAGTGGCTCATACTATCCGCCCCGTACTGTAACCAAATGGCTCACAGATATACCCTTTTCCCTCTAACGGAATAAAACTAATATTTTCAATCTAAATTTTTTATTATTTTTTTCTAAAAAAATATAACCCATATTCGGTAAATTATCATCGTCAACCATATTTTTTTTGACTTTTTTTTTGTTTGCAAATGAACAAGTTATAATTATTATTTTTGGTAACAAATTTATTATGTTTCACGAATATTCGTGTAAAAAACTATTGTAGATGACCAAATTTTCTTTGAATCTAAATTAAAATTACATTACACACAAAACAATAGTTTAAATTTTTTAAAACTATGGAATGATAAGAAAAATAAAATAGAATAAGAAACTCTAAATAAATATAGATACAAGAAGTCAAAAGAATTTATGTTATGAAAATAATCAAAATTACCTTGAACTTTTTATAGAATACATATATCCCACAATAATTTTTTTTAAAAAAAGATAATTAATACACTAGAAATTTAACAACTTAATTATTTTAAAATCGTTAATGAACGTCTAATGGGGTGCATTTTGTAACGGCCGAGTAATATGTGAGCCGTTTGTTAGAACGGTAAGCTATATCTGAGGCCATTTTTATAATGAGGTATATGCCCAAATGACAAAGTGAAGGGTATCGCGACCCTTTTTCCCTTAAATAAACCACAAGTCTCGTTTCGCGATTGCTATGCCGATAATGGATTTGAATTCAATGCAAAGGGAGTAATAAATCTCCAGGAGAAATATAAAAAACCGGAACTTTATTATTTTTAGATCATTCTGAAGATAGAGAATAATATTTCATTTTTTTTTTTTTATGTCCTTCACCTTCAAGATCTTAAAAGTTAATCAATTCGATGGTAAATTACCATACAGTTAGGGCATTCATTATTTTCTTTAATATTGAATTTGACTGAACATCACTCAAGCAAAAAATACAATATTGATATAAAAAGTAGAAGGAAAAAACAAAAAATATTAATAAGCAAGGGTGAAAATGATATGCCTCAATTATTGATCTTTTTTTTATTGGCAAAGTTCTCAACAAAATCATAATTATTTTTATTTTAGATTTACTTGAATTAAACTAGCTACCAAGTTAAAATAGCTACAAATCTCGAAATATTTAATTTTGGAATAACCTGGATCCTTCTAGATTTTGTGTACTTACCATTTGTTAAAGTAATTTTTGGAATGTGATTGATCCTACTTACCATTTTAAAAGTATTTTTGGTTAGTTCTTTTTTCTTTTCTGCCCAATATAATTTCGTAAATATAATAGATTTTGAGTGCTTTATTAATAGAGTAACTTTTAAGTTTTAGCAAACATATAATTTATATTAGTGTATTAGAGATATAGTTTTGTTATTTGTATTTCATATCAAATATACTTTTATGAGAAATTTTTATAAATAGTTATTATAATAAATTTTTTATCTCCATGATTATAATTACATATTTATGGTTTAGCTATCTTAGTCTCTTATATTTATCATTCGCGAATCTCTTAATTTGCGAATTTGTATGATTCGCGGTGTACTTTGTATATTCAATTATTTTAGTAAACTCAATAACGAATTTTATATAATTTCCACCATCGAAAAATTGTAATAGTCATACAAATTTTGAATTACACAAAAGTTATACAAATTATATTATAGAAATTCCAAATTATACTGATGCGCGAATTATACAAAACTAAAAAGTTGAGTTGTGTAATTATAGCTGAAAGTAAGTCGTGAGTTGTAATTAAGACAAACTATAGCTATGTTAAGTAATTAACTGGTATATATTTGCTTATACGTGTAATTTTCCTTTGTATATAAATCCCGACCAGCATTCAGGTGTCAAAAGTGCACAGCGATATCTATGTATACTCGGTAAGAATTGTATATATGTAACGACTATGTATATGCCATCATGAATGTGTTCATATATCCAGGCATAACTTTACTTTGTATATAATTGGATCGAATTAAAATATTGTATATTCAAATCCCTCTCACCTCTAATGCACCACAAATTAAGCATTATAATTTTGTATAAAGCGACAAAGAGAGAAAAACAAAAGATAACTGAGGAAAGAAAAATTTGTATTGTATAATTATAAGAATATAGGACGAAGATATGTATTTGTATGTACAATATTTTCTATTATATACAAATACAATTTATACATTGTGTTTATATAAAATAAGAGAGGCGAGGAGAGCGGCGAGATAGATTTCTAAGAGAGAGCGAATACTAAGTTTTCTACATTAGAATTAAAAATAAATTAACATTTCTCTTTTGATTAATATTGTGATTTATATACAGAGTTTTCTTTTTAATATCTAAAAATGACGACATTAGTTAAGTAAACTCTTAATATTAATACTCATGTTCTCAAATTATTCCCATACTTAATATTATATTAATTAAATATGAACATTGCGATAATATATTTATATTAATTATTATTTCTTAAAAAAATTGTAAAGTTTAAAATAAACAAATAAAAATAAATGCGAGAAACATTTTTTTAATTGATGGATCACTTATTTTGATAAGCAGTGATAGGTATTTGATGAAATTAGTCGAGATGAAAGCTATTGGATTGAACACCACACGTAAAAATTCTTAATTAATTAAGTAATTATTTAAAAGTAAAGATAATTACGATATACATGGATGTATGTATAAAATAAGAATAGTTTTTTTCCTCTGATGGCCCAACTAGGTCAAAGTGGGTCTTCTGTGGCCTGACCCGAACCCGAACCGGCAACAGCTCGAGAATCTGGACACACAAGGGCACGACCCATTATCCAGTTCCAATATTTCGGTAACAATTGAAGAAAAATGGCGGGCATAGTAATGGCGGCAGCGTACCCCGGCGCTACTCTGTATGCAAAGTCACATCTACCATTGTCTTCGTTTTCCATCAGAAAAGAATCGAAGCATCTTCTTTCTTCACAGTCACTAATAAGTATTCGTTATCCCCAAATTGTATCAGCTTGTTATGCTCAGTCTTCTTCCTCAGCGACTCCGGTCAATTTCAATTCCTCAACTAAGCTCTTTGTTAGCGGTCAGTTTCTTTTGATTTTTCATTAGTACTATTTTCTACTTTTTGTTGAAACTAATTTCATTTTGTAGGACTCTCGTTTCGCACAACTGAAGAAAGCTTAAGAAAAGCCTTCAACCATTTCGGAGAGCTCGTTGAAGGTAAAACATGAAAAATATCAGTTCATTTTATCCTGCGTTTGACCATAAATTTTGGGAGTAGTTTTTGAAAATTTATTTTCAAATATATGTTTTATCATGAAATTTGATATATCTTTGAATGTGTTCATGTTTTCAGATACTGATTCAGAATAAAATGTATGTCCAAACACAACTTGATCAAAACCTCAAATTTCAAACTTCAAATTCATTCATACATATTTACCACTCATGACTCGTTATATGGCAAATTTTGTTTGTACCTGTGGTATTTTGTTGTACCTTATACCGTAACTGAACCAGTATTAGCAAAAAAAGGGCACTCATATGGCAATATTGTTGTTGTTGGTAAAGTTAAGTAGAACCGAACACTCACGCAGTTGAGTAAATCTTGCAGCTATCTTATGGATGATTAATTTGTTTTGAATTTCTAAAAAACATGTATGTATCTTCGATTTTGCAGTCAATTTGATGATGGACAAAATAGCGAACAGACCAAGAGGATTTGCTTTCCTTCGTTATGCTACGGAGGAGGAATCACAGAAGGCAATTGAGGGAATGCATGGCAAGGTAATTAGCAAGTCTTAAACCACCATTGATTCTTGCCGAAATAGAATCTAACTCGAACATATCCTTCATTCTTGATGATATTGTGTACTGAAAATATATTGGCATATGGCATAGAACATGAAAACGTTTTCAAAAGTAATGGAATGAGCCTCTCATTAAACGAACATGGGATTCCAAATAAAGAGGACCTGAATGAAAGACTCATATAAAACAAACTAAACATTTTATTCAGTGTTGTTAAAGGCACACTTTTAAGCCCTGAAGCGAGCATCAAAACATGTCAAGTTATTTGGCCTCTTAAGTGTGCTTTAGTATCATCATTAGGGCTCTAAACAAACTTTATCTTACAAATGAGCATTTCTTGAGGAGGCGACACTAAATTATTGATATAGTCGACCCCTATTTGTTTGGGATTGAGGCATAGAAATGCTTGTGCGTGGAAGATCAGCTACTGGTCATCAGTGAAGCAAGTCATTTTTGTGTGACATGGTGCAAATAATTTTCAATAAATAGCATGATTTGCATGATGATTGGTTGTATTTTAATAAAACTAACTTCTTCATACACCTGCAAAGGGAAGCAGACTTAAGTTTCAATTATTACTGGAAGAAAATGTCATCTTTTGGGGTTTGGATAAACTCTTTAGTCTGTACTAGCCAACTGTACTGATCATATTTCAGTCAGTATGCCAAATTTATGGGGTTGTGATTTGTGAATGCTAACTTAATCCGGGTTATGTGAAGTTACCTTCTGCTTCTTGTATATTCAACCTCAACTTCCGTTCTCAAATTCATCTCGTGCATCTGCATACATAAAAATAAAATATGAATGCCTCGTAATAACATAATAACAAATGCATTTTCTTTACACTCTTTATCCCCATTTGCAAAATGCTACATCCTAATTATCCCCAACTATCATTGTTACTTCATGGAATTCTTGTTTGTTGAGTATAGTTCTAACAAACTGCCCTTCTCAGTTTCTGGATGGCAGGGTAATTTTTGTAGAAGTGGCTAAGTCTAGATCTGAACTTCGTCGGGGGCCTAAATCACAACAATAGCAGACAATGATGTAGACATGCATCTCCAATCAAGGCTCATCTCCGAGACTCATAAGAAAAAAAACAGAAGAGATTCAGTGGTGGACACGAGCGCGCTTCATTCACCCATAAATCAATCATCGTGCATCTCTACGTTTATCAGAATACGTGTATATCAGTTTCTGCTCAACTTACTACACTTAGGGATGAAGATTGCTTACTTCGATACCATTGAACTTCTAATCCTTTCTCAGGCAACTGTGCAGTTACTAATACATTGTTGCACATTTTTCTTAATTTTTGTATTTATTCGTATTTGTAGTAAATTCTGACGAAACGGCGTCGTCTTGGTGAAAGAGAGAATCTGTTAAAATCTCTTGCTTACTCTCAGCTACTTATCAATCTTCCCTTCCTCAGGAGTGAAAGGTTACCTTGTTATAGCTACATCATAAAGATTTCCTTGACAAAGCTGTGTTTAATTTAGTACTCTCCTGATGTTTTTGCACATTTGTTTGTAAAACTCTTATTTTTGTAGTAGTACTGCAGCAGTATTTGATAAAAGTGGACTTGGTATGGAGTCAAGATTTTCACTACGGATTCAAAATATCAAGAAAGTAAATAAAATTCTACGTTGCTTCATCTCATTGATGAAACAAACAGAAAAACGTGTTTTTTTAATTATGTTCTGGCTTTGAATAAATTTGACAAGTTGATGAATGCTTTTCACCCACGGCATTATCTGTGTATTTCGGTCCCTAAAGAGTAGTATAATTTGTTCCATCAAAGAACAGTTTTTTTTTCTTTATTAAGTAACAAAGTTACATATATACAGTAAAGCAGCAATGGATTCACATAAACCTATGGGCCCATTAGCTCAGTTGGTTTAGAAGCGTTCGTGCTACTACCCGCGAAGGTCGCCAGTTCGAGACCTGCTGGGCCCATTATAATTATTTTTTTATTTCAAGTTTTTCTCTCTTCTCTTATTTCATTTTAACAAATAATAACTCATCTGTTTAAAAGTCTCTATTATCACAACCTGATGTGGGTAACTTAAACCTGTGATTATTTTTTTTTATAATCGAGGTGTTAGGATCAACTTGCACACATCACGATTAGTGTTATTTGGTATTTGTTATCTTCACTAACACAATATATTTGATATATCTGTCTACCAAGATTCGAACAGATGAGAAGAAATTAGCTAGTATTCTTGTCTCTGTTGGACTTCAAACTTGAAAACTCATGAATCATATTCCACACCGTTGGTTAATCACTAGGCAACACCCTTTGTGTGTTCATTAAAATCGAAACAATGTCAAATTTAGATCAATACAAATATATAATGTTAGAAGAAAAAGATTCATGTTGTGAATATGTAATAAAACAAAATTAGCTAGCTTGTAACAAAATCAAAGATGACATCATATTCTATTAACTAAACCAAAAATTACAATAATCCATCTAACTTTTTGAAGCCTGGCCACTAACAATACCAATAACATACTCAAGTTCATCAGATACTTCTTTCATTGATGGCCTATTTTGCCTCCTATCATCTAAACAAGCTGATGCTAAGTTCCCTACAGCCTTAATTGTCTCAAGTTCCACTTTACTTGCCCCATCTTTAATAAAAGGGTCAATTACATCCATCAGTTTTTCTCCATCCATGATCCTCTTCATATACACAACCAAGTTCACATTTTCCTCGTCTCGATTAAAATCAATCGCCTTTTTAGACGTCAAAAGTTCTAGAAGCACAACTCCAAAACTATAAACGTCACTCCTATCTGTCAATTGAAGGTTCAGATAGTATTCAGGATCGAGGTACCCCAATGTACCCTGAGCGGATGTGTTGATATGAGTATTGTCACTTTCACTCAGCTCGACTAATCTCGATAGTCCAAAGTCCGAAACCTTAGCATCGAGCTTATCGTCTAGTAAAATATTACTCGACTTGACATCGCGATGATAAATCGGCGGAACGGCCGATGAGTGTAGGTACGCTAGTCCATCCGCGGTTTGTTGAGCAATCACGAGACGCCTCAACCAACTAAGTGGGGCCCGCTCGCGGAGACGGAACACGTGGAGGTGTTCGAAAAGCGTACCGTTAGATACGTACTCGTAAATTAAAAGAGGTAATTCGAGCTCGACACAACAACCGAGTAATTTTACTAGACCACGATGGTTCACTTGGCACAAGATTCGAACTTCATTAAGGACTTGTAACGTACCCTTAGCGTTACCTTGTTTTGCTCTTTTAACTGCAACTATAGTACCATCATCTAAAATACCTTTAAATACTTCACCAAATCCACCAGTGCCTAAAAGATTTTCTTTGGCAAAATTATTTGTTGATTTTTTAATTTCTTTGCCAGAAAAAACTTTAGCTGATTTTCCACTTGTATTTGCACTTAATATTTCTTCTCTTTCTTTGACAAGTAACCTTATTGTTCTTCTTTTTATTAGATAACGTCTGCAGACTAAAAATCCACCTAAGAGCATGAGAACCACTGATATAACGGCAACTGAAAAAGAAAACAAAAAATATATATATACACAACATGTTAGCACTAATTATATAATACACTCGAACTAAGACTTGTTTCAATTCATATTGAACATCTGAACACATGTTAAAATGTTTTTAATTAGACATTTTAAATTCAAATTTTGAAAAAACTTTTGCTCGTGTTCTTTGTTTTCGATTCTCAATTCTTCATTAGGTAAATAAGTTAATCACTTAAAATATGTTATCTCTTTTGATTAAGACTTGTTTCAATTCATATTGAACGTCTGAACACATGATAAAATATTTTTAAATAGACATTTTAAATTCAAATTTTGAAAAAACTTTTGCTCGTGTTCTATATTTTCGATTCTCTATTAGATAAATAAGTTAATCACTTGAAATATGTTATCTCTAAAACCACCCCAACCCCAACCCCCCTCAAAACCCCGCTCCTTATGCTTCAATAAAGTAGTAATTGCTTTATGTTATCCTAAAAATATTTAGAACACACGAGATTTTTTACAATTTGGAATATAACGTATAACATAATATCTAATAAACATAGTATTATTATTATATTGATTTTTAAACAATAAGAACATAAAAAATATTCAAAAAAATAAATACAAGAGAACCTGCATAAGAGGGCGTTTGTATTCCTTCGAAGTTTGCAACTGTGCCATTCACATTCTTCCTCAATTAGCGAAAATAAAAATTAGTCAAATATTTTATAATTTTTTGAATTTCCTAGATAGTATTTGATAATTTTGTAACTTTTTTTATAAGTCAGTGTAAAATGGCTTATCGTTTATTACATATTTTATATTTTATTCAATAAATACTGTACTATCATTTTTCCGTATTTATATATTTCATATTTATATTAATAATAATTAACTATAAATAATATAATAAAATCATTATTTCTTTTATTATTAAATGTTATTATTATTCATAAATCTTCACTAGGCAGCAGCCATGTAGTGTAAATTTGATTGGGCAAGAAGCAAGGACACAAAATCTACTACAAAATCCCTAAACAATAGCCAATGAATTTTATAACATAGTTTTTCTTTAGAAACTAAATGAACAACTAATTATTTAATTCCTTTTTTTGAAATCCAAAAATATATTTGGTCCACTTGAGAAATTTGTTTGCTTCGAGTATTATATTGATTAATTAATCTACAATGTCCAGAATTAATATATGAACCTATAACTAATTTTAAGTCTAGTCTAGAATGCTCAGACTTCTATTTTCGTGAATAAAATATATTAAGTGCGTTATAATTTATGTGACATATTATTTTTAATCGATTTAATACTCAAATGACATAATATTTTTTATTTAATTAAATTATGTCATGTAAATTGTGATATATAAAAATGTACATTTTACAATGTATTTAGAGTTATTTATCGGGTGGACATCAAATATTTTTTTAAATTAAATATATATTAGTGTGTCTAGATTAAATAATAAATACGAATATACGTCGAAATCATCAACATAATCTAATCTTAGTATATCAAGAAACAAATTCCATGTTCTATGCCCATCGGATCCCCCAACTTAAATTTTTGTAATGCTAAAACATATTATTATTTTTGGCCTAAATATTTGCCTTCTGAACTTTTCTTTTTTTTTTTTATTTTTTTTAATCTTATCTTTAAAAGAAGGAATATATATAAAGAAGTTACGTGATTAAAAATATTTAATTTAATTAATATCACCTAAAATGATCATAGTAGTAGCTAATAGCTAACATGACAAGGCCCCACTTTCAAGTGTGTTCTATAAAATGATGGAACTCCTAGAAAACAAATTAAGTGGAGTACTATTTTATATGACACTACATTATTTCCATTTTAGTCTACTTTAACTAACTTAAATTAAGTGCAAAATATTACATTAACAACGTATACCTAGCTTGAACTTTCAAAGGGTAACACCTTCTTATGCTTATAAATAATTTTACTTTAAACTTCTCATTTTGTTCATAATAACACAATATCGTAACTAAATTGTGACGCCCATGGTGGAGACGAAAGGGTAATTCTCTCAAGAAGGAAGAAATACACATTACACCTTAAACGAATTTCACATTGAAATAAAAAAAAGAAAGGAACCTTATAAAAATGAGTTATCTTTTGAGTTAAAATAAGTCAGACAATATCTTAACAATTGAACCAGCCAACCAGAACTATTACATGCACAAATATGAATATTGTACATATACTAAGATAAGAAGTTTTATAAGTATATAATATTTTATACTTCAAAATTTCGTATTCATTCAAACACATTCATATAAAATAGAGAATATCAAGTATATATGAGATGAACTATACTTACTTTGACAATATCCTTGTGCATCCCAATAGTGTCCAGACTTGCAAAAACACCTCTTCTTTCCGACATTTTTCGGATCAACCAAACACTTAGAATATTTCAACGCATCACAATCCACTTGTTTTTTACAAATAGGTGGATCTGGAATTTGCCACATTAATTCAAGCCCAGGTTGTGGCCATTTTTCAATTGGCAATGAACTATCCAATCCAACAAAACTTTGATATGCCATACACCCTTGTGAATGAACCCTAATCATATACTCATTTTGTGACCCTCCTGTCCTAAATGTACAACACAAACTTTGTTTCCTACAAGCACCCCACTCTAATTTTTTTTCAACATAAGGATGACACACACAACTCGATGAACAATTTATCGGTACTTGCAAGTGCAACATATAGTCCGTGCAATTTAACAACAATATTACGTTGCTAGCCGTGATGTTGAATGGTAGATTCGGGTCAAGTTGGATCCCCTCGGAGCGAAAATCAGACGATAGACATGTGTTAGGGTATGGGGCAGGTGGTTTAATGACTAATCGTTGAATTTGTGGGGTAACAGATGAAATAACGTAAGATGAATTTTTCATCGTATCGAACCATAGTGTACCTGCATTGCAACGTACTTTGTATAATGGATCGCCACAATTAGGCCCCGTGCTTAATGGATAAGGCACGGGGATTTTGCCACAATTTTCACAAATAAGTTTATTTTTCGTTGCGATCTTTTTTGAAAGGGTATAATTTATCATCGAAATGAAAAATATGATTAGAAGTAATGTTTTTTTCTCCATAGTGAAAAAATGGAAGAATTAAGTGAAAATTATTGATGGTTCTATGGAGTTTTTATTGATGGTGTGGCTAGATTTGACCTCGTACAACTTAATTAACTATTGGGGAAAAGGGATTTATGTTTTTTTATTTATTTATTAAAATATTTTATGGTTGTGAATATTATCAATGTCTCGAAAACAAGAGGGCCGACATACGTAAAAAGTACACAAGTTTGTTATTTTTTGTAAATAATACAACACAGGTCAGAAAATTGTCAACTTGAAGTAATTTTTGTGTCTAGGTTTTCTACAAACGGGACAACGATTTTTGAGGAAGATTGGAGGATCAAAGAGTGATCATTGACATATATTGCATTTTTAATTTTATATACGATTTGGAGTGGAGTTAGTATTTTCACTAAAGAATTTTATAATTCGAAAAATAAACATGAACTAATCGAAGAGAATTCGAAATATAATATATATATAATATTATTTTAATTATATATAAATATTAGAATTTTTCACCGAAAAGAATTTAGATGAACTTATGATTATATGGTGGCTTCGCACTGTGCAAGGACATTATTCGATTGAGCATGAAGTTTCATAAATAGAGTTTGAATTATATGCATTGCCAATGTATGGAAATTTATCATGCAAGTCATCGCCTGTTATATGTAGAAGATAATATGTCTTATATTCCAAAATCACTAATCTCGTATGTTAAAGAATAGATATCCTTTAAATGACGTGATAGTCATGTGAACTTCTTATTTACACTAAGAATGCATATAATATAAAGTCTGATAACACATAAAAATAAAGAATTTTCTTTTAAAAGGTTGTTATCTCAATTAGCCTTAGGCAATTGTGATTATAAAATATTCAATTAAAAATTAAATAAAAGTTTAAACTATTTTTAATAGTCTATAGAACGGATCAAAACGTAAAATATTTCAAAGTAAATTGAAATAAAAGGAGTGCTATAGCTATTTCACAATATATATATAGTATATTATATGGTATACTTGTACATTAGTATACTATTTTTCAAGACAACATTGATACTTTCACATGCATGTAATCTACATATATAGTGGGGGTGATCTGTTATTCATACATGAACATCAAGGAGTTATCATAACTTCTTTTTTTTTTTTTGAGATATTACAAATTAAAATCTGATATCATAGCATGTCGAGAAATTGAAGGAAGAGATTTGGATAACCAATGTGAGGTTAATTATTAAAGGAGAGATTTCAAGATGGTTTTCTTCGAATATAAATAATACTCTATTCGTTTAAAAAAGAATGATTTTTTTAGTATGTCTAAAAAATGATCTTTTTATTTTTTGGTAACATTTTAATATCAGTTTTCCACGTAACATGTTTAAGATCACAAGATCAAATGACACTTTTATACATTTGACATAACTTTAATTTAGAACCACAAATCCAAAAGACTTATTTATTTTTTTAAATTTCGTATCAAATCAAACTAAATTATTTTTTATAAAACGAACGAAGTATATATTGCCAGCTGGAAATTTTTTATATCTGGATTACTGACTATCTTGGACATGTTTTCATGGATAATAGTTTGAGTATATTAATAGCATGGTTGGGCTCCAGCGTACAAAGCTTGTCCAACTAACTAAAACTTATTTGTTTACTGTTTTGTGTGACAATACTCAAAATACTTATTTCAAGTTAAAAAAAAACTTCTTTTCAGCCAAAAGTTAAAGTTGTGGTAGGATGTTTTTTTTTTTTTTTTTTTAGGCTTATAAGCTGTTTTATTGACCACAATTTTTAATCTTTTGCCCTTAATATTTTATCAATCTCCAAATTACCAAATAAAACCCTAACATCTCTTTCTTCCATTTTTCTTTTTCACACTTTTGGCATAACACTTCACATTTTTAAATCCAAACACATAACTGCTTATTTTAACAATAAGTTTCAAGCCTTTCAAAAGACTTTTTTAACTACTTTAACTTTTATTAAACCAATCCAAATGGGCCCTAAGTTCAAATTAATCAGGCAGAATCAGAATTTGAGATTTTAAGTTACTGGGGCACTATTAACTTAAAATATTATATATATATATATGCCCACGTGTGTTAATATTATTATGGATAAGTTCCATCTGGTTGTTTTTGCAATTCTTTGAAGTATCACTTTTTGAATCTTTTATGTAATAGCATACCTATACTATAGTTGGATTAAAATGTTAATTGAATTGTTTCCTTAAAGTATTAACCCTTTTGTATAGGTGTTTGTTTGTGTTCTTAATAGAAGATGACTTTAATTATCCTTAAAGTATCAACCCTTTTGTATAGGTGTTTGTTTGTGTTCTTAATAGAAGATGACTTTAATTAATGGAACCTTTTACTTATAGTCACTTACAAATAGTTTAATTATTTTCTATAGTTATAGTTATAGTTTGATAATTATAATTCTTACCTACATGTTATAGAGAGAAGAGAGGCGAACGAGATCGGAAGAAAGAAGAAAGGCGAACGAGATCGGGAGAGAGAACAGAGGCGAAAAAGAGGGCAAAAAGTGAGAGTGAGTTGAATTGTATATATGTATATATCGGTTATAAAGTATATTAATTATACATATGTATTTGTATATATGACAATCGAAATTGGGAGAGGTAGGAAAAGGCGAGAGATATTGGGAGAGAGGCAAGCGAGAGAGGACAGGAATGGAAGATAAGTGAATTGTATATGTATATCAGCTAGGTAATTGTATATTGCACATATGCAGTTGTATATTCAGACAAGGGAGATTGAGAAAGAGAAGAGAGAGGCGAGCAAGAAAGGGCAGAGAGTGCGAGAGAAGTGAATTATATATGTGTATCGATTAGATAATCGTATATTATACATATGTATTTATATATTTTGACGAATTATTATAGGTACCAATCAACTCGAAGTCAACCCTGTAATTATTGTAAACTGTAGTCGTGATAGGAATAATAGCAAACTATAGCTATAAATAAGTATTACATGGGAGTAAATTTAAAAAGTTTTTTTGTTTAATCACGTAATTTTTCTCATTAATATAATTATAATATGATATAGTTTTGTTCTTGGTTTTGCTTTTTACAGAGAGTAATTGATTGTCATATAACCATTCTTCTCAACTTATCCATCTAATAATGGCGTCATTCTTTTAGCTTCTAATTTTATTGTGTTTAGTTAAAGTTTTTTTTACTTATTTTTCGTAACGAGTTATTACTTCGCGCAATATTACTTCAAATGAACTGACTTAGGGCCCGTTTGGATGGCCTTAATAAAAGCAGCTTTAAAAAAGTACTTTTGAAAGTGCTGAAACTTATTTTTCACAATAGCAGTTATGTGTTTTTGGATAAAATTGCTGAAGTTGGCATTCAAACTTGAAAGGAAAATGGAAGAAAGAGATGTTGGGTTATGTTGTAATTTGAGATTGTATAAAATATTAGTTGCAAAAAGATAAAAATGTGGTCACATTAAAACATACTTATATAAGTTTAAAAAAAAGCCACCTCTTATCCCAGCTTTTAACCTTTTTGGCTTAAAATAAGTTTTTTTTTAACTTAAAATAACTATTTGAGTTTATCCCAAAAACACCTAAATAAATAAAAAATCAACTTTTAAGTCAGTTTGACCAGCTTTTAAGCTGAGCCAAACAGGCTCTTAGGCTGAAATAAATATCATAACTCAATCTCTTTAATTTTTATTAAGCTTTAATTTATTATATTTATTCTTTTATAATTTTAAGACCTAATAAAAAAAATATCGTGGCAAATTAAAATAACAAAATTTTGCATATATCAATTTGGACTACACAATTATTTTAGATTTTGAACTAATAGATAGACGAGTGAATAATCCGTCCCAACTTAAAATTGGACGAATTATATTTTCATAAAATCAATTCTATAAAAGTAGAAAGAAAAAGATATAATAAAATGAATATTTGCTTCTCAACTAAGTAAAGTTATACCAAACAAACAGTAAATTTATAGTAATGTACACTTTGATTTATTTTTTTTCACATAAAAAAAAATAATTGTAAAGTCCCTTTTGGGTTATCCTTTACACTTTTACTTTCACCAAACTAAAAAAAAAAAAAAAAAAAAAACATGAAATAGAAACCAACACACCTTTTTTCACGCATTTTCCATTTTTCTTTAAATTAAAAATACCCACTATATATTTTTCACCTTATGCAGTAATTTATCTGTTTACAGCACGAGTTGAAATCCAGTGACACCTCGCCGTCGGTGATCCACCGGAGACCATTGATCTTTTACCGGCGGCGACTGTTGAAGAAGAAGCTGATGACGATTTCATCGAGAACTCATTATCCGGTGACCCGAATAACTGTATATCCGAATTCTCAAACCGACCCGACCCGCCTGGAAGTCTCATGTAAGAACCTAATAACGGCGAATCATTATTCATCCATCTTGGTGAACCAGTAGCAATTTGGCCTCCATTTTTGTAATCCATTATTGCTTTGTAAACAAATGGAATTAATCCTTCCATTTTATTTTATTTTTTTTTAAAAGTAATTGGATTTTTGAATTTTGGTAATTTAGTTTTAGAGATTTATTTATTTTTGGTAATTATTTGGAGAATTTTGGAAGGGGAAGAGGGGTTTTTAAAAGAAGAGGAGGGTGACGTGGCGTAGTGGTTAGAGTCCAGCTGTCAATTCTTACTCAAGCTGACAATCAAGCACGATTTTTTATTGTTTTTTTTAAAAACAATAAAAAATCCTTCCATTAAAAAAAAAATATGAGGCACGATTAGTAAGGTAAAACAACCAAGTCCGAGCCGTAAGTATTTATTCATTCTATAATAGAGAGTATTATCTTAAATATAAGATTTTTTGATAATAAATTTAAATTTTATCAAATTCTATTACAGACGCGAATACTAAGCAGAAAACCAAAAAAAGGTAAAATAGATTATAGGAAAAATTAAGATCCTATATCTATTAAAGTAATAACTTTTTTAAAAATATGCGTTTATATTTATCATTTGAATCGATGTAGTTGGGTAGAAATATGATATAGGCGCGCGTATTAGTAAGCCATGTAAATATAATGTATTTCAGTGTATATATATATATATATATATATTATATATATCTAATATATCTATACTATATCTATCTATATAAATATAATATATATATATATTCTGTGAATATACTTCGTTCAAAATAATCTCACTTTATGTTACCTTACCATTTTTCCTTTTATCACTATTTTATTTACTTTTGTTAGTATAAGATTGTTAACCCTCAATAGTTATAATCCATATTGATTATTATTATAATGTTATTGCAGATTTGAGTTTAAATATCGTGTACGTGATTTTACTTTTACATTAGAAAGTTGATTTGGAGTTTTGATATCATTATTGATGATTATTTGTGAAGTATTTTGATGGTATAATTATTAATTATTTGAGTTATTAATAAGATGATTAAATTTTTTATAAGATATCAAAAAAAGAACTCCTTTAGAAAATTCTAATTGAAGAAACGATCATGTTACTACTAAAGGAGGACTCTTAAATTATATCACATAATTCAGTGACAATTTTAATTGTTTTTTCTTATGAAAGGTTTATGTGTAGAAAAAATTTCGCCACTAATAAATAAGTATATATAGACCCCAACTTATTAATGATATAAGTAAATTTGGACTATTTCACAAAATAATGATAAGTTAAAATCTTTTCCCTATATTCTTTAACGAGTTTGAATTTCAATTAATTTATATTATAAAAATAATAAATTAGCTAAAATAAAAGAAATATTTTACTAAAAGAAAGAAGAGAGAGATTTTCCAAGTAATAAAACATTAAATAAAAAATTTCAAATGAAAGCTACCTCCAAACTAATTAACTTTATCGAAAAAATTAGTTATGTTGTAATCTTCGACTGCGCTATTTTAAAATTGTTACTAGGGTATTTAATTAGTTTAATTACGTGAGGACACCCTTAAGAACTAACGTAAATTATCTTGTTTTAAATTAATTAAGTAGGACCTATTTTTAATTTATATCATCAGTTATAATTGATGTCTTTAAAGTAAGTTATAACTCATCACTTAAATAAATCGTGTAAGGCACATAGTATAAATTTCCTAATCTATCACTTCTCACCAAATCTCACTTTATTATTCCTCTTTTAACACATTTTATAAGTAAGAGATATATAAATAAAATAACATAATATCATAAATAGAATATAGAAAGGGCGGTGTGTATCAGGATGGAAGTCAGATATAATTGAGAAAGAACCTTAACAAAAATTACATGATCTATATGTAGTTAAAACTAATTTTTAGGTATATATGATAGATGTTGAACTTTCTCTGACTTCTTCGTGCGTTCATTTTATCATATTTTGGAAAAAAATAGTGAAAATATTTGGATCAACACTAGTGTGTACGCAATCTTACTTCTATCTTTTCTGATACACCCTGACTCTCGACCCAATAAATATATTAAAAATCAAGTAAAATAAACATATAATAAGGAAATCCATATTCAAACAATGGGGATAAAAACGACAGCAATGAATAAATGAATAATATAAACCTAAAATTACTACTAATATAATAACTAAACCTAATCTGAATTAATTCCATTATTTTATTAATCCTTAAACTAATAGCCATGACTTCTTTTACTCGCTTCCAACTTCCATTGGCCTGTAATAATATTATTATTATTATTTATGTGGTAGTTATCATTCTAGCATAAAATAAACATTCCTCTCAATTTTCTTTTAAAAAAATATAAAAATAATGCTTATTAGTCACTCATTTTTATAATTAGAGGAGTTAAAAAGTTGCTTTTCACAAACTTAACTCAATAAAAATATAATATTTATATAGACAAGTGTAGAGAAGCAATTTTTTTTCCCAATAAATTTCAAACTTTGTGAAATTGACCCTCCAATTTATTTTTTGTTTATACAAAAAAAATTAGGTATTAGTTTTAATAGTGGAAAACGAGTATATATACGTGCCATATATGTGTATACAAGTTTTATAAAATAAGATGAAATATTGAATATTGGTTAGTTGAAATGTAGCTTTTGATTATTTGGTGTCAACCATATCTTTATGAAATATTGATATAATGTGATTCTATTGGAAGATTTCAAAAAGTGATAATACTTGCTGCCATTTTCATTTGAGCATATAACAGCTTAACCACAGCTTTACAAGCAATATTAATTATTTTTTGTTTATCTTTTTTCTTGTTTAGGGGGGGTTTTTTTTGTTTTTTTTATTTTGATAATAGAATCAACAATGATGGAATAATAAAAAAATTCAAAAATTGTTTGGCTATAAGATGACTTTTTTCTAGCAAATAGTTCACCTAAATGACTCATTGTAATCCAATTTTACAAATTGGATATTTTTTATTGAGTCAACAGCAACTATACTGCTCACCTCACGTTTAGAGCAGATTATGCACTTCGTGAAAAGAAGTTTATATATATAATATATATATATATATGTTATATGTAAACAAATAGTATCTATATCATCGTCATTTAATACATATCGTATTTATTTGTCTCGTTAAAAGATTATTTTTTTAAAGTAATTTTATAATTAATTTTAATTCTTTAAAAAATAACCTTATCCATTTTTACTCACTCAAACCCGATAAATTTTAAGATAATCATAATCTTTTTTCTATTCAACCTAATAAAAATTTATGATTCTTCATTTGGGTCGGGTCTAAAGGTGTAAGAGGAAATGGTGAAATATAAAATATTTCAATCATGTGATATTTTTTAAAATTAAGAACTTAATATTACATTTTCTAAAATTAAGTAAATATATATTGATGATAGTGTATATATGCATTTTTCAAAAATAAAAAGTATATATATGCCCTGCAAAGTTAAAAGGGGTATATTTGCCCCTTTGCCCTTCTTGATTTAGTTACCCTTGCTTTTTTCCCTTTCTTTTAGATGAAAAGTGGATTGATGTTTACTATTTGATAAATATAAAAGGAATAATATATAAATGTGTTATTTAATTTGATTTCAATTACTTTAATGTTCTAATTTTGATATACACAAAATATGACCTTAATTTGTTATAAAGTTGAACAAATAGACACATATGTCCTACATGTCGTCCTACATGTCTTTTTTATATCCACGTGATTGGTTCATTTATGACTCATGTGTTTATTTATTAAAGTTGGATCGTAAAGTGTCCTGTTTATGCATTTAAAGTTGGAGATCAAAATTAAAATTTGAAGCATGTGTTAGGCTCCAATATATTTATTATGCCAATATAAAAACACTAAAAAAATTTGATTCATAGTATCTTCAAGGAATAAAATTATTCCTATTTTGTAAATAAAATAAAAAGTGAAATATTTTTCTAGTAAAATGTGTACTTCTTTGCATTGTGCTATGCACATATTTAAAAAGTATACTCGCTTAGACTGTACGCTAATCAAGTTTCTTAATCCTAATTAATGATTTGATTAAGCATAGACAAGATTAATTTTTTTTTTAATGGATTGGGATAAATGTTGTATTAGCCTAGTGCTTAATGATTAATGACATTCACATACGTTTATCAAGGTTATCTCTGTGTGTTAACATGCTAGACGTCTAGAAATTTGAAAATTTAAGAGCCCAAAACATTGGTAATTTACTCCATTTCTCTCAATTATTTGTCATTTTAGAAATTTAGTATACTCCCCCTGTATTGTTTTGTCATAATTTTTTTTTTTTTAGAGTTAAATTATAAAAACTTTGACTTACATTTTGAGATGTATTTTTTCTCATATCATTGTAAAAAAAATTTGCAATTATAGTACTTTTCGGATAGTGTTTATTAATAATCACTTTTTTTGTTTAATACGAATTAATTTATCTAATTTGACTTTAAAATAGCGTTCAAATTGACTCTTCGGAAAAGCGCGACATTACAAATAATACCGAACGAGAGGAAGTAATATTTTGTAATTTTTATTTTGGAAAAATTGTATATAATAGCAAACGAAATAACCTAAAATAAATAGAGTAGATAGGGTTTGATTTGATGTGCTCCATACAAACGTAGCTAAAGTTTTGTCAGGCGTCTCTCTCCCAAAAATCTCGCTCTCGCCACTCTCCATTCTCGCTCATCAATCCGCGCTCTCTCGCTTTATAACACAGAAGTGTATAATCTGATCGGTTTTGTATAAAGCGAGAGAAATTGCATTATACCCATGCAAAAATCTATATCTTCGTGTTATAACACTAATTAATACACTTTTTACAAATATTTTACTTAATATTTCAGAGAAAAGGCCAACGAATTATACAATTGCGAATTATACAATTGCAAGTGAATACAATTTTCTCTAGTTTTATACAACAGAGTGTATATATGTGTTTCTATTTTTGTATAACGCGAGAGAAAACATATATTTTTCTGGCCGATACACTATAATTATGATATACATTATTTAATTCTATCAACTGTATGCAAGCAAATTTTATAAAACTATTGTACGAAATAGGCAGCGATATACTTGTGCATTAAACAATCTCAGTGAAATATGATAGCGATTATACCATTGCAGCCGAATAGGCCATCGAATTAATACAATTGTATATGTATCGCGAATTATACGTTTTAATTGTTTGCTATTGGGAGCGTCATTAATTGCAAACTGTTTCTATAGCATCCCAAAAATATACATATTTTTGTGTGTTTTGCTTTTGGCTGTTCGTTGTATATATAGAATCTTTTTGTGTTTGGTGCCTTTTTCACCATTTTTTTTTACCATAGTTACCACTTTCCCACAGTTTCTTCTGTACAGTAAACTATTAAATATCTCAATATGGAGGATCACACGTCAAATAGACAAATATTTAAAAAAGTAAAATTATATCCCCCCTAAGACATATATAAGAGGAAATGTTCAAAACTACTAATATGCTTTCCGTTTTGTGTTAGTTGTCCAAATTACTATAAATACTTATCCATTAACAAAAGTCGTAGGATATGTTTATGCTTAATTTTGTTCCCATTTGTGGGTGTTTCTTATAAATATAAATAAAAAAGTTGATACTAATATCGAATATACATATAAAGTATTTTCTTAAGAGTACAAATTAAAAGAAAAACATAACAAATAGTTTAACACCGACATATTAACATTTTAATATCCTCTGAAGGGTAATTAGACGTGTTACATTATTACAAGGAATGGTTAAGTTGTCGATAAGTAGATGAGAAGTCTCTTTGATTTTTCCAAACTATAATTGTCAACAATTAGATGTGAAGTCTCTTTATTTTTCCAAATTTTATATATTAAGGAGGTTGATATAATTTGAACTACTGTTTTTACCTCATAATTACTATTTCAACGACTTCATCAACAATTAATTAGTAAATAGACATGATCATATCGTAAAAATTTATCCACACAAAAATATTTATAAAATAATATATACTTAATAATATTACTTATAAATAATATTTTTTTTGATCGAAGTAAGTCTGGTGGGCTCACAATCGTTGTCTAGATCAAAACTCTTTTAACTTCAATTGACCTTCCAACTTGTTTACTTTTTTGACATAATATTATTTAGGAATACTTTTCTAACGTGTGTTGTATCAAAATTCTTTTACTCAATTATGATTAATTTAACTATATTATCATTTTATTTATTTACTTTAATCACTTAAAAAAGATTATTGCCATAAAATTATGTCATTTACTATAAATGATTCCCCTTAACATCAAATTCTTTTCTTGCTACAAAATTTAAATGGTAATTACTAAAACAACTAATATATCCTGGTTCATACTTGATAGCACTATAATATACAAAGTTGAATTTTGACCAAATTATTTCTTATTTTTTTCACTATAATAAGGTCTCTTCCCATTGATTAATTAATTCCTTAGAAGAGAAAAAAAGAATCTTAGTTGCTTGTTAGACCATAATTCTCAGATATTACCCAATTTTTGCCGACTCTCTTTGAGATGAAGTCATTACTTGCATCACCAATTATTAACATATATCTTCTTCTTTTTTTAATGTTTCACGCATCGATTTTTTTATGAGGAAATAACAAAAATCACATTTTAAAGATAAAATTATCATTTGTCCCTTATAAGTTTATAATTACAAAAATCTCTCAATTTGATATAATAATATAAGCACTGATACATTAATCTGATGCGTGTGATACATTAATCGTTAAGTAAGATACATTATATTTTATACATGATACACTAATCTGATGCGCGAGATACATTAATTTGATGCGTTGATACATTAATTTGATGTGTGAAAATGAGGAATTTTGAATTTGTAAAACTAATAAAGGATAATGATAATAAAAAAACTTAAATGTGGAATTTTTGTCATTTTTTTCTTAACAAATTGTGACATCACTCCCAATTACTATAATATTTGTTATATACTATAACATGAGAAATTCGTTGACTTCATGATATTTGTTATATCGAATACGTAAATCTTATTAGTAAAATGTTAAATTAATTTAATTTAGTTACGTTAATTTATTATATTTAATTCTCAAAAAGTGAAATGTGATAAGTATTTTAATACGTTCGGAATAATCAAGTAACCCACGGAATATTTCTATTTTTTTTTAATTGATTAAGCTTTATAATGTCCTACTCATAGTGCGATGACAAAAACCGCGTGTGCGTTTGTGCTTTTCGTTAGGTAGAGGACGAATTATTGAGCTCTTTATGTTTGGCATGAACCAAAAATTCTTCATAAATATCTTACTTGTTTTTTTTTTTTAAATAACTTTTTACTGTTGCATAAATAAGTAAAAAAATATTATTCAAAAAATATTTATAGGAAATTTATTTGATGTGAACTTAAATTAATCGAGATTAATAAACGGAGTATATTACATCATAGAATAAAACAACTTCTATTATAACATTGTCCTTTTGAAATTTATCAGGTCATTCATAAAAAATAGATAATTCTAGAAGTCTGATTAAACACTAGATTATTGGAGAACAAAATTGAAGATGTTAACATAAATTTATTCACTAATTTTTATTTTTAAAAAAAATAAAAAATAAAAAATAAAACCAAATAAGTCTAGTCAAACATCGATTTAAAATACATTTTGGCTAAAGGATGAGATTAATATATGATTAATTTGTTCATTAGTGACTACTTATCAATGAGTAATGAAATAATGACCTTCCTTCAAAGAAAATTTCCAAAAATGGTTGATCAAAGCTTAGGATTCTCCTAAGTTTGATTTTTTCCTTAGAAGAAACTTTGTTCGATAGAGTGGAAAAAACTTTTAATTCCTTAGAAGGAAATATTTTTCACTAAAAAAAAATAAATTGAGGGTTACTCTGTTTTACTCTTCTTTTATTAAAAACTTACCTACATCGGGAGTTTACACCAAACTAATTAAATTTTCATTATTATGTGATTTAATGGAGTAAAACACATGTTAATTAATAAAAGTTCAGTAAAATGAATTATAAATTAAAACATATGACATGTATGTATTGGATTGGTGTAAACACCCTGTGCGAGTAAATTTTACCTGTTGTTTTACCAAGTATATAGTGCAACAAATTATTTTTTGTTAACCAACATGGTTCATGGTTGTGGTGAGATTATTTTATTCCTCCTACTTTTATTATGAAGATATTGGGTTCGAATTCCAAGGACTGAAAAAAAATTATATTAAGAGCATCGCTTTTAGAAATGAATCTTGTATTATGCGAATTCATATTTAATCAAGTCTCAATACAAATACCGTATGAAGAACCAAAAAAAATTGTAGACCATCTCAAGTCAAAAAGTTAAATTTTGGGGCTTCAATATGAGACCTAATAATATTAAAGATGAAAGAATCTCAATTGTTTCACCAAACTTGTTGGTGATCCGTAATTTATTTATTATTATATAAATAATATAACACATATCAAATAAGAAAACAACCGGTTGAAAGTTTATTAGCTCGCTAGAATTCAATCAATCAGCTCATTTGACACCTCTAGTTTAGGCACGTAAATAAAGTTTGGACTTTAATGGGCTTGATCCATAATTGATTCATGGCCCAATTTAAAGTTCTAGAAGTCTTGTTATATGGCCCACTCTTGACTAAGCTCCCTTCGAAAAATTCAATTGGGCCATCAGTACATTGGCCCACCAGCCCATGCAAAAAACCAAGGCCCAATTCTATATCCTACCCAGTACCTAGTGCACAAATTTTTGGTATGAACAATATTTCCAAAAGAATTAATTTGAATAACCACATACCTAATCGTTTAAATTAAAAATAATCGACGTATGTATTTGTATAACATGTCTATACATATTTAATCGGAATATAATATCTTTATACACATTAGAAAACGTAAACATTTGAGTCCAACAGTTTATTTGTAGAACGATCTCCAATTCCTAACTATAAAAAATATATATTTTAAAAGTTAAAAGAATTGTTATGTTAATTGACACTTCGTTTCATTTTATTTGACGTGACTCATAGTACAAGGGTCAATGTAAATATACTTGATTTTCATTATGAATTTAAATATAAGTACTTTAATTTAAACTTCTTTTTACATATTTGGAAATTAAATACATAAAAAAAGTAGATCAAAGTAATTAATAATTCAAAATAATGAAAAAATATTTCTGAAAAACGTGATTCGAAATAAAGGAGGTATAATTTGAGCTAGTATCCAATTGATTAAATAAATGAGATCTTTTAACAAAATGTCTTAAGTGTAAAAGTTAATAAAAATAACATAACCTTTTTTTTTATTATTATTATTATAGTATCTATTGATAAATTAGGTATAGATGGGGGAGGGGGGGGGGGGCAACTAGGCATGCTTGTTATGGGAATATAGGCCTTGTGAGTTTTCTGGGTACATAGTTACTTTAATTAGGAAGTATTTTATCAGTTAATGTTGAATTTTTCGATGCAAATTTTAGTTTAGTTGCAATGTTGATATCGAACACCTAATGGAAAATCAAAAAAAAAGTACACCACATGTAGAAGGGCTTTTTGTTCGATAGTTGAAGCAACAAAAACACATACACAAATTGGAAACCCTCATGTAACAATCAAGGTTTAATATCGAAATAATTTTAGACGTTTTCCTGACTTTGTCTGTGTCAATAAAGAATTCGAAATATCTTGAGTTATTATAACAGATCCGAGTCAAATAACAGTAATACGAAAATCCAAGAACTCATTCGAATGGATATATAGGTAAAGAGTTATTTGTCAATTTCTATTTATTCTGTACTTTCATTTTCATTGTCCAAAAAGTTACACTATGTCAAAACTTTCTTAAAAGAGAGAGGGATTATCATTTTCAAGCTTTTTGTCTTTAGCATGTGTAGATAATTCACTTGATTCCAAGCACTTAAAAGCCAAAATTTAGTCGTCCCCATTTCATATAAGTAGGTTGGTATGTAGCTAGACAAAGTCATTAATATCAAACTTTTGAAAACAAGCATATAGATATTTATTTTCTTGTTACATACTCCCTCTTCACTTTACAGGTGACACACATAATAATCCATCAATTATTATCATAAGTTAGTTATAATTTTACTCTTAACTTAAAAGATTAGAAAAAAAAATTATTATTCTTTCTTGATTTGTTAAGATGGATAAATAAATAAAAACAGATATAACAGAAAAAATGAACAAATAAATAGAGACAGAGGGAATATATCATATCATTATGTGAATGGTTTATATATGAATATAACTTTTCATTCATCTTACGTTATTGTCCAAATTTTGGCAACTATATTTATTACTCCTACTAGCTACTAAATATGTATCATGTCAACAATAATAATAACATTTTAGTAACAAACTTGAGGCCAAGTAGCTATATAAATCCTCAAACATTTTTTATGTTTATTAATTAATATAAATTCATCTTAGATTAACATTATACAATATATATATATATATATATAAATAACATTGGTCGTGGACGGCATGCATAATTTCCTTATATGTTATCAATATACGAACAATTTTTTTCTGCTTTCAAAACCTTGTCAAGCTCATTAGCTCAAGGTTTATTTTTTTATTAATGATATTAGATTCAGATTCATTTTAAAACTTGATTTATCAAATACTGGACAAGCTTTAGTTGTTACACCTACTTGTGTGAGTTTTCCATCCTTATGAATCGCGAAGCATACTTGATGATCCTTGATATAATTTAAAACAATTCTCACCTTATAAATTAATTTTTTAAGACTAACCTAATTAAAGATTTTTTTCCTAACAAATGTTCTCCTCAACTTCTTATTTGAAATTACGTACATGTAAAAAAAAATAAGAAATTAAATTACTTTTTTAAAAAAAGAAAAAAAAAGTGTGACGAGTTGGGGACTTTTAAGTTGTACATATCAATACGTGCCATGTTTCTCATGGATGTTGGATTTGTCAAAGTTCAATAATTGAAATGGAAAACCGCCCTTTTCGAAATGACATGATGTATATGAAAATGATGGTGCCTTTGCTCTTTTTTTTGTTCAACTTGCCTTCCATTACACTCCAATAGCTACTCTCTTTTTTTGGTTTCGTGTTTCGTATTCGTATTAAAATTTTGATGAACTTAAATAAGTGTAATCACGTATAATTTATATTATAAAAAAAGAATAATAAGAAAAATGCTTTTTAACGATTTTTTTCTTATTTAAAATTTGAATTTAATACCTATTACGAAAAGTCGCATAATCTTATTCTATCCTATATTAGTTATCACCATGCACATTAGTAGTCTTCAATAGCTACTTCACTATCCATCCTACTATGACCATTATTGATCTCCAATAGCTACTTTTCCTATGCAAGATAACTCTTCATTCATTATTTCTCAGAACTAAACAAATTATAATAAAATAGAAAAAACCCTCTCCTCCCCTATAATAGGTGAATCCATAATTTTCACCTTAAAAAAATTACATCACTGACAGAGCTAGGGTATTGTGAGGGTTCCTTTGAACTCCTTCGATGTCAAAAAACTATGACGTATTTATAAAATTAAAACTATTTTTTACGCATATTCAATAGATGTTGAATCGTCTCTTGACCTCTTCGTATGTATATTTCTTTATATTTTAAACCCCTTGATAAAACTTATAAATATCTAGTACTGATCTATATGCATTATAATGTTTCAAAATGGATCACTACCCCATTGAACAAAGATGATTTTTCCACAACTCCCCCTAGAGACAGAATTATATAGAGCAGATTTAATGTACTCAATATATAAAAAATTCTGACAAGATCGACCTATGTATACAAATTCAATCGTAAACATATAATAAGATCACACTTATTCTGAACAGCTAACTCTAAGTATTGACTTCTCCTTTTTCTTGATTTCTTTTTTCAATTTTCCATTTACTGAAATTAAATAAACTAAAACTAATCTTCTTTCTTAGTGGACTTCAACAACACAAATCACGAGTCTATATTACTGATCATAAGTTATATGAAGTCCTAAAATCCCTACAATAAAAGTTTTGATAATCCTAGTTGATATAATTATGATTATGTTTTTATTGATAAATTACTTAATAATCCTAAATCCTAAACCCTAAAAAAATTATTTGACTGGTTAAAATGTTCTATTCATTTGTTTGTGTATTTTACTCACCCACCAAATGCAGATTGAGGTGACTTTTGTTTCCTAACTCATCCAGTCTCGAAGAGGTAAACTTTTTTATCGAATCAAAAAGGAAATTTGTCTCAAAGAGAAAATAGTAGTAACCATAAAACATATTTAAATGTAACAATCCGTCTAATCAGAATATTTAAATGTAACGATCCGTCTAATCATTAAAAAATAATCAATCATGTTTTGAAGATTAAAAAATAAATAATTAGGAATTTCTATGTGTCGAAATAACCAAAAAATTATAATGTAATTCATTATAAAAGATTCATCTATTGTGATAAATCATTGTCTTTAAGATAGTATTGATCATTTGCTATGTTTGACGTGACTTTAGGGATATGTTCTGATTTTGATTTGATTTTAATACGTGGTGATAAGAAATTTAAAGTTCGACTGCTAAATTATTTATATTTATTTATTGTAAGTAAAAGTTTCTAAGTGGATTTCAACTTGATGACACTCAAATCATCAAAGATTTTATGGGAAAAACCAAGGAAGAAAAGAGAAATAAAATTGATATCTAAAGTCATAATTTCGAATCATACATTGGCCTACACACCTATTGTGAAGAACGCATAATAGTTGCTTTTATTAATTCCTAATATAACCTTCTTCTTTTTTTATTTGATATATAATATATATATATATATCTCTATATATATATATAGCTATATATATATATATCTAATATATATATATATAATATTCGTTTGGTGTTGACGATTTTGAGGTTGATTTCCTTTCTTACATAATTATTTAAGTTATGAAAATTTGTCTAAAAAGATTACTTTTATTTGTTTTTGGATCCCAAATAATTTAACTTATTTATTTAAAATATTATGTCAAAGTCTTATTTTAACCTATATTTCAAACTTCATTCAGATTGAAGCAGTCCCTGAATATTTATATATCTATATTATATTTAATATATATATATATATATATTTATATATTATATAATATACACTCATTTAACGCCCGACTTTTTTCTTTATAGTAAACCCGATTAACCAAACAAATTGTAAGGAGTGTAATACCTTTGATTCTAACCAAGAGGGTTGGGTTCGAGCTTTCTTGGGTACGAAGTCGCATTTGTTAGGGAGCGCTTTACATAGCATTTCCTGCGCGAATCTAGATTTAATTGAACTTCAATGTGAATAACACACCGGATGAAAAACTCAAAAAAAAAACATAAAAAATTCAATATTAAAAAAAAGTTTAATTTACTCGACTCCTTTTTGTTTGTGCCATCTTAATCAGTTCCATAAAATAAGAATCTAACTCATTTAATCTCTTCTTGTTTATAATGTTTAAGCAGTAAAACATTTTTTCTTACGAATTTGGTGTCACGACATTTTGAATCAGGTCATTTTTAACTGGTTAAGGACATAAAAATAATGGATATATAAGTTAAAAAGAAACAAAAATAATTTTAAGTACACAAAATAAGTAAAAAATTAAAATATACTTATTACTTTTTAGTTTTTAAGATTTACTCCCTCTTGTTCGGAACTGTTTTGCTTTTTGAAAATCAATTTGACTAATTTTCAAAGTTAAATTAGATCACATTAATTCGATATTTTAAATAAAAAATAAATATTCTAAAACTATATGAAAAATATTATTGCAATTTTTTGCATATTAATATGATGAAAGAATAAATCTTAAAATGTTAGTCAAAATTTTTATAGTTTAACTCTAAAAATAGAAATCATGACAAATAATAATGGACGGAGGAAGTAATTGTATGTGATAATAATAAGAATATTTTTCTATTGGTTGATTTATCTTTGGAAGAAAGTATTCTCACTGATATTATTACTTATAAGATAATATATTTTTTTTAAAAAATGATTGTATTATTTATTGTGGTTACTGTTTTTTCTTCTTTCTCTCTTGTATTTTCCTATTGGCCCTTAATGATTGCTCATGGACGTATATATATAGTAATTAGAAGTGGGGAAGTTACACATTTCACAGGACCAATTATATTCGTTAATTAAATATATAAAAATATACATTATTTTAATAAAAAATATAATTTTTTTATTATTATTTCAATGACTAATTATAGAATACAAAATTAATCCCAATATTAGAAGTTTGAACATTGAAAATATCCATTGCAAGTTGTAACCATTATAGTAAATCTTATCCTATTATATATAGCATTTAAAAAAATTTAAGGTTAATATATGGATCTCTAGGATAGAAAAAAAAAGGCATGAAATGTGTATAATGATAATTGCCTTTTAAAAGTCAAAACATTTATGAACAATTTCATCACCCAAAAATAAAGGTAAAGGAAAAAAGGCTTTGGGGGGTCAACAATTCACCTAAGAAATTGATGAAACCATATATACATATTTTTATCGTTCGATAAATTGTATAAAAATAATATTTCATAAAATATATATTAATATTTGTCAAAAGTTACAATATGTATTAAATAGAGAGCGCGGTTATTATTTTACATCACGTAACTTAATAAAAAAAATTTAAATTAAATTTATTAAAAGTTAAATCTTAAATCCGCTTTTAATATAATAATAATAAGTGCTTATGATATTTTAGTATTGCTTACAGATTTTGTATAATTTATATATTACTTGGCCAAAAGTGACAATGAACCATACGTAAATTGGTGGTACTCTTGAGTAACAATACGTGGCACTGTTTGATAGGTTGTACGTCCATTAAAAAATATTTAAAATTTGGTCGGCAGTAGAAAATAGAAACATGCAAATAGTCATTTACGTAACAAAATCGAATTCAAAATTTAAATTAGAAAGAGGTTTAAATTTCTGATCGAATTATTAAAATAATTCATGTATATATGTTATGTGTTAAACATTTAACTTTATTTATACTATTGTCATTACAAAACAAGCTTATTATATCATTATTGTGATTTTGTAATAATCAATTTTACCACATGACTTTTTGTTAGAGCTACACGTCACCAAATTGGTTCCACTAAATTATATATAAATAATTTTAAAAATATATTCTTTTACTTACTTATCGATTAAAAACACGATTTTTTTAAAAAAAAAAATATTTTTCAAAAAAAAACTTTTATCGTACCCTTAGGTTGGATAAATTAGCTTCTTTTCATCGTTAATCCATTTTATCGGTCTTATTCAATCTTATCGAAACAAATATCATATGAACTTAACAATTACTTTTTCTCTGTCCCTTTCTTGATACCTCCCTCTTTACCTATTCATTTAACCTTTAATTTTTACTTTTTTTTTTTTAATAATAGCGTTTATTTTATTGAAATAGATATTAATAATATAGGTTGCCTAATTAATTGAAGCATGTATACGATTTATTGGGAAAACTTTTCGTTTCTTAATTTTTTGACAAGTGCAATATAATTTTAATCAATCTTTAAAAGGATAAAACATAAGTATGACTATGATCGAAATTTCAGAGACACATCTTAACTAAATTAAGGTCCTATTATCCCTGAATTTTTTATTTTTTTTATAATTGTCTACACATTTTGGCTTTCATATCACAATTGAGGCACATGAAAGATATTGAATCACACGTAAACCAAAAAAATGTATAAAATTATAAGAAAATGGGTTCAGGAATAACAAAACCAAGTTTAATTGTGATGTATCTCTGAAGTTTTATCATAGTCTGATACTATTACTTTTTCCCAACATTTAGATAGCACCTATTATTTTTTTTAAACCCATTGATTCATACTTAGTAAAATTCATTTTATAAAACATTGTTTACTTGGTCGGTAAATACAACTTAAACTTAATTATTTTAAAAAGTTAGTCACGCAAAATATTAATTAATTAAGAAAATGGAGCAAAAGACATGACTAATAATTAAATTAAAATCTAATTAATGACGCCACAACTTAATTATTGGCCTTTGGTTGTGCTTTAAACTATTTGCCTTTTGGAGGAAGGGGATCCAAGGAAAGAGAGAGAAGGAAAAAAAAATTGAATAGTAATTTGGACTGAGTTAAATACATTGAATTTGTAGTGATAATGTCACTTTCATACAAATGTTTAATGAAAAATGTAGTTGTCTCCCTTTAAAAATCAATAGTATACTATTTGACAATAATTTTTTTTGGTTGATATCTATATTGGGAACGATTAAATTTAGAGTTTTGCATCGGATAGTTCATTTTTAGAGATCAACACTTTAATATAACTTTTTCTATTCTAGAAGTTTGAACTTTGAAGTTGAGACATCTAATTAAAAATAAAGAGATCACAATCATTCTACTTCTACAAGACTACGACTTATGTTTGAGTTTTTTTTGTTAATCGTTAGCTTTCAATGGTCCTTGTTATTGTTATTGTTATAGCTTTCAAGAAATTATTTCCCTAGAAATTTTAACACAAGCTAGAGGCCATAAATTTTCAAATAATTTTGACAAATATTATTTGAGTGAAAATTTGTTGAAATTTCACCATGTGTTTGGCTATAAGATTTAGAAAATATATTTCACCTTTTTAGAAAAATATGATTTATACCCATAAATTTTAAAAACTATCAAAACTGACTATAGGGTTTGCATTACAAATCCATTGGATGTTTGTTACAATAATAACAAATAGTATCCATGACATTAGAGCAATGTGGTAATTTGGAGTGAGTGCAACAAACATCATTCCATACATCGCGAAGTATACAAAACACGCGACTTTGTTACCTTAAGCCAATTTTGCATCATTTTCATCAACAATCAAATCATTGTTTAATATTCAGTAAATATTTCATCACTATTTTGGTGTTCCACGTAAAAAATTATGTAATACAACGCAAACAACTACTATAGAGAGTGTTTTTGTAAAAGATAAAAGTTTATACAAAGCTGTTATTTATACAAATATTTATTTTGAAAACCAAACATGTGAGTCTACTTAGGTTTACAAATTGCTTGAGAACCAAATATAATTAACTAATGTTTGTGCAAAAATTGCTATCCTTATTTGTAGGGGCGTGCAATCTGTTCTTCCTATATATATATATATAAAAAGACAACTAATTGAGCATGAGATTAGCAGTTGGATTCGGATATTTCTTATGTTTAAATTTTGCAGTAATCTTGCCACTATTATTTGTCATTAATCTGATTTCCACTCTTAAGTTGCTATGAAGTAAACCCATTGCCCGCCAATATGTTTCCTGTCTCAAACTTAAGCCCTAAAATTAAGATGAAAGGATTCAAAACGTTCCACCATACCCCTCTACTAAATAACATAACGTAGAGTGTATATTTGTAAACAAATAACTTCTTTGGAAGAATGCAATACTTATTATTTAATTTAAGTTTGGAGCCTAAAAAATATAAAATATTAACAAAAATTTTAAAAACAGTAATTTTCTTAAAAAAATTTACGAAATCGCTGCAGGGGCAGCAATTTCATTAAAAAAAATTAAGAAAAAAAACCTGCCCTTCGCAGCTATTTCAAAAAACCTGTTTTTTTTTTAACAACATCAAAATTTAAGGAAACTCCGCTACGCTAATTGAGCATATAACCCTCCAGAGCGATTTCCTAGAATTTTGTTTTAAAAAATAAATAAAGGAAATCGCATCCGGCCAGCAACGATTTAAATATTTTTTAAATGTTTTATGAAATTGGCTGCTGGTGTGTTGCAGCGATTTCCTTTATTGGGTTATTTTGTAAAAAACAGAAATAATTTATGAAATCCGCTGCTGGTGAGCAGCGCTTTATTTTTTTTATTTTTTTTAAAATCATATTCTTTTCACTTCCCCCTTTCCCTCCCCTATTCCCCTCTCCTTCTTTCTTCCTATTATCCCGTTCCTCCGCCCCTCCTTGTTTCTTCCTCCCTCCACTGCCCCTCCCCGTGCCCAATCTATTCTCCTCCCTTTATCTTTTCTCTCCACCGACAGGCACAATCTTCAATTTCCCCGCTACTGCTTCTGTTCTTTTTTGCAGTTATCTCGTTGTTGTTCATCAGATGTTTGGAAATCTTGAAGCCTAAACTTGATTTCACTATAAACTGAAATATTTCTTTTCTCTTTTTCTTTCCTTTGTTGGTGTCACTTCTTATCAGAATAACGTGAAACATTAAGCTAAATTCTGTAGTTTTATTTTTAAAAAAAATTTGGTATATTTTAAATCAAAAAATTACTCATTATGTTCTATATTTGATTTATAAAATTTAAATTACAATCCAAATTAAATATTTTTTAATTAGCCTCATGAAATTTTTTCAAAATCATTCATAACAATTTTTTCATTCGCCCCATCATCTGTCTCATCCCACGATCAGTAAGAAATCTAATTGGTTAAAATTTTCCAAAGTCAACGAAATAATAATAAAAGTATATAACTATTAAGTTGACATCAACTCATTATTCCAAATTAAATACGAGTATCATTTACACGTGTTACGTTATTGAACGTTAAAAAAACTTATACATTAATTAATTTATCCTTCATAATCAACAAATTATATATATATCGAAGGATTAACAAATGTGCATTGCAGAATGGTATCGACGGAAATGTTTATTAATATCTAGTTGGTAATTAAGTTGACTTCATTAATAAATGTTGTACAGGTTATACCTATAGTAGTAGTACAAGTTCAACACCTATTTTGAGTTTGACGTAAACATTGTTATATGTTTAATTTGTCAAATTTTAATGTTCTTAGATTATTATACAAATTGTGCATTATTCAAATTTTAATTATAAATTTGTTTTTGTTGTTTAGTACTTTTGCTTACTTTGGAAATAAACACTTTTTTTTTTACTATCGATGAGTATTGTGAAATAGCTGAATGATTGAATAAAATAAATGATCTAGACATAAATTTTGAATAGATATTTGAATATGCGATTTTGTCTCAAGCTTTGAAATCATGGGATGAATTTAATGTTTGGACATGCAATTTTCATATCATCGTGATTTAAAATTCTCACAAAAAATTGATTTTGAAATTTCATATCATGATTCACATTTTTCAAATACAAAAATTAACGACATCCTTATATTTTGTAGTTAAAAAAACTCACCATTTTTAAGGACTTTTTTTTGCGAGAATACTCAAAAAGTGATCTATATAAATGCACAAAATACGAACACAAAGATATTGATCAACAAATAAATACTGTACACAACAATTCATGTTTAATTTTACTTTTTTTATTAAACTAATCGATCAATAAATGTTGTATATTGTTTTTAAAATACCTTTATGATAGCGTATTATATCTTTATTAATAACGTTTGCTTAATTAGTAGATTATACTAACAAAATATGGATAACTTGCTAGTTTCCCCACACTTAATAGGGTTGTTATAATTTGTAAGCAAATTAATACTCCTCCTTCCGTCCGGAATTGTCTGTTTATGTTGCGCTTTTTTCGAAAGTCAATTTGGACACGTTTTTCAAAAGTTAATTAGGAATCACTTAATTAGATATTTTTTTTAAAAAAAATAGATATTCAACACTATAATTAAAAATATTAATAAATTGCAATTTTTTGACATATTTAATATGATGAAAAAAATTATCATTAAAATGGTTAAGTTAAAAACTTTTTATAAAATGTACACTAAAATAGAATCAAGGACCAACATACCAGGACGAAGGGAGTTAAACTTAAAACTTACATTACATGTCTAATAAAAACTTCCACTCATCTCATCTGATATCATATCATGATTCAAATCATAATTTCATTAAATTGGCCAAATGAGCCCTAAGAAAATGGTATTTAGTTAAAATTATTATTTTCACATATCTAATATTTACTTTAAAATTAATAATATAAATATATGTATAAAATAAATTTAATCATAACAAAAAAAAATGAGGCGTTGAATCTAAAGCAATTATTTTAGTGACCTCCTTTGAGCCGACCATGTGAAATGGTTGAAAACTTTCCATTATTAATGATCTCCATTAGAAAACTTTTGACTAAAGACTAAAGTACAATTTACTTTTTTAAGGTAAATTTAATTTCATAAAATTCAGATTAAAGTTCCAATTAATTTAGCTACGAAAAATATCAGACTAGTTGACAAAACAATGTACAACCTACAATGCGAATGTTACATACAGTAAAACTATAAAAAGAATAAAAGAAAAAAGGAAGAAAAATACCACATCACCTGCGTAAACGATGATATCAACCTGAATTGGCATGAGATAGTTAGAGTTCTTCATTTTTAATTAGAAATTTTAAATTTAAAAATATTATCTCAAAATAAACTCTGCAGTAATCTAAAAATATGTTTAGATTTTAATACGAACATCGATTAGAAAAAAGAGAGGGGTGGGTGGGTAAAATGTGGGACTGGAATCCCACTGCTTGTTGAGGAATCATTGAAGCCAAGTGTGGGGCAAATTGATATACAAAAAAGCCAAAACAACACATTATCTTTAATCCATTACCCACTCACCACATACTTTTATATATCAACAAAATACTATAATTCTATGTTAAAATCATAAATTTCTAATGTATTTTTCCTTTTCAAAATTTTGTTCACACAAAACAATGAAGTATTAATTAATATTCTATTCCATTTTAATTTGTGCAAAATTATTAGTTAACCACAAAAACCAATCAAAAATTTCTTAATAAAATAAGAATATTTAGAATTAAAAATTATTTTTTAAAAAATTATAAGAAAAAAAGTTACAGATTCTTCTCATATTGATATAATAATGAAATTTATTTGAATTCAAAAACAAAACATACATAAATTGGAAATGAGAAAGTATTACTATTACAATCACCATGCCAACTCACAATTTATTTAAATAGAAAAATTCATTTTAAATTATGTTTTATTATTTTAAAAAAATATTTTTTAATACTTGTGGCTTTCTATTGTTACTCTTTTTTTTTTTCAATTCTATTATTGTCTTTTTTTTCAGCTTCATTATTATAGTATTGTTTACTTTTTCTTTTGTTTTTAATATGTCATTTTCATAACTTGTGTATAACGAAAAATATTTTACTTTTTATGAGATAAAGAATAAAATTGGTATATAATTTTTTTATATAATTAAAAATAAGATTTACAAAAGCATTATAAAATCCGATCTCCGTCTCTTGGCGCTTTATTTATACTCACAATGCTCTGAATTCTCAAAAAAGTCACTTCACGCTTTTCGCAAAGCCATCATCTTCGGCTCTCTCTCTCTCTCTCTCTCTCTCCTTGTTGCCGCCGGTGCTAAACAACACTGAGATTTCTGCCGGAAAATGAGTTCGTCGTCGTCGTTCTTTGTCTCTTGAAAGCTCTTAGCGGTAATCATTTCATTGATTTACTTTTTTACGTTGCGTTGTGCAAGTAGAAGAAGGAGTTCAATTCGAGTTACTAATTATGGACGCTAAACAATTCGAAGTTTACAAAAGTTCTTTCCTTTGAAGCTTCTATCTGTTCGTCAAACAATTAGCTAGTAAGTGAAATTTTCACCTACCTTATGCTCATTATCTCTTTTGTAATTACTGTTCTGCTTATCCTTATGGTAGTGTAGAAGCTTTGATTTGTCTGCAACCGTTATATACTAATGTTTTGGTTGAATCGAAGTTGATATTTGCACAATAATTTTGTTGAAGTTGAAAGAATATTAGCATTTGAAGTTTAGATTGGGGAAAAAATTGTGGATGAAATTGTGTTTGGACCTGTTAGTTCACTTGAAAGAAATAGTTTGTAAATGTTGAAAATGAGTAGAAATCACTATTGAAATACACTACTAAGGCATTTAGCTCACTATTTCACATGAAATTCAAGTAAAGTATTTATGGATACTCAATTGTGTGCAATTATTCATTTTTTACCTTAAATCAGCTGTCTATATCTTTAAAAGCTTAAATTTACTAGTTAATTTGATTAAATTTTGAATTTTTCTTATAATATCTAAACATTGTTGCCCACGGATTTGGTGCAAAATGAGAGAAAGATGGATTTTAGAAATGATTTTATGTTTTTTTTACTTGGTCTCAGTTGGATAAGTAAATCAAGAAATTAATGTGTTCTCTTTTGTCTCCAAAGTGATTGATTAGCACAGAGAAATCAGAATTCAAACTGCAATGTCAAAATTTTATTATTTGAATTTTTTTAAGAAAAAAAATTTCTTTTGACTAATTTGAGTAAAATAATTGTGATTTCTTCCTTAATATCTGTTGTTGTGAGTCAATTCTTGTGTTTTACTTGGTTCAAAGTTAAGTACCTTCAAGAAGCTAAAAGCCTTTCTGAATATTTTGTCTTGGTGTAAAGATTGGGATGTAAATGATGTAGATGAATTTTTTTATTTCTTTTAGCTCCTTAAGTTTTGTATATCTTCTGGATGCGTTGTTATTACAGTATAGTTAATTTTTGACTTCATGTATTTTAACTTCCCTTGCACTTATCTGGAGTATATCATCACCGTGTGAATTTTCTCCTTACAGTTTATCCCGTGGATCTGGCTTTGAGTTTTGGATTCTCTCTCGGTTATTTAGTGGAAGCACCGAGTCGCTGTGGATAAGATTGAGGCTTCTTCTCTGCTTGTCTTGTTCTTTGATCAGCATTTACTGCATTATTTGCTTCTCTGTTGGTGTTAAACTGATGGACGTGTTCTGAGCCTTGCTATCTCCTTAATTTCCTGCACTAAATCTGTTTTTATGCCCTTTCTATTAATTTGCTTTCTGATAATTGGAGAGATCATTAAAAGAATGGACATGTTGCTGTTGACTTCAACTGAACCCCCAATGAAACGCAGAGCTGGTTTATTTATAGTTCAGGCTGGGCGAGGATCATATCGAGGAAGTTAGTCTGGTAGTTGGTGGTAAATTGGGTTGCTATTTTCTGAATTTTGGAGCTTTTGATTTATTTAGAATAAAGAAGAATGAGTGCTGCTTCCTTGAGGCATTTCCTTGAAAGTCTCTGCTTCAAATCTCCATGGAATTATGCAGTGTTCTGGAAGCTTCAGCACCAGTGTCCTATGTAAGTTGTTTCTTAGCCCATTCCATTGCGACAGTCAAGTGCCCTATCTAGTTAAACAAGGATAGGAAAAGAGAAAAAAAGAAGTATATTCTCAAGGAATCTAAATTATTTTGTGGTCAACTAAGTGTATGTTTCTGCCAGCCATCATACTTGATTTGGACCGTATGAAGTTCCTATGGAGAAAAATACAATGCGATAAGCCTTTTTGATTACATCCATCTTTCTGTATTCTGAAGACTTCCTCTCATTCTATTTCTTTTGCAGCCCATGTAGAAAATGAGCTACTCTTTGTATTTGCTTAGTATTTGTGTCTCTATATGTTGTGTTACTGAATCAAAGATATATTACATTTGTAGCATCGTACTAGATCAGCTTATTTTTTAGAGGATTTAGTATTGGGTGGTTTATAGTCTGTACATGCACTGAGTGGTTGAGACTAGTTGCTCACTTACACTGGCTCGACTTACTTTTGCAGCATTTTGACATGGGAAGATGGATATCTGGATGTTCCGGGTGCTAGAGAACCTTACAGAAGTCAAAATGGCAATTATTATAGCAAAAACTTGAATGACTTCTCCCCAAACTGTGGGTCAAGATCACATAATGGATATTTGGGTGCACATTCAATTGGCTTAGTAGCCGTGTGTCTAGATGTCAAGTACGTCTCACCATTTGAGGAAAGGGTCAAAGATCATGACTTTCTTCTTTCTGGCTTCTGTATTTCTTAATTTCTGTTATTAAATAGTAGCTAATTAAGGCTTTCCTCCTTTATTAATTAGCTTCAGAAAAATTGACTTTAGTTGGCTAGAGATGTCATGACTTTTGTGGCATTCATTCCCAGTGTGCCCTTATTTTCCCCGACGTCCCATTCTATCAACAAAGTCCCTATAATATTCATAATTTGTTAGTCTATATCAGCTAGAAAAGAACTACTTTTTATTAGATTGAAAAGTTCTCTAAGAATTCTTTTGATAAAAAAATGTAATAAACTTGCTTTTCTTGGTATAGACGAGTATATATTCCAAAGGGAATTGCATTTCTTTCCCACAGAGACTAAAGAAGAACAAATATGTTGAATGTATCTTAATGATTAAAAGAAGTGCTGAATACATTATCAAGTGGATAAACACAGGCAAACTAGTTCCTTGTATAAAGGACCAAAAAAATAAGAAAAAGAAAAATTGACTTAACTAGCTTCTCCTTAGAAGTTGCTAGTATTTTTGATTAAGAACCTTTGAGATTTATTAAGTTTGCACCATCTAAAATAAGAGAACTAGCTCCGTGCTTGTTGGAGGAAGAAGAGAGAGAGGAGGGCTAGCCATAATCTCTGTCAAGAGCAAATGAGTTTACGCTGTATCGTATAGATGGTACAAGATTTTTCTGGTGCTGGAAGACCATCTTATGGAAAGATCAGGGTGGCAGTAACTATGAAATAAATCTTAGTATACATTTCAGGTCCGATATGCCACCACAGTGGACGAGTGAAAGCCATAGTCACTTGTGAATTTCTGCATTCATAGACCAATACTTTCTCTTTATTCTTGATGGTTTATTAAGCAATCACTTGAATACTCTGCCTGATTTACTCCTCGATGTATGGTCAAGTTTGGATCTCCATTGCATCGTTATGATTCTTATTACTTATTCATGATCATGATAAGCTGAGAGCAATTTTTTGTTTTATCAAGAATCAACTTTATTGTTTTCCTTATGTGTCTTTTGTTGAAAATGAAACAGGGTGGTAGGTGAAGTGGCTTCTTTGGGCATCCCACGCTGGATTTCTGCTGACAGTGTAGCACCTGCAGAGCTTGGGTTTGGTTCTGTTGCTGAGGTACATATTAAGTTTGACATCTCTGCTTCTGGCAAGTGTAATTTAATGCTTGATTATTTGGTCCTTTTCTCAATTGAGATGAACCCATGTTACACTTAAGCACTCTGTCAACGGGGCCAAAACTGATGTAGCTTGATGAAATGCTGCTATTCTGCCCCCAATTAGCCGGACAAAGTTATCTATTTCTTTTTTATAGTAATCTGATATCTTCGCAGACCCAGCTTTTCTTCATTAACGTTAGTTGGTTAAACTAAAAAAAAGGTTAACTGATTTTTTCTTCAAAAAAAAAAGAAAAAGGTTGACTGATTTGGACCTCTTCTGTTAAGGTAGAACAAAGTGATTTTTAGGATTACGGATAACTAATTTGGACCTCTCCTGTAAATGTAGAACAGAGTGATTTTAGAATTATGGATAACTAATTTGGACCTCTCCTGTTAATGTAGAACAAAGTGATCTTAGAATTACGCATAACCAATTTGGACCTCTCCTGTTAATGTAGAATAAAGTAATTTTTTTGAAGTTGTGGTTAACAAATTTCTCAAATTCTATTTCTTGACTTGAAGCATCATTGATGGATTGATTGATTGAAATTTGTTGCAGTGTCCAGATAAGTGGATGCTTCAGTTTGTCGCTGGCATTAAGGTGAGTTTGTGTAGCATAAGGTTTGAGGCGGTTTTATTCATCTCTTGTGTTTTCAGTATTCCTAAAATTAACCATATGGACTTTCTTTTTCAGACTATATTGCTGGTACCTTGTATACCTTATGGTGTTCTTCAATTAGGATCAGTGGAAACGGTATGTGATGTTTCTGAGCTGAACTTCATTGGATCTGTTTTTTGCCAATGTGATTCACAATGTTATGTCTCATGCTTGTCTAATGGAAACTTAAGCAGCATATGAACTTCGTAATTATGTTTTAGTCGTGATTTCTAAGCTTCGGGGTGGCCACAGAACTACAGGATGCCTCATTTACTTTTTTATCCCTCCCATCGTGTATGTGCTTACATGCAGCGGTATCTTTATACGGTCATTCACACATTACTGTATTTCTTTCACAAAATCAGGTAGCTGAAAACGTGGAGATGGTTACCATTCTGGCTGAAGAATTTGATGCCCATCTCAAATTTGTGGAGAGCTTTTTACCTGGTGGAGAAAGCTGTGAATTTCTTCTACAATCTACTCTCACAGAGACTTTGAATATACCATCTGCAACTACCACAAATAAGGTGAACGAAGATGATGTAGCTGCTGATATACCAATTGTGGAAGATCACAAATCATCAGCTGTATTTCCAATGACTTCACTAATTGATGTTCAACATCCCTTTCAGTTATCTGGACAACACATGCAAAATGTCCTCGAGAATGAAATGAAGCAAAATTGGCAAATTTGTTGAAGACATGCCAAATGTTCTTGAAAATGCATATAAATGGGAAATTCCAATGCAACATGTGGACATGATTAATCTAGTGAAGCAACTTGCTCATGAATATTCTGATGATAATAGATCAGGGATAACCGAAAGAAGCGTCGTTGATCGCTTTCCATAACGAGGAGGTAACCCCCGCTCACGACTGCCTTTTCTTACTCTAGCTGCAACGTCAGCGAAGTCGGTGTTTCCAATGAGGTAGATTTTCACTTTGATGGAGACATGCTAGATCCACGATCTCTTGGAATGGATTGCCACAACACTATTCTCGGAAATGTAAGTAATTCTTTTAGCTGCTCGACAGAATGTGAACTATACGAAGCCTTTGGAAGTACAATTCACAACTTGTCTGGCTTTAGTGCAAATCCATCTAGCAAATCCATCTATACTGCAGATTGTACATTTAATAGTGAGCCATCATTTGGGCAATCAGATGGATGGCATCTGAAAGAAGATAATGCAGAGAATCTTCTGGAAGCCGTTGTTGCCAGTGCTTGCTGTTTTTCTGATGATTACTCGCTCCACAAAATGGCTGGTCTGGAATCCTTAAACATGTCATCAGGAAAACCTGTCCCTTCTCGCAAAAGGCTAAATCAATCTGCAGAAAGTGATTCGGTTGGAGATGCAGTTACACGAAGCACTCTCACATCGGCTTCTGCTGGGGTAGACAAATATGCTTCGACTAACTGTCCACATTCTGCTTCTTCATTCGATTATGTTGTCAGTGCATTTGATGAGGGACATCATCAGACAAAAGTCTTCAGCTCTTTGAGTTGTCACAAGGAGTCAAAAGTATCTAATACTAACAAGAAAAGGAGACGGTCTGGTGATAGTCATAAGCCCAGACCACGAGATAGGCAGTTAATTCAGGACCGGCTTAAGGAATTGCGGCAACTTGTCCCTAGTGGTGCCAAAGTAAGTGTAGCTTCACCTTAGTTCTATAAGATTATTTTCTTGTACCTAGGATTAAAATAACTTTTTGTTTTCTCCCTGCAGTGTAGCATTGATGGTTTACTAGATAAGACCATAAAGCACATGCTGTTTCTTCGAAGTGTTACTGATCAGGCTGATAAATTAAGGTTCCAGGCTCAGACAGAGGTAATAATTCCATGATTCGTATAATTATCTATTATGTACTAAGTTTTTGGTTGCGAAGTGTTTTTCTTTTTGAGACCAATTTTACTAAATAATGATTTGGCGGAATTACACATTCTGCTATCCTTTTCCACGGGTCCAACATTTTGTCAGGTCCTAATTTCATTGATCCATAAGTACTGCAGGTAGCCCCTGACAAGAACCTTCAATCACCTCAAATAAAATCTAGCAATCAACAAGGAACCTCTTGGGCTCTAGAATTGGGAAGTGTGGACCAGATATGCCCAATAATTGTCAAAGATTTGGAATACCCTGGACACATGCTTATAGAGGTATATCATATGGCTTCACTATTTCCTAGTTTCTTACTAGTTATTGGGTTTTAAATGAATTCCCTACTCTAGCACCACAACTAAATCTGAGATCTCTACTGACATCTGTCTGCATTAATGGATTTTTTGGGGGGGGGGGGGGGTGAACTGCATAAATTTTCAACATGAATGTGTGATGTGCCGACATGGACGTTTCTTAGAAATTTCTGATGTTATTCACCGTTTGGAGCTGACGATTTTGAAAGGCGTGATGGAAAAGCGTTCAGAGAGCACCTGGGCTCACTTCATTGTTGAGGTAGTAGTCTCCTTTGGCAAGCTAATTCCTTTTTACTTGGAATAGATAAGAAACACTTATTCACTCCATTGTAGCATATGATTGAGTTCAGTGGTTCCTCGTACAAAATTATCAACTCTATGGATATAGTAGTATGGGGAAGACAATTGTTTCAAGCACTGTTATTGTCGGACATAATTAACCAGATTGGCAGTATACGTTAACTGAAAAAAATTTTCGACTTGTTTACAGGCTTCAGGAAGCTTCCATAGACTGGATATCTTCTGGCCACTGATGCAGCTCCTACAGCAAGTGCCAAGTTCTGTTTCACGCAACATCTAGTTTGTTTACTGAGTTATGTGGAGATTTGACGATTGGGAGCTTTGTAATGAACCTGGATTTAGTATTTTCTATAATTTGTACCTATCAACTAGCATTTGTAATTGTTCACCTTGAACGTGTGATATTAGTGTGTATCCATGTGAATTAATGAAAGCTCGAGTTCCTATTTCCCTGCTCTCTCTAATATTTTTGTTCATCCAAAAAACTAAGAACAGTGTTTGACAGCGCTAATGGCAGAGTGAAACTGCCTTACTGTGTTTAAACAAGTTTACTCTGCACTTACTCTATCCTTTCTTTGTGTAATAAAACATGTAGCAGCTCTAAAAGAAATGTTTCTCTTTGATGCAGCCTTCGCCATCTGCAGTGGCCAAGCTTAGGCTTTACATGGTATTTCTCAGCTTGCCACATTTTTCTTTAACATGCAGCAAGATTGTCCACAAAAGATGAATTTTGTAAAACTAGTTAAGGGAAAAGAGGCTATCATTTCTTTAACATGCAGCAAGATTGTCCATAAAAGATGAATTTTGTAAAACTAGATAACGGAAAAGAGACTTTCATACACCAAATAAGTCTATAAAACTATGGCATACATCAGATTCGACCTTGAGAAGAATACGTGAGTTAAAAGTATGTTACAATCAGCATGCTGTACACCGGTTTAACGAATTCTACAGCTCTAACATCACCAGAATCTTGGAGGTAAACCTGAGAGTCGTTGTCAGAGGGCTACTTATCTATTTATTCTCCAATAACGGAGAGATCATGGACGGCTTCCTGCAAGTAATAGTGTGTGCCACCACCCACATGCTACATTCTTCGGCGTACAATAGTCGGTGGGTACTTCACAAGGATCATTTCGGTCAATTGTATCACCCAGGCCAAGCTGGAACAGAAAGGCAAAAAGGTTTGATTTTATAAACATAAATGTAATATTTGTGGAAGAGTAACAATCTTTTTACATACCTGACCATACTTGTTCCATCCCCAGCTATAAATTTTGCTATCCTCTAAAATCAAAGCAAAAGGTATGTTTCAGATTACTAACATATAGAATACGTATATAGACAGATTGACAAGCTAGTGCCTTCCTATTGTCCAACTCTTACCAGCATCTGATGGATTTAACAAACATTTGATGGTGGAACAACAGACCATATGATGTACCCACATGAGTAGGAAACAAGTATATCCAAACTCATTGTCGAAAACATATTTGCTACTCATAAAATTTCGAAGAAAATTCAGTTACAAATACTAACTAGTCACAGTTATATAAGCAATTGCATGTAACATTTCCATCTCAGATCACCACAAATGAGATAATTAGGTCTAAGACTAAACAAAGTGAATCCTAGTTGTCTTCAATTGAAAAAAAAACACGGTTTGTCCAGTGAATCAGAGACTGAAATGCACTTCATCTTCTTGACAGCCTGGAGTCTGGGCTCTTACCTGTCATTATGGCGCTATGGCGAGCTCCACAAGACACTACCTTGGCGTTCTTGTTCTCCAGTATTGGGGCATCCACAAGTCTAGGTGATGTCTGTAACAGAAATCTCCTGTTGAGTTTCTAAGTCCCTCAAACAAAGAAGGCTTAAAAAAATGCAGCCGCATAACTGCAAATATGTAGGGAATTATATGGTTTAACTAATTGGCTGTCAGAAATTGACAATATCTCTTATCCCTCAACTGTCTAGCTACATTTAAAAGCTACAACTGCTGTGGATAACTTCTGGTCTGGGATTTAAAAAAATCCCAACTTCCTGGCAAATATCTCATGGTACGACTAACCAAACTCTTAAATGAAGTGATAATTCAGCTTCAACTAGATATTACTATTGGACATTGGAACTGTCAAGTCCACAAACAAAAGTTAACTGGAAAGATATGAAACAAGCAAAAAATATCGGACGCACCTCTGTGTGATCAGTGCCTGTGCCTAGACCCAATTGGCCAAACTGATTTCCCCCAAAAGTATACACTCGCCCATGATCACATAAGCACACAGAATGCCACAGTCCACCTGCCACGGCTTCTATTCTAGTGTTCAATAGAGAAGACACACAAGTTGGCCTCAGCACATCATTTGTATTACCTAGTCCACACTGAATACAAAGAATGAGGCTAAGGGACTGACATTAAGAAAAGGAGTGTACACGAACTAGGCACCACAAAGTTTAAACTGCAGGTGTAAACTTACAGTGCTTTTGATCAATTTTTTTTTTAGAAATACAAAACATGACAACATTACAGTTGTCTGCTAGTGTGAAAAGATAAGCTATCAAGTGCTAGACATTCAATTCTAGCAATAAAACATATATCCACAACACTATAAGCAAGATGCAGCTGGCTCAACATTACTCTATATTTCTTTTCTTCGAAATGGAACATTACTCTGTCTCTAATTGCGAATCTGAATTATAGAGAATAGAATGTGAAAATTCTTTTGAGGGTACCAGGACAAGACACACATCATATTTCAGGTGTGATAATATGAAACATTACCTGTCCATACAATCCCCAGCCAAATGTAAGCAGCACCCCAGTATCTGACAATTGAAACAAAGACCAAAGTGAGCAGAACGACAAATGAAGTATCACTCTCAACTTTCAAATGCAAAAGGCAGAGACAATGATTTAAGATGATCTAACTTCCTTTGTAAAAGGAATAACTCAAAGTCATTCAAACTTAAAAAACCTAACAAATTCCCAGAATTACTCTTCTTTTCTTCACACATTGTACAGCTTAAATTTGGAAAAAAAAAAAAAGAAAGAAAGAAAGAAAGAAGGAAAAAAAAGTTACCCCAATTAAGAGATCAAGAGAAGTACTAAAACATAACTCCATGCTAACCTGTGATTACTGCACTATGCCGGCCACCACAAGAAATACTCTTTATGTAGCTCCCCAAGGCTTTACGTTTCTGACTCCCAGTGGTAATGCTTCCTCGAGGACTCCCAAGGCTCTGGACAGGTCCATGCGAAGAAGCATCCAAACATGGTATAAGATGAGGAGAAGCCACTATTTTAATCCTGGAGCCTAAACCAAGCTGTCCTTCACCTCCATAGCCCCAACCCCATACCTGTCCTACATCTAAATCCGGCAAAAATATGATGCATCAGGTGTCTTGCTTTACATTATAGTTCTTCCATATCTTCGTACGATCCATATGCCCATCTAAATCCGGCAAAAATATGATGCATCAGGTGTCTTGCTTTACATTATAGTTCTTCCATATCTTCGTACTTCATATGACCTACAAAACTATATGGCGTAACCACAAAGCAACCGACTCCACTGCTAAAATGACAGTAACAGGCTACAGCATGCATGGAGGAGTGGAATTACCTGACAATGCTAAAGTGTGGCGACCTCCAGCAGCAACGGAGGTTATCTTCACTCCTGGATCCAATTCTACAATACAAGCTGGTGCAGAAAGAGATTCGTCAGCAAGAGGTGGGCTTTCAAGTTCTTGTTTAGCCGTCATTGTTCTCCTCCTTTTTGCAGTTTCTTCAGGTTTTTTATTATCTTGGTGAGCAACTGAACCACCAATTGGCTTGGAGCCTTGAGATTGAGGGCTTTCTGCAGAAATTAGTCCTTATATTATTAGATAACCCCACCAGGGATAAACATGCAGCCGAACTAGCCAAATTCTTAAATGGCTTAATCTGGAAACTAAACTACCATTACCTTGGTCAGTTGACCCTGATTCTTTCCGAATAGCATCCCCTTCAAAACTCCCTCCAGAAGCGAAATTTGCAACAACCTTGGAAGAAGGCACACATTCCTTCCAGCCCCATGTGTACACATCATTCTTTTCTGTACAGAAATATATCGCATAACCATATATCTTTGCTGTCTTTCATAATATTTCAAGTAGAAATAAGAAAAGAAAATAGAAGTTTCTGCCAAATAACATTCTGAATTAGCTGAGTAGATAGCTGACAACTCAGAAAGACTGGGTGACAGTATATTACCAGTAACAGATACACAATGTGCCCAACCAGCTGCGGCTCTCACGATTGGATCTTCAGTTGGAAGCGGAAACGGTTCTGGAGCCTCCTTGATAAATGTAGTAATGAAAGAAGATAGCAAAATCAATTCAAAGGACTATATAAGTGAGTCCATACAAGAAAGATTTGCCACATACCCCATGTTTTCCAGAAGTCAAGTAGCTTTGGCCTTGATCATCTGCAGAACCCCACGTGATAAGTTTTCCAGACTCTGCTGCCAAATTATCAAATAACACATAGTTAAAACCCAAAAATCAAGGTTCATGGCATTTTCATGAAAAAAAGATTGAGAAGGTATAAAATAGGTTGAGATCGGAATGGACTGAGATCCAGAAGGTATAAAATAGGATGAGATTGGAATAAACTGAGATCCAGAATGGAATAGTTTCGATAAGATAGAAAAGATATTCATGACAAAGGATTAGTTGTTTTGCATCAGATGCAATTTCTTGCATCTACCATTTAGTTTGCTCTTACAGTTATAGCGTCTGTTTTTTCATCGAATTATGCATACAATACTTTGTTAAGTTGTGCTTATATGAACTACAATTTTGTTCTTGTGATAATAGAACTGATGTCTCAAAAACAATAGTAGTTTAGCCTTGGTAGGATGCAAAGCTAGCAAGACGATGACAAAAACAGTCACTTATATCTGGGAATAGGTATAAGATAGTCCCTAAAATATATATCAATTGTTTAGTGTCACCTCTTCAGAAGAAGATCATTAGCAAGCAAAAGTATGTCTTAGAACCTTGATGACAACATTAAAGCCCACATTAAGTGACTCAACACATTTTGAGCGTCTATTCAGTGCTTAAGCACACTGTAAGCGCCCTATCGGCTATCCTGCTTAGAGGCAGACATATATCATTATGCTAACGGGCAAAATCATAGCTTGAGCCTATTTATGGACGGGCAACATAAAAAAGAAAGTACGAAATCCTACAACAGTAAAAGGAATTGGTAGTTGGATAATGAATCCCTTCAGACCTGGAGAATGTGCCGCTAGGTAAAGTATTCATACATACCAATCAACAACACCGAGATATTGGCCAACGATCATGTTTACTTTATCTTTAAGAGCCGTTGTGTTAATCAAGGAAGGTTTTTTGGTGATAATACCTGAATGGAAGTCTAACTCAGAGATGTATAAGCCTCCTATGCGGGTGGTTTCACTCTCTAAGGAGATATGTGACAAATTTCAGATAGTAAGCAATAATTTAGGCCTGAATCTACCAAAAAGCTGACCTAATACCAAAAATTGACCAATTACTACACTTCTACTTAGTTCAAGCTTTTCCATAGCTATTGTTCATCTTCCTCTGCCCCAAGCCTCACACCCTAAACCAATGTGAGAGTATCATATAATATAAAGGTACAGAGGTGGGAATCCTATCTTCAGAGTTGGCTATTCCACATTAACTCTTCTTAGTCCATTACACTAGTATGAGAAAATAATCATGTCTGAATTGATAAGATCTGTGTCAAACTAACTAAAGTTCGTTAAAAAGTCCATTACACTAGCTCTGGAAGCTTCAAATGATACCATACTTGTTAATTAGTACCTCAAAAAACAATCATTTTAGTTCAAAAACTTTATGAAGTTCATCATCGCAGATCTCAATATCTGAATATCAATAGAAAATCTAGCAACACAATATTGAACAAATCTAGAGATCTACTTCTTCTAATTCATACATCTGTAAACATCTAGAAAAACTTATATATGAACACAAATCCATACAGAGATTAAGCATATAACCTGAAATAGCCATAGCGAAACCACAACCTCCTCCACATACATCCTTCCATGATTGAACATCGATTCCGTTATCCGGCAACTGAACTTCCACCGGAGAAGTTAACGGCGACTTATGAGACAATACTCCGGGAAGATATCCCCACATAAACAACTCATACTTCTTCTTCTCTTCATTCTCTTCCTTCCTTTTCACCTCATCTTCCTCTCCTCTTACACCGTTCTCACTCATTTCTTCAGAAAAAATGGAAATTCACAAATTTTCTACAGAGAAGTTTCGAGAACTTTTGTTCCGGAAGCAACTAGAAGTTACCAAAGAAATTGAATTAATTGTAGTGGAGAAATAAAATAATGTGAAAAATCAAGGCGAATCATTAACAGGTAAATTAATAGTGCCACGTCAGATTTATTGGGTCCCAGGAGACACGTGTTTGATTGTGGCAGCCCTTCTGTTGTAAGCCACTAATTCACTGGAAGTTTCTAGATGTAGACTTTTGAATCTACTGAGGTGGCACAAGATTATCCGTTGGATGTAAGATGTGTATTGCAAATCAACGGACAGGTTTCAATAGCCAAATGAAAGTTTTTTTTAATCATAAATTTCTTTAGTCCTCCTCCAAAAACTGACATTTAATCCGTCATATTGGATTTTGAAGTTTATCAATTTAATTTATAAATATGTTTAAATTATTATGAAATGATAATAATATCAATTAATTATTATTATAAGTTAGTTACTAATTGATTTTATATTAAAGTTTCACTTGAAAAAATTATTGAATTCCTTATACAATCACGTGTGTATCAATTAATCATACGCAGAAATCGTACGTTTGTGATCTTTGTTTAAACGTACTCCGGATATTTTATAGAATAATTGAGAGTTTAAGATCGTTTGAAATAAATGAATTCAAAATCTAAATAAGCCATAAAAATATAAAAGTAACTAAAATAAGTTATTATTTAGTATGTAACTAAAATAAATTTAGTAGATGAAAAAGTTTTACTTTATCTAGTATTTTAAATGTTTTTTGTTAGTGTTATAACGTTTGTTTTAATATATAGAGCCGGAAGGGGACGCGAGAGAATAGGGGGTGCGGAGGGGATAGGGTATACAGAGGGTGGGGAAAGGCGAGTGCCTTTTCTTCCCCTATATAAAAAAGGAACTTTTTTCTTTTCACTTTAAAAAATAGACTTTTTTTCTTACCTTTATAATGAGGAATATGTTCAACGTCTTGAAGCAGTCCTTTTCATTTCCATTCGTTGTCATATAATTATAGAATTTGATATATCATAAAAAAAAAGTTACATTATGTATTTCTATTTTTTTATTCTGAAAATTCTTTAATCTCCGTTTAAACATAGTTGATCGCACCTACAACATAAAGTCCTCTATTTTTTTCATTTCAATCTCAAAAAAAAAAAGTCTTCCACACCTAAAGTTAAAGTTTCAATTTATTGGGATAGCGAAATTATACATGAGGAAAATACCGTTTATTATAATTGTCCTCCCAAAAAAAAGGCTAAGTATCCAATTAATTTTTTACAAGGCATACCGTTTAAAGTTTCAATTTTTTACAAAGTTGAAGATTTTCTTTCACTTTGTAAAGTGTAAGCAAAAGTTCTACTTTATAAAGTGAAAGAAAAAGTTATTCTTTATAAAGTATAAGAAAAAATTTCATTTTATATTAAAAATACATGTTATGACATTAACGAAAAATGTTTAGAAAATTGAATAAAGTAAAACTTTTTTTCACTAAGCTTATTTTAATTACATACTAAAATAACAACTTATTTTGATTACTTTTTATATTGTGAGCTTATTCACAGATTTCGCAAACTCAAAATAAATGTATACTCAAATTAAAATAAATTCGACAACAACATATCATGCATAATTTTTTTTTTTTTAAGTTCCATTCATTTTTAATTGAAGTTGGGTATCATTTACAGGTTAATTAGTAGTGCCACGTTGGATTCGTATTAATCTGAGAGGAATCTTTTTTTAATTATTAATTTTAATGGCAGGAAGTCACTAGAAGTCTCTGGAAATTTCTAGTTAGTGGGGGTGGGCCTTCCTTTTGATTTCAACCCAGGCATAAAGTTATTTTCTTTCCATTGGAAATTCCTCCTATATGTGGTGGGTTCTACTATTTAATTGTCTTATTCAAATAAATATTAATTAGGGAGGTTCTTGTAATGATTTATGAGTCAAACTTTGACTCAATATTAATCTTTGTTTCAATCGACACCTTTATAGTTATATAAATAATAATTATAATTATATACATATATATGTCAATAATAATAGGAGACTTTCAACATAACAAATATAAAAGTTATATTTGTATGTTATAGCAAAAATTTGCATAATTACACTCATCACACCATACATATATAATTGAAGCGAATTGTATAAAACAAAGTGTATAAAATGAGAAAGAGAAAGAAACTTAAGCCAGAGAATTATATAAACAATGTTTAAAACGATCTGTATAATTAATATAGTGTATAGAACGATTGTAACAATTTGAATTTGTATAACATGAAAGAGAGGAGACAAAAGGTTTGGACAGGATATACAATTGAATCGAATTGTATAAAACGAGAAGTTTATAATACAAAATTTGAATTTGTACAGAATGAGAAAAGAGAACGACACAAGCACCGTGCAGGATGGTATTTTTATGTCTAATATAAATATATAGGACCATATATGTCTTGTTGCCATGTTAATAATTTTCTCTCGCTTTATAGAATAGAAACACAACTTATATAATTCGTTTCCTCTTTTATAGCTAGAGCGCGCGGAGATTAGGAAGCGACAACGAGATCTGAAAGAGGGGAACAAAAATATATGTATTTATACAATTTTCTCTCCCTTTATATAAATAGACACAAATTTCATACACTTGTGTTTGTATAAAAGTAAGAGACAGCGAACGAGAGAAGAGAGTGGTGAGCGAGAGATGAGGGGAGAGGTGACTGACAAACAGTTTGCTACGGGGCACAATTAATTCAAAGAATGATTATAGCAATTAATTTGATTTATTAGTTTGCAATTATATACTATTTTCCTACAACAATAATATTTTCAAAATACTATAAGTGGTGAAAGAGAGGTTGTCAATGGATAATTGGCTCCTATATATGAGTTAATGAACTATTAACATTTAAGAGACAAGAAAAAAAAAGAATTTCAGTTCTATACATGTAACGACCTGTTTAGTCGTTTTGAGCAGCAAATTTTATTTCTAGAAAAATTGGCTGAAATGACGGAACCCACGACGGACCGTCATGGTCACGACGGACCGTCGAGGGGGTCCCGTTCCAAAACACTTAGAATTCTTGAAAATTGTGGTACTGAAATCGACTCTCCTGAACGTCACCATGACGAAATTGCAAGACGGACCGTCCACAGGCGTGACTAACGTCACAGACTCTTTGGTGGCAATTGATCTCTTACGGTTGTGACTACGACCTGCATGACGACCGTCCAGTCCACGACGGCCCGGCACAGTTGCGCAACCCCGCTGGGTCGGATTTCTGTCAATTATTAAGTGATCTTTTTGGACATTTCCTGCTTTAATTATAAAGTAGAGGGTTTAATGTTTGATAAGTTAATTACTTACGTGGGGGTTAAAAAGAGGTAACCTAATTAATTAGTGGGTATTATTGCCATCTTTCACATCCTTAATTATATGATTATAGGGTAAAAGAAAGAGGGTTTGAAATAAGAACACAAAGAGAGACATAAAAAGAGAGAGAAACAACGAAGAGACAACCGACTTTGAGGAATTTGCTTTCTTGATTCACGAATCTTCGGTGAAGGTAGGTTATGGTTTTCATGCTATTCGAGTGAACTCTTAACTAGCGAATGATTGGTTAGGTTGTATTATAAGTCTTCTATAAGGCTTCCTTGTGTGTATGCATGATGTGATTTTGTAATTATAAAAAAAATTATGATTTGTGATGAACAAGCATGATAAGCTATTGAATCCTCAAATCTTGAACAAACCAATCTCTTGTTATGATGATGCCTTGGTATAACAGAAGGCTTGCATGAACTAAAGTAATGAGATGATGATGCCCTTGGTATAACAAGAGGCTTGATTTACTATAAGAATGAGATTAGTGGGGCGGGTGTCACGACCGACACGTAGAATTTATAGTGGACGGGTGGTCACACCGACACGTATTTAGGAGATCGGGTGTCACAACCGACACGTAGATTTACAGGGGATCGGGTGTCCACGAACCGACATTAGATTTAAGGGATCGGAGTGTCAGTCCGACACCTAGTAGTAGGGGATGGGAGTGTCACGTAACCGACACACAGATGAATAAAGACTAACGAGGGATCGGAGTGGTCACTTACCACACAAGAGAAACATGATAATGAATCTTGAGATGCTAATATCCTCAAACTAAAGAACATGTTTTCCCAAAAGAAGTATGGTGTGGAGGCTTGAGTCCTCATAATATGATCGTGATATTTAATGATGTTTATACTTGTTGCTATCACCTGTAAGAATTAAGTTGATTTATGATGTTATCTGAGATATATTGCTTTCTATTTTGAGTTGGCCGATGATACCTACCAGTACTTGTTGTTGTGCTGACCCCCCTACTTTATGTTTTTTCTTCTTTGGTTATGTGGATGCAGCAACTGTACCGTCGTCTTCAAATCACCGCAACTCTAGCCAGTCTTCATATTACACCGGATTTCATGGTGACTACGCTTCTAGCTTGAGACTTGACTTCTTCTCAGTCTTGATGCCTTGCATGCCGGCTGGACTAGCTTTTGTTTTTTTATTTCTAGACATACCTTAGTTTTAGTAATTTGATCATAGATGTTCTTGTGGGTGATGACTTACAGATTTTGGGATATAATAGTGTTTGCATTTCAGAGTTATTTAATTGATTTTATTAATGAGTTTAAGTCTTCCACATTACTTTATGTTGATATTACCTTGAAATGTAAGGTTTAGATTGGTTGGTTCGCTCACATAGAAGGGTAAGTGTGGGTGCCAGTCGCGATCCGATTTGGGTCGTGACAAACATCGACCTATTTACAAAAGATCACTTGTAAAATCATTATATAATCAATTCACATATGATCATTGAATTTTTTTCATGACATAGTTATCTTATCACACTAAAATAATTAAAATAGGTATATTAATTATCACTAAATATGTCTTTTTTAGAGACAATTACTAATGACAATTATATCTTAGTGCTCTATGTAAATGACTCTATTAGTTACTCCGTCCGTTCCTTTTATATGTCATCTTTTTATTTTACACATATGTTAAGAATTGATATAACTTTACCCTTTTATCCTTATTTAATTTTTTGGAACTCAAGTTTTCTATTAATGAATATGAATTGATTTATTTTTGATTAATTAATTTAACCAATGAAAATGAATCATTTACTTAGCTTTTTTAGTTGGTCAAATATATATTTTCAAGGCTAATAACTCAGGGTAAAAAGTGAACAATATGACAATTTATACATTGATTTATGAAATGACAAGTATTATGAACCAACTATTTACAGAAAGGGATAACATATAAAATGAGACATATAAAAAAGTAATATCTATAGAGGCTTTAAAACTTTTTATCAATGTATATATTTATCACCGCTAACTCTTTAATATCTATAAAGGCTTAAATATTTTTCTGTTAAATATAAGACCAAATACATAAATAGATTCCTAAATTTGTCTAGTTTTCCCCTCAGGTATTTCAAATATGCTATTTTCATATTGAATCTTTGAATCACCCATAATTTGTTCCTTATAAACACTATTGGCTGATTTGAAAATAGATTTTGTGAAGGTATTGATAGATGGATATATATATATTGTTCGAGAATTCATTAGTCCAATTGATAGTGAAAATGTTTGAGAATAATTGTGTTTCACTTCAAGTCATTTGAACACATTAGAAAATAAATGAGACTAACACAAAATTTGTCTTTATTCCTTCAATCAAAATCAATACAATACGAACACAATTGAAGACATTTACAATAGAAAAGTCGATTTAAACCAGTCAATAGTGTTTAAAAGGAACAAACTATGAGTGGATCAATGATTCAATAGGAAAAAGGCTAACCCATCGGTGACCACCTAAACTTGACATCAATTTTCACTTAGACACCTTAACTAGGTTTTGTTCATTTTAGACACCTCATATCATGCTCACCTGTGTCATTTAAACACTTTTCGACAATCTGCCAAATTTGTAAGGTGTGTGAAACACACTCGCTGACGACTGTCAAAGTGACGAATTAAATAATGACAGGTAACATATGTAAAAAAAATTTATTAAATGATGAATTTTTAGTAGAAAAAAAACTACCAATGACTTATTGACATGTGACGTTTATTTAATTAAATAATTTTTTAAAAAAAATTTCACCTACCTTATGTTCATTCTCTCTTTTGTAACTACTGTTTTGCTTATCCTTATGGCAATGTAGAAGCTTTGATTTGTCTGCAACCGTTATATACTAATGTTTTGGTTGAATCGAAGTAGATATTTGCACAATAATTTTTTTGAAGTTGAAAGAATATTAGCATTTGAAGTTTAGATTGGGGAAAAAATTGTGGATGAAATTGTATATTATACATATATATACAATAATAATAGCACAACTTTCACATATATCAAACATAAAAGTCATGTTTGTATGTTATAGCAAAGTTTGTATAATTGCACTCCATAACAAACATATAAATATATAATTCGTTATAAAGATAAAAGGGAACCCCCCGCGAATTGCATAAAACGAAGTGTATAAATGAGATAAGCCAGAAAGAGACTGGCAGAGAATTGTATAAACGAAGTGGTGTTCTAAAACAATTGTATAATTAATATAAGTGTATACAACGATTGTAACAATTTGAATGTGTATAAAATGGGGAAAGAGAGTAAGCCAAAAAGAGATTGGACAGGCGAATATACAATTGAATCGAAATGAATAAAACGAGAGAGAAGAGAGAAATTTATACAAGGTGAAGGGAGATACCCCCTCAGAACGACGAAAAAAGAGAAAGCAAAGAAATCGGGCAGGGGAGATATTGTTATTTATTGTATAATTATAGTGGTTATTATTGGACGAAAATGATATATACTTGCAATGTGTATCTATAAGTTTCTCTCGCTTATACAAACAGAAACGAAAATTAGATATCGTTTTCTATTGTATAAGCGAGAGAGATATGAGGAGGCGTGCGAGATCTGGGAAGCGAGGGGAGACGATGGGAACAAAAATATATGTATTTATACAATTTTTTCTCGCTTTATATAAATAGACACAAAATTTTATACATTTGTGTTTGCATAAAAGTGAGAGGAAGCGAGCCAGAGAAGAGAGTGGCGAGCGAGAGATTGAGGAGGAGAGGTGACTGACAAACAATTTGCTCCGGGACACAATTAACTCAAAGAATGATAGCAATTAATTTGATTTATTAGTTTGCAATTATATATTATTTTCCTACAACAATAATATTTTCAAAATACTATAAGTGGTGAAAGAAAGGTTGTCAATGGATAATTGGCTCATGTATATGAGTTAATGAACTATTAACATTTAAGAGACAAGAAAACAAAGAATTTCAGTTCTATACATCAACATCGACCTATTTACAAAGATCACTTGTAAAATCATTATATAATCAATTTACATATGATCATTGGATTTTTTCATGACATAGTTATCATATCACACTAAAATAATTAAAATAGATATATTAATTATCACTAAATATGCCTTTTTTAGAGACAATTACTAATGACAATTATATCTTAGCGCTGTTTGTAAATGACTCTATTAGTTACCCCGCCCGTTCCTTTTATATGTCAACTTTTTATTTTACACATGTGTTAAGAAATTGATGTAACTTTACCCTTTTATCCTTATTTAATTTTTTTGGAACTCAAGTTTTCTATTAATGAATATGAATTGATTTATTTTTTATTAATTAATTTAACTAATGAAAATGAGTCATTTACTTAGCTTTTTTAGTTGGTCAAATAATATTTTCAGGCTATTTAAATCAGGGAGTAAAGTAAAAAGTGAAAAACATTATGGACCAATGTATACATGGATTATTGAAATGACAATATATTGACACCCAACTATTTAAAGAAAGGTAACAATATTAAAATGAGGACATATAAAAACAGTAATAGCTTTAGAGGCTTTAAAACTTTTTATTAATGTATATATTCATCACCGCTAACTCTTTAATATCTATAAAGGCTTAAATATTTGTCTATTAAATATGAGACAAAATACATAAATAGATTCCTAAATTTGTCTGGTTTTCCCCTCAGGTATTTCAAATATGCTATTTTCATATTGAATCATTGAACCACCCATAATTTGTTTCTTTTAAACACTGTTGGCTGATTTGAAAACAGATTTTGTGAGGGGTATTGATAGAGAATAATATGTGCGAGAATTCATTAGTCCATGATAGTGAAAAGTTGAGAATAATTGTGTTTACGTCAAGTCATTGAAACACATTAGAAAACAAATAGACTAACACAAAAAATTTTCTTCATGACCCTTCAATCAAAAATCAATACAATACGAAAACCAATTGAAGACATTACAATAGCACAAGTCGATTTAAATAAGTCACTAGTTTTTAAAAAGGAACAAACTATGAGGGGATCAAATGATTCAATCAGGGAAAAGGGCTAACCCATCGGATGACCATAAACTTGACATCAATTTTACTAGATACCCCTTAACTAGGTTTTGTTCATTTTAGGACCATCTCATATCATGCTCACCTGGTCATTTAAACACTTTTCGACAATCTGCCAATATATGTAAGGGTGTGAAAAACACCACGGTTTGAGACTATCAAGTGACGAATTAAATAAGACAGGTAGCCATAATAGAAAAATTTTATTAAATGATGATTTTTTGTAGAAAAAAAAAAAACTACCAAGTTTATTGACATGGTGAGTTATTTAACTAATATTTTTTTCAACAATTAATCACTTTAATTAAAAAAAAATGTTCCCAAGCATCTACCCCAAATGTCTTATCCTGTATTCCACCCCACTCAAAACCCCCAACCGTCACGACCCAAAAAAGGTGTGATGGACACTTGTCTTACCCACCAAAAAAAGTCAGGCTAAACCCAATATCTAACACAAGTGCGGATAGTAAATGACAATACCAAAACAGTTTCTAGTATGACACCAGTCATATTAATTCAATCCCCACACCAGGGTTGTGGTCACGTGCACAAGCCTCTAAGGTAAACATTAGAATTGAAACAAAATAAAAGACTAACATGAAAGTTGTCTTTCAAATAAAACAAACTCAGAAACTGGAGTAGGAAAGTTCGACTGAGGATGACAAGAGCTACCCTCAAAATCTCCACAAGATTTGCCTCGAAAACGAAGGGAGAATGGAAGTATCACAAAATTTCGACTCGTAACTACAAAAATTTTGTGAAGAAAGGGTGAGTACAAAACCACGCGGTACCCAACAAGAAACCCTAAACCACAAGTTATGTGAACAAAAATAAGGTACTCCTTACACCCTATCTAACTCCACGCTACAGCTAACAATTTACCAACACACCACTTCAATAAACCAACACTCTATCAGTTACCCACATTATCAATAACACTCAAATATTCAACAATCACAAACTTCACAGAGAAACCATCCAAGATCAGGCAAAAAAACGATGTTCAAGGTTCATCAATAATAAAATGTGCAATTGGGCCATGAGGATGCAATTGTCAAATATCGTGATGCATGTCTTTCTTACGATACCACCCAACGCGGCTTTGATCTAAGTCCGGGGGGACCCATGGGGACATATTATCGTCCTGCATCTGTCGCGGCGCACGACACGACCCTCGATTAAATTAAAACCTTCGCGGGCGCGATACGCCCCGAAATTAACATATTCATCGCGGCGGCGCGATTACGACCCTTCGAAAATAGGACATTCATCCTCTTACCACAACCATGTCCAGATACAAGGCAAAATGGACATGCTCAAATGAAAAGGGGGAGATAACCATTTGATAACAAAGCACAATTTACAACAATATATACAACACCAACAAATAAGCAACAAGTCTCCAAATCATTCTCAGCATCACACAAGGAAATACACGAATTTCGTACGCTTAACAAAAGTTTAGAAATCCACTTGCCTTAGTCAATCGAATAATTATTCTTGGACTTGAGCCTTCCCTTTTCGTTGAGCTTCCGAACCAATGCAATCTATTCAAGTATATATATTCACTATAAGATTTCGGTACTAACAATACCCACATTTATTTATTAAGTTCATCATTCTTGATGTCATTTATTATTTCAACTATCATATTTTTCAAGTTCCAAGTCAAGGATTAAATGTCAATTTTCCAGTATCATAATTCAAATGGTGTTCATATGATATGATAGATCTAATACTTAATTACTTATCTTAATATATCAAAACTGAACTCATAATGTGATGATAAATAAAAATTTAAGCCGACTCACCAATCATTCACGAAAAGAGCACCACTTCTGAACTCAAAAGAATTCGTACGCCCCCACTGGATATACTTCTCCTACTTCCTAGTTACTATATGACAATCATAATTTAGTCATAATATTTTCCCAGGGACCCACAAGCACAAGTCACCACGGCTTAAATAATTTCAACCCTTTTAGATAATTATTTTATCTTTTTTTTTCTAATAACAAAACAAAACAATTTCCAGCAATATCCCTCGACAATAACATAAACTATGATATGCATACAACAATACAGAGGTTTGAGAGATTACCTGACGAATTTATGTTTTTCGTTTTGTGCCGCCGATGCACAGGTTAGTTTTCTTCCTTCTCTTTATTTCTTTTCTAAATTAATTATCTATTAATAGTAGGTAGTTAAATTTTTTAACCTATTTAAAATTTAGACTTGACCCTTATATTAACAATAAACAAATTATACACAAATTAATTAAATATGTTAACATGACTTATTCAAAATTATCAAAAAGACCCTTTCGGATCCGGGTCATACATTTATCCACCACTCTAAAATCATGTGCGTCCTCGAACATAAAGAAGAAAGAAAGGGAAAGTACCTGAACCGCTTCAAAAAGCGGAGGGTATCTGGAACGATGTCAGACTCTGTCTCCCAAGTTGCCCTCTCACCGATCGGTGCTTCCACTTGCCCTTCACTGAAGCAATCTCATTGGTTCTAAGCTTTCGAATTCCTATCCAATATGATATAAGCTCCTCCGCATATGTACCAAGTATGGACCAAACTCCAGGAGTCAAGTGAAAGCACATGATGATTCATCTGGAAATACTTCGACGCCTAGAGACATGCAAAACAGGATGAATTGACCGACAAACTTGGTGGCAAGGCCAATTATAGGCCACTCTCCCACTCGGCTCAAAATCTCAAAAGAGTCCAAGAACCCTAGGGCTAAGCTTGCCTTCTTTCCAAAACATCTCACACCCTTGTCATGGGTGATACAGGAGCCAAACATGATCACCCTCCATATAAACACTAAGGATCTACTCTCCGTCTGCATAACTTTCTGTCGACTCTGGGCTTCAACAGTCTATAATGCATCATACGGACTTGTTCCATCGCATCTCTAATCAAGTCTGTATCCAAGAGTACATCTCGTTAGAATCAAAACCAACCAATCGGAGATTACACCGTCTACATACAATGCCTCAAATAGGGCCATTTGGTACCTAGAGTGATACTGTTATTATAGCAACCCGCTAAGGGTAAATGTCGATCCCATCGTGCACCAAAATGATCACACACGTCGAAGCATATCCCCAATACATGAATGGTCGCTCAGATTGGACCATCTGTCTGGGGTGATGATGAAATGAAATGCCGTACTCATATCTAACTGAGTACCCGACACATGTTGTATGCCTTCTCGAGTGAGAAGTAATAGTGAACCTCGATTCTGACTATGATTAGAAAATAGGAACTCCAGTAGTCGCACAATCTGACTGATATATAGCTCGCTAAACTTTTCTGCTGTATTACGTCACCCGAACCGGGATGAGTGGGCAGTTTGGTCAGCTTATCAAACAATAACACAATAGAGCATAACCACCCACTTGTGGTAGGCAAACCACAACAAAGTCCTAGTAATCCGCGCCCACTTTCAAGTCGGAATAGGCCATCCTCTGAGATACACCCCCGGGGACGCTTGGCTGGCTGACACTTGACTGCTGGCAAGTCAAACACCTCGAAACAAAGTCTGAAAGATCTCTCTTAATTCCCACACCACCAAGTAATGCTGACTCAGATCTGGATACATCTTTGCCGCTCCCGAATGGATGGAAACCATACCGAGACCAAGGCCCCTCAAGAATCAATCGAACGAAATCGCCTGTCCTAGCACACAAATTCTGCCTCCGATCCGCAAGACACATTTAGAATCAGGACAGCCTCCTAGCTCCCCTCAATACTTTGTCTCGAATGAGACATAATTTTTCATCATCAACTGGGGACTGGGCACGGATGTGCTCGACTTAAAGAGACCGAGCCTCCAATAAAAGCAATCATCACATCCACTTCTTCTGAAATCTGCAACGCCGAAAACAAGAATTGTTAGCGAAGATCTGCACAGATAGAAGAAAATGGTCTCTAATAAAAATCCCTCGATCAACCACAATTTTTACCCTCCAATTGACTCCCTCACCCACCACCTATAGCGCTTTTGCAGACTCAACATGCTGGAGGTCTTCCTACTCAGAGCACGGCCAAAACTTGTGCCTTTCGGGGTGATACAGAATGGTCACATCATAGTACTTCAGCAACTCAAGCCACCTCGTTGCCTCAAGTTCAAATCCCGCTGGCTAAAGATATACTGAAGACTCGATGATCCAGTGAGATCTCACAATGCACTCCATACAAGTAATGGACGCCATAAACTTAAGTACAAATAACCCAGCCGCCAACTCCAACAAATAATGAGTAGGTAGTTCGTTCTCATGGGACTTAATTGCCTAGAAGCAAGAAGCAATACTTTCCCCTTCTGCATCACACCACACCACCCAAACCAAACTCTGACTGATGAAGCATCACAATACACAGAGTAAAGTCTACACATTCCTCAGGTAGAGTCAACACAGGAGCAGAAGTCAAACAAAGTCTTGAGCTTTTGAAGATCTACTCACACTCATCAAACCACTGAAAACTCACACCTGTCGAGCAATCTAGCTCAATGGGCTGCAATAGTAGAGAAACTCTGAACAAAGCGTCGATAATCTTCCTGCCAATCCCACAAAAAAAACTCCTAATCTCAGTAGTGAGTAGGGCGCTGTCCAGCCTCTAACTGCCCTCAATTTTGGCCGGATATACTCTAATACCCTCCTTGGACACACAAGTGTCCCAAGATTGTCACAGAAGTAACGCCAGAACTCACTCTTTGAGAACCTTGGCATTACAACTTATCTTCTCTTAACCTTTGAAGTTACAATCCCTCAGGTGTCGACAGCGTCCTCATCCAGTCTTAGAGTAAACCAAGATGTCAGCGATGAAAACAATCACAAAAGAATCAAAGGTATGGTCGAAACACCCCATTCATCACTCCATGGGAATGCTGCAGGGGCATTAGTCAATCCGAAGGACATCACTAGAAACTCATAATTCCCATACCGGGTCCGAAAGCCTTGTCTGAGGGATATCTGATGCCCTAATCTTCAACTGAGGATACCCAGACTCAAATCAATCTTAGAGAACAATGATGCTCCTGTAACTGATCAACAAGTCTCAATAGCGGAGGGGAAGAGGATACTTATTCTTAAACTGTTACCTTGTTCAACTGTCTATAATCAATACACATTATCATAGTACCATCCTTCTTCTTCACAAAACAATACAGGGGACCCCAACTGGTGACACACTAGGGCGAATATATAAATTAAAACCCTTACTCACTAAATCATGCAACTGATCCTTCAATGCTGTCACTCGCTGGGCCATACGGTATGGAGGGATAGGGAAATAGGCTTAGTGGACCCGCTCCATCAATAGCAAAATCGTATCCCTATCGGGAGGAACACTGGAAGATCAGAAGAAGGAAATAATCGAGAAACTCCTCAACCACGGGAGGGAACAGAGTCCATGGGAGGTGCGTTAACCATAGTATCCCGAATAAACGCTAAGTAAGACAACACCCCCTCGCCATCCATTCTCTGAGACACGAATAAAGAGATAACATTGCTAGGATAAGAGCCACTAAACTATTCCAACAACCCTCTAAACACCAGGATTGCTAAATGTCACAGTCTTAGAATTACAATCAACGACAGCGTGATAAGGAGAAAGCCAAGCCATACCCAAGAGATAACATCAAATCTACCATTCCCCAGAATGATTAAGTCTACCCAAGTGTCATACCCAGCAAAGAAACAAGACAGGATCGATACACTCGATTCCACCCCCCAAAGGGCTTGCCCACGGGTGTAGAAACACGAAATAGGTACAGGTATGCTATCACATATCATATCAAAGTGAGCAGCAAAATAAGTAGGAACCAATAAGAGAATGTAGCCACCTGGTTGGATCAAACAACACAGACCAGGGTCGATGGCACACGGGATAATACTGTAATAACAGCATCCAGAGGTCTCCGCATCAGGTTCTCCGGGAAGAGAAAGCATAGCAGTGCCTCCTCCGTCCACCTCATCAGGGTGGGTACATCTACCCTGACTCTGCTGAGCTTGCAACACCCACTACTAGAAACTTATCCCACTTCTACCTGACTGAACTCTGCCACACCTCTACCCTTGTGGTGCGGTGGTTCCCTAGTCTGAGAATTTTGTTCGGAATTAGGTGAGGCCCACCACGGACCCATTGTGAAGTACACGCCGCATTAGATGATCGGGATCTCACAAGGAAAACAAAATCTCTGACCTGGGAACTGTGTGTGGACCCTGAAAACCCACTAAAATTTCCGCAGTTGAGGCCGCCCCTGCTCGTGAACCGTCGAGGCCTGACCAGTCTCTAAGAACCCCAGATGTCTGGCACCTCAAATGTCGGCATAGATGTTGGGTTTTATGAATAGGTCCCCGCATGCTTGTGAAAAAAGAACCACTTCATCTCTGTGATCCCTACCTCCAGATGAGGCAACCATGAAACTGGCCTCAATAGGGCCTTTTAGGGTCCCAAACTCTCTCTCTCCATCAATTCCGCCTCATTGGCGGCGCTCACAATGGATGGAAGAAAGAAGTCCCCTCCCTAGATGCCTTGGGGAAACACAGCTGACCTATAGAGACAAAGTCCAATCCCCTACATCTGCGATCCTCTCTGTATATTTGGAATATGGCCAACGCATGCCTAGACAAATGGCAAAAAAACGCGCCTCATTACTTGTAAACGTAATAAACCATCCTGTCTAGACTTTCTCAAACCTCAAGCGACTCTCCTCTCTCACGCTCTATGCGGATAAAAACGATCTTGGAATGACACTAGCCAAAACTGTCCCAAGTCATGGAGAGATCAACTGGCAACACCCCCCGAAATAAGTCTCACCAGTCTCTCGTGGTACCACGAAGCTGGAGTGTAGCAATTAACCCCATGTGACTCAGCTTAGCTATAATCCAAACCCCCACCTTAGTAACTCGCGGGCGAGTAGTTAGGAAACTCTATGGATCCTCGATCTTTCCAACCCTTGAAACTGAGGGGGTCATCTTTCGAAATCTTTCATACTACGCTGTCATCATCTGCAGACAAACAACGATGCAACTTGATCCCCCAAACTGCTGGTGGCATTTGCAAACATCATTCTGAACCGCGGGAGATACTACTGGTAGTTGCTCCACCGGATCACTAAACAAACTGGAAGTTGTTGACTTGCTTTGGGTACTGAGCCCCCTTTTAGTCCGAGAGTCATGTGGTGTGGTAGTGCCACCACCACCCTGAGAGAAAATCCCTCTAGCACACCTAAACCCTCAATAGTGTTATCCTGACAGCAAAGGTGTGACTACAGGATTGGAGGGAAAATGGTCCTTCTGCCATCAATCTGGGTCTGTAGATAGAGACCTCTCTAGCAGCAAGCCTCTCACTGGTGCTTGCTCCACGTCCACGGACCTCCTGGTACTATCGATCCTTACTAGCACGACTCTAGCTCGCGATCTACCCTACCCCTAGCTGGGGCCAACAACGCCTCGCGGAGTGCCTCCCATTACCACCAGTAACGTTGAGTCTAGTCCTCGTAATCTGGCAAAAGAGTAGACCAAACAACCGCAGAGTACTAAATAGGTAAACTACGCACGATGAGAAAGGAAAGACATGAAACAAAAGGAAGTTTCCTAGTAATCTTTATAGCCTCTCAGAGTGAGTACAGACGTCTCAGTAATGTCCTGGAGATCTCTACGGACTCGGGGGCTTGTATACCACGTGAGAACTATGAACCTGGGGCTCTGATACCATTTTGTCACGAACCAAAAAAATAGGGTGATGGCACTTGTCTTATCCCACCCAAAAAGTAGCCTAAAACCCAAATCATCTAACAAAGTGCGGAAGTAGTAATGACAAACCAACAACAATTTCTAGTATGAAACCAAGTCATTATTAATTCAATCCCCAAAACCAGGTGTCACTGTGCACAAGCCTCTAAGGGTAAACATTAGAATTGAAACCAAATAGAAGTCTAACATGAAGTTGTCTCAAATAAAAACAAAAATCATAAACTGGAGTAGGAAAAGTTCGCTTGAGATGGAAACGCAGATCCTCAACAATCCTCCACAAGCGCCTCGAAAACGAGAGGAGACGAGAATGGAACCAGGTATCACAAATTTCTGCGCGTAAACCTACAAAATTGTAGAAGCAACGGGTTTGTGAGATACCAACCACGCCGGGGTACCCAACAAGGCAAACCTTCTAAACACAAGTAAGTGAACAAAATCGGGTTACTCCTAAACCCTATCTAAACCTAGCTACAGCCGAACAGTTTACCAAACACACCCACTCACTAACCAGACGCGAGCAGTTTTTGTGGACACGGTCGCAAGAACAACGCAAGAGGCAACAACACAAACGTCACAGTTAGTAAACAAGCAACATAACAACCCCCAGTGTTCCTAGACGAAGAAAAAAAATAGGGAATATCCTAGACATATTACGCCGCACAGTCCCTCAATCGAAATCCCACCTTCATTGCCCCGTTTTCCCCCGTCATCAATAATAAAATGTGCGAATGCCATGAGATGCCAATGTCAAATATCGTGAGGCATGTCTTTTATTAACGATACACACCCGCTGTCTCTCAGTTCCGGGGACCATGGGGGGACTATCTGTCATGCACTGTCGCGGCGCCGACACGACCCTGATAAATAATAACCTTCGCGGCGCGCGAGATACGTCCCTCGAAAATAAATATTCCATCGCGGCGCGCGAGACGACCCTCGAAAATAGTACATCATCCTATAACCAAACATGTCTCAGATACAATGCAAATGACATGCTCACAAATGAAAAAAGGGGAGGGGAGAAAACCATTTGATAACAGGCACAATTAAACAATATATACAACACAACAAATAAGCAACCAAGTCTCCAAATCATTCTCAGCATCACATAAGGAAATACACGAATTTAGTCACGCTAACAAAACCCGTTTAGAAACCACTGTGCCTTAGTCAATCGAATAATTATCTTGGGACTTGGCCTTCCCTTTCGTTGACTTCCGACCAATGCCAATCTATTCAAGTTATATATTCACTATAAGATGTCGTAGGTATGAACAATACCCACATTATTTTTAAGTAGTTCAGGTCATTTTGATGTCAGTAATTTCAACTATCATATTTTCAAGTACGACCAAGTCAAAGGATTTAAAATGTCAATTTTCCCAGTATCAGAATTCAAATGGTGTTCATATGATATGATAGATTAAGACTGAATTTTACTTATATTAATATATCAAACACTGAACTCTAATTGGATGATAAAATAACAAATTGAGCCGACGCACCAACATTCACGGAAAGAGCACCACGTCTGAACTCAGAAAGAATTCTTACGCCCCCACTTGGATAGATACTTCTCCTACTTCCTAGTTCTATCATGACAATCTAATTTAGTCATAATATTTTCCCAGGACCCCCCACCAAGCACAAGTCACCACGGCTTTAATAATTCAACCCTTTACTAATTATTTATCTTTGTTTGTTTAATAACAAACAAAAACAATTTCCAGCATATCCCTCGACAATAACATAAACATGATATGCATACAAAATACAGAGGTTTGAGAGATTACCTGGAAGACTTTATGTTTTCGGTTTGTGCCGTTTTCTCGATGCACAGGGTAGTTTTTCTTTCCTATCGTTATTTCTTTCTAAATAATTATCCTATTATAGTAGTAATTCTTTTTAACTTTTTAATATTTCAGGGACTTGCCCATTATTATTAACAATAAACAAATTATCCACAAATTAAATTAACTCATTGGTTAAATGACTATTCAAAATTATCCACAAATGACCCTTTCGGATCCGGGTCATACACCACTCTTTTCTTCCCCAATGTCTTATCCCACACACCACCCCCGCCGGACTCTCCCCCACTCAAATGTGTCAAAAGAAGTTTTTTTGTGGTCACTTTTGTTATGTTATCAGATAAGAAGTTTTTTTTGTGTAGATTGATATGTGAATGTGGATAGGGTGGAATGTCGGGTTAATGCATGGGGGCTGATCTTTTCGGAAGATTTTTTTTTTCTTGGCGATTGCGAATTTCTTGGATCAATGCAAAGAAAAAGTAGTGCGTGATAGAGAGGAGTATATATATATATATATATATATATATATATATATAGATATATATATATTATTATTGTGAATGAAGAATTGATATTAATGAAATATAATTACTTTGTTCATTCTTGTGTTGTTTTTCCCATCTTGAAATTTATGTTGATTTTTCTCAAATTATTTTGAGGAGGAAGAAAAACACAACAAAATAAGTGAAAGTATTAAAGCTTAAATTTCTGAACGCTAGAATTTACTTTTTGTTTGTGGCATTGTCAAATTTAAATTTAATACCTAAAGTGAGGCTCTCACGGGCGTCCAATGAGTGTATCACACATACTATGCTATCTCAGCAAAAAGTGTCAAATTAATACAATGGAGCATGACATGAGGTGTCTAAAATGAACAAAGCTTAGTTAAGGTGTCTAACTGAAAATTAATACCAACTTTAGATGGATACCATTGAGTTTAGCCATAAAAAAATAACATAATTAAAATATTTAAAGTAAAAAGTCAAACAAATTTAAAAATCAATTTGTGAAATATTAAATAGGTGACATAATGTACCAAGGCCAGGAATAAAGACGTTGGTCCAAGTTAAGGATGTGGGTATATTGGCAACTTTGGGACAAATGCATGCACCTATTATACTCACAATAAATTGGCTAACTACTACCTTTCATTTTTTTCCATTTCTTTTATTGGCGTTCCTGTAGGAATTCGATAAAATTATAAACAAATTAATCCATATATAATTAATATAATTATTGACAATGTTTCATTTCTTAATCCAATATTGAACATAAAATTTTCATGGTTTCATATTAATCAAGTACATTATTATTATTATTATTACTCAAGACATAAAATAAAATAATTAATAAGAACCATTAATTGTGAGTCCACCATCAACACATATAACTTGACCAGTAATATATGAAGCAGCTGGTAAACAAAGAAATGCCACCATTGCTGAAACTTCTTTTGGTTCACCAGCTCTACAAATTGGTGTTCTACTAATACTTCTTTCAATATGTTCTTTAGTTAATGAATCTTTCTGGAACAAAATCAGATACCAATATTAGTAATTATATTATATTTCATTTAAAAATATCATTCAGAAATATTTATTAGATCGTTTGTTCTTAATGGAAAATTTTCATTGAGTCAGATTAATAAATTTTCTTATCATGGTAATTTTACCTTTGCTGCTTCGATGAGGGGTGTGTTTATAATCCAAGGTGCTATGCGTGCACAATCATATTTATCTTTAGCCCATTCGTAGCCAACTTCCTTTGTACGTTGATTTCTTGGCAACTATTATACATGGAAAAATACAAAAAAAAAATTATATTTAGAATTCGAAGAATTAGCGATAAATAAAATTTCATAGTTAAACAATAAAAATCACATGCTAAACGAATTATAAGAAAATCAATTAGCTAGGAGCTATATAACGACATATTAGCTGGATTACCTATAATTTTCATATTTTCTAGCTAGTAGTAGTGTATGTATATATTGCATTATATATATATATATATATCAAATAATGCAAGATTTTGAAAGATAAAACTTATTTTCTAGATAATAATTAAGTTTTAGTAATTAGTGGTACTTTGGGGCTCTATTCATCTATAGCCCGTAGTCCACAAAAATATTGTAACATTTCAAATAATAGTTGAAACAGATTACCTATGACTAAATAAATCTACATAAAATAAAATTTGGATACTTTTTTTGCTTTCCTTTAACCAATCTTTAAAATTAAACATGACTTAAGTCCAGTTCCTTCATTCGAAAAATAACTTGCTTTCACTTGTGGACTAAAGTCATTCTCCTTTTGAACTTCACCTTATTTCAACTAACATTTTGATCTTATCATTTATCTTCAATACTCAAAAGCATCATCGAAACAATCTTCGATTTGCTAATAATACGATTTCAAATTTTTAATGTATATTTAATTTATTTTTAGACGTCATATTTCCTATAAAAAATTAATTATGTCATACTCTGTCAAATACACTTATTAAGTGGTGGTCATGGTTAAAATTTCGTATCTTTAACTAGACATCTCAGGTCTAAGTCCTGAAAATGAAAAAAATCTCATTAGAAGTTCAACCTTTATAGTTAGGTCTTATAATGCGTCAAATTTGTAATTTAACGAACCTCGAGAATTACGCCTGTTAGTTTGCTGAAAAGATGGAACTTGCTAGAAAATGGCCACAAACCCAGAACAGAAGAGAAATGAAGACAATGCTACCACTTTCGATGCTTCAAAATTGGGTGTCAATTTGGGAGAAATGTGGTGGAAGCTCAAAATTTGTTTTCATAAGAAAGAGTAAACCTCCTCAGTTAACTCTGTAGCTGCTTGGCTTAATACTATTAGTAGACCTCATATTTATCTTATATATATAAAAAAAAAAATTTGAAGTTTAGGATATCTCTCGCTAATAGCACAACAATCAGAACAAATTTTTTATTGAGAAGATTCGGAAAAATAAAAATAGATACATGAATTTGACAAACTTGAAACTTTAAGTACAATGTCTAAATTTTAAAAACCAGACAAAGTAGTATTTTCTTTGTCTTTTATTCTATGATGTACATTATTTTTTAGTTAATATTTAGAATGGCAATATTTTTTTTATATGGTTTTAAAATAACTTGATAGGGGGTTTAAAATTCTATTTTACATATTTCTTAGTTAGATCACGTTTAAAGGTCGCGCCGACACAACATCGTTTTCTTCGACGCTTTATACAGATGTCTATCACAAATAATAGTTCATTAGAATTTCTTTAAGGTGTTCAAAAAATATGAAGAAGTAGTGTACACTAAGACAATAAAAGGATTCAATATTTACTACGTATGCATAGTAAATAATATTAACCGTGTACATATGATGGAATTTTTATACGCTCAGGAGGTTCGTATACACTCTTTGCTCCTCTCGTTGTGCTTTTCGCATCGATCTTGACCAGTGGCGAAATTAGAATATTTGCTAAATTTATCTAATATATATCTCTAAAAAAGATCACTTGACCTATACTATATCATATTATGTTTTTTATATGCATAATGTTAAATTTTCAACAAAGATTGTGCTTCAAGCAAGAATATTCTTGAATTCTAGATTATAGCGTACGCAGCCATTTCTGACCCTATCTGTAACTTTTAAAATTTTTGTTTCTTGCTTAACTTTAATTATTTAATTGCATCATCTCAAGTGAAACGAAACGAACAAATTAGTAAAAAAAAAAAAATTAAAAAAAAGACTTACTAAAGCGTTGTCTTTTTCCTTGGAACTAGTGATAACCTTCTCCAGTAAGCTCTCTCTTTGGGATCTCAAGTCAAATCACACACACATCCTTCTACTTTGACCTTTGCCTCTCCATTTCTCTAAACACTACAGTCAAGTTTGTTTCTTGGTTTCACAACATGTAAACTGTGGCATACAAATCCCCAGCTATCTCTTCTCCTATGGGCATGCCTAATTTTTAATCAAAACAATAGAAAAATAATATCAATAACATAACCTAATAAACTCATAGTATTAAGTTGGAGTCTGATGAAAGTTAGTGTTGTAGATAATTTAACTAGAATTACTATCCAAAGTATGCTATAACCCATTTACGTAATTCATATATATTAATAATTTTATAATCACTGTAACCTGACTAAAATCGACAGATCCATGAAACACTTAAACTCAAAGTTTACCCGATGCCTTTTAGTGCCTCCATAACAGGGCAAGTTTTCCCCTGAAGAGTCCACCTTCCATCTTCAACTATTGTTGGATTCATTTTTTTGTGCCATTGATAGTCTCTGCTTGTTAACTTAAGTTGAATAATAGACATTAAGCAACATCTTTGGGTGTCAAATATGTCCAAAAATGTGTAAGAGTCAAGAAAAAGTGGTCCAATTCCAGCTGTGCCATGTGCTAAGTTTGTAACATGCACACTTACTATAGTCACAAATTTATTAGCTAGCTTGTATGTCATGTCAATTGAAAATTACTATCCGTGGCCGAATTATCTTCTTGTTTATTTTTTCTGTCCTACGGCAATATTAATTAAAACTCGATATTTTTAAAGACTTATCATCCTTTTAAAACTCGATATTTTTAAATACTTATCATCCTTTTCTATCTTTCTATGGCAACATTATATTTATTATTATCAAAATATAATATAACGATAATTATATATTATTGTTAATAAAGTATTATAAAATATTTTTTTTTTGATAATTTGTTTAGTGCATAAGTAACTCAACTCATCTTGATGGGATTAACATTATCAGGTTTTTGACTATTAAGTGTTTGACAACTATCACAAAATACTTATTTTTATTAAAATGATTTATTTTAACTAAAAGCAAAAACTAGGTGAGAGTGTTTTTTTTTTTTTTTTAAAACTTAAAGTCATTTTATGTTTGACCATTATATTAAAATCTTTTTACCCTTAATTCTTTCTATTATATTATTAGAGAAAATGGTCACCCCCCCCCCCCCCCAACACACACACACAACCTATTCAAGTTTTCATTTGTCTATTTGACGAATTTCAAAAAAATTAAAAATTCTAATTAGAAGACTAAATAAGAAATTAGGCAGATTACAAAACCCTAAATTCAATTTGCATAAAAATGAACAGTAACAACTGACCTACTTAATTTGAGAGGAAACGTGAGTTTTTCACAAAAGAAACAAGGCTTAATGTGGGGAAAGAAGAAGTATGATTATTGTAAAAGTAAGGAAGATGAATTTGGAGAAGTGAGGAATTTTTCGTCAAATTATGCTTCTAACGGCCAGATGCGGTACAACACCTCCCATACCCTGTCAGAGCACTAGGTGGGTAAAAATATATAAGAATATGTGTTAGGTGTTGTATGGGCCACCCGTGAAGTTAGAGTTGTGTAGTTGGGCATTTCGAATATAGAGTGGGTTTTTTTTAGACCATTTTTCCTCTATTATTATTATTATTATTATATATTTTATTATGCTTTAGTATTATTATATTATTATTATTATATATTATTTATTAGTAATAATTATTATTATATTATTTATTTTTATTCTTCATATTATTATTAATTATATTTACATTATTTTATTTATTTTATATTCTTTATTATTATTATTATTATTATATTATTTATTATTATTTTATTATATAATTATTATTATTATTATTATATTATTTATTTATTTTATTATTCTTCTTTAATTATTATGTATTACATATTATAGTATATTATTATTATTATATATTATTATTATTTATTATTCTTATTAAACATTTTTTATATTATTTTATTTATTTTATTATTTTATCATTATTAGAGATTTTATATTTATTATTATTTATTAATTATTTATTTTTATATTTATTATTATTCATATATCATCATCACTTATTATCTTATATTATGAGATTATTTTCATATTGTTATACTTTATTATTATTATTATTTTGATTTAAATTATTTTTTTATTTTTTATTATTATTATTTTTTTATTATTATTAATATTTTATTATTAATAATAATCGCTATGAGTATTATTTACTATTATTAATATTTTATAATCTTATTTTATTATTATTTTTGATATTAATTATTTTGTTTATTATTATTATTATTATATTATTATCATCATCATTATTATTTTTTAATTATTATTTTCGTATTGTTATTAAAAAATTATTTTTTATATTTAATTTATTATTATATTATTATTATTATTTTTTATTTTTATTGTTGTATTATATTAATTCTCATATTATTATTAATATTTCTTAGTATTTTATTATTTATATTATTATTATTTATTCTTATTATTTAGTTTATTATTCTTTAATTATTATAATATTTTATTATTATTACTAAATTAGATCAATTTTTAATCTTGTTAACAACTTTTAAGGGTACTTCAATATTTTGATTAAAAAAAGTGTTTACCAGCACTTATGTGCCAAACACATCAGCCAACTATTTTTTTAAACTTCAATACTTTTATCCCAAACCTAACTACTTTATTTTAAAAAAAGTTCCAACACTTTCAAAATATTTTTTAAAAAATCTATTTTTAATGTCCCACCCAACGGCTCTAAACAATTAATAATAATATTAGAAGGCGCACACCAAATAGATATTAGAACTCTAAAAAATAATTTTGTGAATGCAAATTTGATTAATTGAAAAATAATTATTGCCATTTCTTAAGTGTATTTTTCCGTCTTGAATTTATGTTGATTTTCTCAATTATTTTTGAGAGGAACGAAGAACACAACAAAATAACTGAAAGTATTAAAAGCTTAAATTTCTGGACGCTAGGAATTTATTTGTGTTTGTGGCATCGTTGTTTTTCATTTAAATAAATTAAGCTTGGAAAATGTTAGTGAAAAATTGGGGAAGAAGAAAGAAGAAAATAAAAGTAAAATTTTTGGTAAAATTAAAATGAACAAAACTTAATTGAAATGTCCAACTGAAAATTAGTACCAATGAGTTTAGCCATAAGAAAAAATAACATAATTAAAATATCTAAAGAGAAAAGTCAAACAAATTTAAAAATCTACGGCTTAAATATTAAATAGGTGACAGAATGTATCAAGGCCAGGCATAAAGACGTGGTCCAATTAGAGATGTGTTATATTGCAAGTTTGTGACATGCATCCACCTATTATACTCACAATAAATTGGCTAACTAATATACATATCATTTTTTTTCCATTTTCTTTTTATTGAATTCTGATTAAATTCACGAATTTATCATATATAATTAATTAGAATAGATTGACAATCTTCATTTTATTAATGAAATGTCAGAACATAAAATTTTTCATGTTTCATAGTAAATCAAAGTACATATTTTATTATTACTCAAGACATAAAATAAAATAATTAATTAGAATAGATTGACAATTTGAAATAGTAATTTGAAATTGTCGAACATAAAATTTTCATGGTTTCATATTAATCAAGTACATTATTATTATTATTACTCAAGACATAAAATAAAATGATTAATAAGAACCATTGATTGTGAGTCCACCATCAACACATATAACTTGACCAGTAATATATGAAGCAGCTGGGAAACAAAGAAATGCCACCATTGCTGAAACTTCTTTTGGTTCACCAGCTCTACAAATTGGTGTCTAAGCTAATACGTTCTTTCATATGTTCTTTAGTTAATGAATCTTTCGGGAACAAAATCAGTCAACCAACTATTAGTATTATTTATATTTCATTTAAAAAAATATCATCCAGAAATATTTATTAGATCGTTTGTTCTTAATGGAAAATTTTCATTGAGTCAGATTAATAAATTTTATTATCATGGTAATTTTACCTTTGCTGCTTCGATGAGGGATGTGTTTATAATCCAAGGTGCTACTGCGTTCACTCGAATATTATCTTTAGCCCATTCGTAAGCCAAACTCCTTGTAAGTTGATTCATTGCACCTATTAACATGGAAAAATACAAAAAAAAAATTATATTTAGAATTCGAAGAATTAGCGATAAATAAAATTTCATAGTTAAACAATAAAAATCAATGCTAAACGAATATAAAAAATAAAATTAGCTAGGAGCTATATAACGCATATTAGCTGGATTACCTATAATTTTCATATTTTCTAGCTAGTAGTAGTGTATGTATATATATATATATCAAATAATGCAAGATTTTGAAAGATAAAACTTATTTTCTTGATAATAATTAAGTTTTAGTAATTAGTGGTACTTTAGGGCTCTATCCATCAATAGCCCGTAGTCCACAAAAATATTCTAACATTTCAAATAATTTGAAACAAGAGGACTTAAAGAAATTAAAAAAATAAATTGGATACTTTTTGCTCCTTTACCATCTTTAAACATGACAAATATATTTACTATACGATAAAAGTTATTTATTAAAGACATAATTTCCATAGGTTAGCTATATTAGGTTAATAGAACATGTTTTCTTAAAGAAGCATTTTTCATTCTATCGAAAAATAACTTTCTTTCACCTTATTTCAACTAACATTTTATCTTTATTATTTATCTTCAATACTCAAAAGCATCATCAAAACAATCTTGCGTTTGCTCAATAATACATTTTCAAATTTTTAATGTTATTAATTTATTTTTAGACGTCAATTCCTATAAAGAATTAAGTATACATACTTTGTCAAATACACTTATTAAGTGGTGGTCATGGTTAAAATTCCGTATCTTTAACTAGACATCTCACGTCTAAGTCCTGAAAATGAAAAAAATCTCATTAAAAGTTCAATCCTTATAATTAGGTCTTATACTGTGCAAATTTTGAATTAAACGAACCTCGAGAATTACCTTTAGTTGCTGAAAAGATGGAACTTGCTAGAAATGCCACAAACCCAAGAACAGAAGAGATGAAGACAATGCTACCACTTTCTGAGGCCTTCAAAATTGGGTGTGCAATTTGGGAGATGTGGTGAGAAGCTTCAAAATTGGTTTTCATAAGAATAGAGTAATCCTCCTCAGTGAACTCTGTAGCTGGCTTAACTATTAGTATACCTGCATTATTTATCTATATATAAAAATAAAATAAAATTGAAGTTTAGATATCTTCTGGCTATAGCAACAATCCCAGAATCAAAATTTTTATTGAGAAGATTCGAAAAATAAAAATATAATACATGAAATTTAAACTTGAAACTTTAAGGTAAATTTTAAAATTTTAAACCAGACAAAGTATGTATTTTCTATTATTTTTAGTTAATATTATAGAAAAAATAATATTTTTTTATATTTTAAAAATAACTTGATATTAAAATTCTATTTTATTTTAGTGAGATAACTTTAAGTCGCAAAAATTCTCGATGCTTATACAATAGTCTATCACAAATAGTAGTTCATTAGAATTTTCATTAAAGGTGTTAAAAAATATGAAGAAGTAATTACACGAAGACAATAAAATGATTCAATATTTACTATGTATACATAGTAAATATTATTAACCGTGTACATATGATGTAATTTTTATCTCAGGAGGTTCGTATACACTCTTTGCTCCTATCGGGCTTCGCTTTGATCTTGACCAGTGGCGAAATTAGAAAATTTGCTAAATGTATTCAAAATTTAATATATATATATCTCTAAAAAAGATACTTGACCTACACATATATACAATATTATTTTTTTATATGCATAATGTAATTTTTCAACAAAGATTGTTCAAGAAATTACTCTTGAATCTAGATATATAGCTAAGCCACTGACCCTAACTTGTAACTTTTGAAAGATTTTTCATTTCTTAAACTTTTAACTTAATTAGAGTGCATCATATCAATTGAAACGAAACGAACAAATAGTAAAAATTTTTTTGAAAAACTTACTAGAATGTTGAGTTTTCCTTGGAAAAAATTGATAACCTTCTCCATAAGCAACTCTCTTTGGGATCTCAAAGTCAAATCACACACACATCCTTCTACTTTGTAACCTTTGCCTCTCCATTTCTCTAAACACTCATCAAGTTGTTCTTGGTTTCTACAACATGTATAAACTGTGGCACCAAATCCAGCTAATTCTTCTACTATGGCATGCCTAATTTTTAATCAAAACAACAGAAAAATAATATCAATAACATTAACAGTAATAAACTCAATAGTATAACTGGAGTCTGAGTAAAGTAGTGTGTCTAAATTTAACAGATCATAGCCAAAGATTATAACATCAGTTAAGTAATTCATTATAATATATTTTTTATAATCAAATTTACGACTAAAATCGCAGGATACATGAAACACTAAAAACTCGAAAATTTACCTAATGCTTTGTAGTGCCTCCAGTACAAGGGCAGTTTTCCCCTTGAAGAGTCCACCTTCCTCGGCCACGATTGTGGGAGTCATTTTTTTCTGCCATTGATAGTTTTCTGATTGCTTGTTTTCTTTAAGTTGAAATAATAGAAATTAAGCAACATCTTTTTGTTAAAATGTGACACAATTTGCTAGGGTCAAAAAAAGTGGTCCAACTACAAGCTTTGGGCAATATTGCTAAGTTTTGTGACATGCACACGTACTATAGTCGACAAATTAATTAGCTAGCTGTAGTCATGTCCCATTGAAAATTACTAATCCGTGGCCGA